>JAODAL010000301.1:0-342994 GCA_025379985.1 Phyllomedusa bahiana | reverse complement strand
GAGGGGGAAGCAGTAGGGAAAGGATGTTTAAATTCAGGCGTGAAGGACCCCAGTTAACGGACAAGTTTGAAGCTATTAATGAGATAATACTTATAAAGAGTTTATTTCTAGAGCGCACATAGTATCCGACGATTCAATTGAGATTTTCATTATCGTTTCTCTACTCTGCCCCAGAGTGGAGTAACCTCCCTAACAACAGTGATCCCGCATTGTTGAACCTTCCTCTTCTAACCATCTAGTTTTGGCCAACCCATAGATATTCCGCAGGGCAGTTCTCTCCATGCCTCCCTGTTTTGCACAGCTGCTTTCAGTTCAGTTTTTGATGGTATCTAACCAACAGCCTATTACATAGGTACATAGTTAGTACGGTTGAAAAAAAAGACACGCGTCCATCAAGTTCAACCAAGGGTGGGGAAAATGTGGGTGAGGGAGAGAGACAAGGACTTTAAGCTCAGCCTCCCCACTTGTTAATGCCCTGAAACCCACAAGGCAAGAACCAATCTGCTCCAGGGAAGACCCCATCTCTGACCACAGAGCCACCACCAGCCAGGATCCAGAATGTTACATAGCTACATACGCATTAATATTCTTTAGTTTCAGGTAGTTATCTAAGCCTTTCTTAAAACTCCGAATTGTTCCTGCTGTGACCAGCTCCTTAGGCAGCTATTCCACAGATTTATAGTTCTTACAGTGAAGAATGCTTTTCTCCTCTTGAGATTGAAACTTTTTTTCTCTAGCCGAAGGGAATGTCCCCTTGTCTTTTGAGGGGGCTTTACATGAAATCATTTTTCCCCATACTTTTTGTAGGGACCATTTATATAAAATAATCATGTCCCCCCCGAAGCCGTCTTTTCTCAAGACTAAAAAAGTTAAATTTTACTAACCTCTCCTCATAACTAAGATGCTCCATTCCCCTTATAAGTTTGGTTGCTCGTCTCTGCACTCTCTCTAGCTCCATTGCATCTCTCTATAAATTGGAGCCCAGAACTGAACAGCATATTCTAAGTGAGGACGCACCAATGCTTTGTACAGCGGTAGAATTACATCCTTGTCCCGCAATTCCATGCCTCTTTTAATACACGCCAATATCCTACTTGCCTTAGAGGCAGCTGATTACACTGCATGCTGTTCTGTAGTCTATGATCTATAAGAACGCCCAGATCTTTCTCAACAAGCGATTCTCCAAGTTTTTCTCCCCATAGGACATATGATGCCTGTAGATTATTTCTCCCCAGATGCAGAACCTTACATTTATCCACATTGAACCTCATTTGACAAGTGGATGCCCAAACACTCAGTGTGTCCAGGTCTGCTTGCAATTTATGAGAATCTTCCATTGATTGCACTACCCTACATAGCTTTGTGTCATCTGCAAAAATAGAAACCGTGCTACTGATCCCCTCCACTATATCATTAATAAATACATTAAATAAAAGAGGAACCAATACTGAGCCCTGTGGCACATCACTCACAACCGGGGACCACTCGGAGTAGGAGTCATTTACCACCACTCTCTATTCTTTTTCCTGTTTCCCATTACAATTAACCATCCCAACTAGCATCTTCTTACTAGCGAGTTTTTTAATCACATGATCAAAATAGATCAGTTTCTGTCTGGTGAGCCTGCTTCCCAGGGACAATTCTGGGTTTATATTATGAAGAACATCTTTATTGATGATCCTCTAGCTGTCTATGGGAATCATACAAATCTTCCCCAATGCCACAACTCAAAAGCATAGTTTTTCGTTTGTCTGCTTTTTACGAGCGCCTACATCTCACAGCCATATGTCGCGTTTGGGAACACAACAGCAGTGATCAGTCTTTGTTTGGTGATGACTTAGACATCCTTGCATTTTCATATTTGGTCCATGCTCACCATGGTTGCACAGCCCAAGGGTAATCAATGCTTTACAGCTGTTGTTGAACCACCACTGTGATCAATGGGGGATTAAGAAAAAAAAAAAAAAAGCCGTTTACTTCTATTTCTTCATTAACATATTGTCACGGTGCATGCTGCGGCCCGTGTCTCGCACCGTGGTCGTGCCTGTGCTTCTACTGTGGTGCGTTGTGTCCCTGGCCAGCATATACTCACTTGTCCCGGCTCCTGACTCTGTTGCTTCACCGGTGGCGGTGTCCGCCAGCAGTTACAGCTCACCTGTCCTTGCTCCTGGTCCCCGGCGGCCTGTGCGCGGCAGTGCACCAGAATTTAAAGGGACAGTGTTCTGATTACCCGGCCAATGACCTGTGACCCCTTGTGTTAAAAGGAACTTCCTGCCCTTGCCTCAGTGTTCGTTCGTTGATGTCCTTTATAGAGTTTGACCCCTGTCTGTTGCGTAGCTGCTGCTATTTCAGTACCCTGTGTTACCTGTACTGTTACTGTCGTTTCTGCCACTGCAAAAGTCCGCATGCAGATCTGCAACTGTTTGGTGTGTGAGAACTATATGCAGGACTGCAACAATATCACCAGACAGGTTTATAATGTTGTATTCTCCTTTCATAATTTAATGCCGTGTAAACATTTAATCCTTTAAAGTCTGTGTCTAGATTTCAATGATAACATTAAAATTTAAGTTAAGGGTAGGAATATTCTTGGCTATTTATAAAATGCAAACTTTTTCACTTAATATAACAATGCAGAATAATGGGAGAACAGTACATGACACATGTTTACTTAAAGGGGTTGTCTCGTGACAGCAGTTGAATGTTTTATGCTGGTTGCCATGCAGAGCTTATGAAATGGAGGGGCGTTTTTCTCCTCCCAGCAGGGAGTATCTTCACTTTCTGCAGACACACCCTCAAATTGTGCACCTGAGGATTCATTCTGTGTGAGCTGGGGGAAGAGAAAGGTTCTCAGCTGTCATTTGGGGTGAAAAGCTAAGTGTAACTCGATAGTGTTTATCTAAATTTCTCTCTCTCTACATACTTTGTAACTATAATGGGCATTTGATATTCAGGACTCTGGGAAAAACGGGTGATTTGTTTTACTCTGTCTCTCTCACACAGTGATATATCCTGCAGATTATTATACCTCTGACCTCTACAGATCTGCAGAACAAAACTATACACTTTATCTGTTTCTGTTTACATGGGACTGCACATATGTCTCAAGTGGTGGGATTGCTGATGTAAGACTGCACCTCTTACATGGGACTGCTGTTTTCTGTGGAACTGCACATGATTGCTCTCTATCTCAACACTCGGCCAACAGCCAGTAATGCTTTAGCTGGGTGTAACCCGGCCTGGTCTCAAAGACCATTGCTAAGCACAAATAAAGCAGCCCGTTCTCTTAAACCATAGCACTTTGCTCATGGGAACATGCTTAGATTTCCGGTCCCTTCATTTTAAACTATGATCTTCATAGTAAGACAACCCCTTTAAGATCTTGTCTTTTACACAGATAAGTCTGCAAATAAACCCATTGAACTACAAGAAGTTAAGGAAGTTGTGCAGCCTGTGAGCGGTCACTGATAAGTTAGGGTCGGACCTCTGAACGCACATTAATCCCTGGTGTATGCTGCCTGGTCCTTGTTCCCAGTGTGACTGTGTTTACAAAAGTTACACTCAAAGTCTAAGGGTGAGATGGAAACAGATGAATCATGTGAATTACTCCATTGCCACCTCTCTTACCACTGGGACATAGTATTAGATGCTGGCCATTCAAATCCTCAAGCATATTAATACATGATCAGGCCGAGTCTCCTTTTTTGCTTGCTTTTCTCTGTTCTGTCTCATGTAGAGGGGTCCAAAGTTGTTAGATCACCCCCCTCCCAAGTTACATGTCCTAATTGGGGTTGTCTTTGCTTGAAACGGAGAGCAACAGAATGCAGACTTCTCTGTCATATGCACTATTTTATCTGAGGACAGTAACTCAAGTTACTTCGAACTTCAGAGACAGATGTATACCATGCGCTGCATTCTGGGAGTGCTGAGTGACATTTTGAAGACAATGGAGCATAAACCATCAACTGAAGCAATAATGCTCCACTTCACACATGCAGCAGTATTGATACATGCCTGCTAAAGTGCTGAAATGTTAAACAAATGCACATCATTTTCCTATAGCAGCCACACTAGACTTGTCAAAACCTAACCTAAAAATACATGACAGTCAATGCAAGTGCTGTAAGGATGCATAAAGTAATTTTAGAAAAATATGTACAGCTAGATGTTTATTACACAGTGCAATAGCAATCTATTTTTACACTATAAGACAAACACCGCAAATAAAAGTCCCACGAGGATAACTGTTACACAAGTGTCACCAACTGGGACTCCTGTGGGAGCTGCGTGAATTTAAGTCACTGTCCAATTAAGAAGGACAATTGCTCAAAAATGATATGTATATATCAGCGCTTAAATGGATGATTACCTGCTGTGTATTTTTCTCAAATCTTGCAGTTTTGATACTTCCTAGCCCTGATCTATTGCTGCTGTGAACTAGGACTTCAGTTAAGCTATAGCGCCCATACGAAATCTGATGTAGTCTTAGACACACCTCCTGTCCCATGATTGGTTTAGGATGCTGGTCTGCTCACCCCCCTGCGGCTTTGTCTCCTCAGATTGGCTGCTGTGTATAAACACAAGTCTATCATAAATTTAGCAGGACATCAGTGCATGGAGAGACTATTTACAGATATACAGCACAGATCACTAAAACACCATAGATGAGAAAGATTACCACACATACTGCATCCTGAGCCTCATAAGCCCTAGAAAGGGGGAGCCTGGCTGCTCAAAGGATTTTTTTAAATTAAATCTTGATTCTGCACCTAAACTATTTAAGACCAATATTCTCTATTCTTACGCGTCTTTAAAATGTTTTATATCTATTTTTATTTTGTTTTCTTGGACTTTGCTTAAATGATTATTGGGTAGTGATGTATTATAAGTTGATGTAATATAAAAAGCCCGTTGTAGAGGCTGCATGAAATGTCGAGAGCACAACTTCATGTATGATAAAGCAGAAAGAGAAGTAGTTCAGCGTCCTGGTAAAAATAGTATCCTTTATTCCATGACGTTACAAGCAGATAACAGACAAAACAGGTAATCATTCTTACGTGCTTCAGGCAACGTGTGCCCGTAATCATAGCAATCATTAAGGGTTTCGGTTTTGAAAAACGTCTGTCGAACTTTATAATGGTCTTCTATATAAAACCCGTGCAGCGGTCCCCACTGCATGGGTTTTCCGCCGGGTGGTCTTTTAGACCACCAGCAGTCCGAAAAACATTGTACATGTTCATTCTACCTCCCGGTTGTCGGGCGGACAATGAATATCTCAATGCGAGGGGGGAGGGCTTTTCTCCGCAAACAGCGGAGAAAATCCTTCTCCCGGCTGCCGCAAAATAAAGCTAATACTGGTCGGATAAACCTCCGCGGGGCGCACCCTAAGGGCACAGGATGCCTGAAATGTGTATGAATGACTACCAGGTTGTGATCTGCTTTTAACGTCATGGAATTAAGGATACTATTTTTTACGAAGACGCTGGAAAACTCCTCTTATTGCTTCATCATTATCAAGTTGATGCAACAGATCTGTTACAAGAGCCACATAGAGATAACAAAACAAAGCCAGAAAATGATCTATTGACTATGGAATGCTTTGTGAATATGTAAAGGTCAAAACACATGGAGTGAAGAGTTGATGATGAGATGTCAGAATGAACTTCTGTCAATGATTTGATCCCGTGATCTGCAATCACTACCAAAAATGTTAACATGTTAATGGTAACAGTTTCATAATAACAACAGGTAGTTTTCTGACAAAGCATTCCCTTTAAAGGCAGATCTCACATTTTCAGACGACCTAATGTATGTATGCGCAACAATCCCCGTTTTCCTCTCAAACGTCCATCGAAACTTCCAAAAGACAGACATCCTTTGCCGATCACAGACCAATCCTCTAATATTCTGAAACCTTTTCGGAACGGATACAGAAGCAGCATGAACATATTAGAAAGCCAGGTTTCCCGTTTTTACATCAAGTTCAGTGTTCTGACTGGCAATAAAGATCAACATCTTAGGATGTTATCCTGTGTTTCAGTGTACCACTACATTACTGGTTTCTCAGACCAGGCAAGTTGAATGAGAATTTTAAATAGTACATGGGAGAATTCTGCAGTAAGTATCTGGAGAAATAAAAATGAAAAAAAAAAAAAAAAACCATGAAGAAAGTCTCAAAGGGCAAGCATCAGACAGTATTGGTAAAGTATTTCTGTTCTTCCCTTAACTGGAGCTTGTTTCAGCTTTGGTGGAAAAGCCAGGGGGGAGGAAGCTTTACCACATTAGTATTACATATGTAACAACAATAACGTAGCATCTGATTCTTCTTGAACTGACCTGGAAAGTCACAACAGATCTTGTTATAAACAAGAGGGGGATATCATAAGCAACAATAGGATTAGATCATGTATATTTTCACTAGCATCCACGTTTTATCTTGAAGAATGATGTTGGGTATAGCTCTTTTTTTTTTATAAACAAAATCAAGTTTATTTATGAAATCCACAAATTTAACATCGGGTGATCAGATACATGACATATAAGAAAATGCAAATATTTAAAACAAACAGGGTATTGCAGAGGAATGTCGCATTATGAGACACATTACAATTCTATGCAGTATTATACAGACACAAATGACCAGTCACCATAAAAGGAAGGTTGACTACAGATGATTATTAGTATAAACTTGAAACCACTTTAACAAATAAGAGTACCCAATAACAACGATTTAAAACCTTAAGACCTGTGTGCGCGCATTGTTTCCCTATATAATACGGATAACCCATGTATTTTTGCATAGTTTCAGGGGGTCATAACCCTTCAAACCCTTAGTACCTGGTGACTAACCTCTTTTCTCTAGAAGATGATCTGCTCAAGTGTGGATAGATAAACCAGAGGTAAAGAAGTGGTCCGAGATGCCTTTGGGGCAATTACCACACGGCTAGTTGGAAAGAGGATTCTAAACCGGTCAGAGAATCTCCAAGACTGCCTCCGTAGATTCTATCCAATCCCGCCAAACTTTTGTAAATTCGTCCGGGCATCCCCTATGTACATAGATATACTTTTTAAATGAAAGGGTGGCATTTACGGCTTTTACCCAATCCTGTAAAGAGAGCCAGTGCCTGGCAACTGTTTTCCTGGCAATAAACATAAGCTCAGTAAGGCAAGTATAGAGCGCAGAGGACGAATACTCCTCGGGGTCTAAGAACAAGAGGCAGGACTTCGGGTCATCCAGTATAGGGCATCCCATCCTGTCATTCAAAAATTTGAGAACCTGCTGCCAGTATCCCTGGATCTTGGGGCAAGCCCACAACAAGTGGAAAAACGTACCCAATACAGAGAGGCACTTCGGACACATATTGGGAACCTCTGGTCTAAACTTGTGCAGACGGGTAGTGGTGTAATACGCACGGTGCAATATATATAACTGAGTTGCTCGTTCCCCATAGTTCGGAGAGACCATCTTAGGAGCCTCCAACGCTAATTGCCACTGATCATCTGTAATAGGTCCCGCATCCTCCTCCCAAATCGTTTTCTTTAGCCTGAAACGGAGCTCCCAGTGTCCCCCTTAGCAGTAGTGTATAGAAACAAGTAATTAGGCCACGCCCAGGGGGAGAAACCAGCAGAGAGGGCACTGGAAATTCCTGAAAAGTTACTTGGTTATTCGGAAAATACGTCTGCAGGGCATGCCGAAGCTGAAGATAATGAAAGAAGGATGTGCTAGGGATATGGTATTCCGCTGCCAAATCCTGAAATGTCCTAAGACCCGAGTCCCCGTATAGCTGTGACAAATACACTATCCCCTTTTTCTTCCATACAGAGTGCTCAAGGGTAGAAAGCTCCTGTAAGTTATTATTATCCCATAAAGGTGTATACTTATCCACCCCTGTTTGATAGTAAAGGGCTCTAGCTTGTTTCCAAATCAAGAGACTGTCTAAGAATAGCAGGGCAATGAGAGTGATGTAAGGAGCGTGAGGAAGCCAAAAAAAGAATGTGGAAAGGATGCATATATACCTGATTCCAGGGTTTGATTAAAAGCTCTATAACTCTCAGACAGTCCTTGTCTGCCATCTAACCAAATGGGAAAGTTGGGCAGATCAATAATAAGTGCGCATATCAGGGAAAGATGCCCCTCCCATGTCCCAAGGATGTTGTAGGACTTGAAGAGAAAGACGAGCCCTGCCATTATTCCAAATAAAGGAGACCAAAATGGAATTCAATGCCCGAAAGACCGAAGAGTCTAAATATACTGGGGATTTAATTAGAATATATAGTATTTTAGGAAAAAGGATCATCTTTACTAAGCTAATTCTGGCCATTAGCGACAAGGGAAGCCTATTCCAGCCCTGAATTTTACTACGAAGAAACACAATAAGTCGACCTATGTTCAGATCACGGAACTCAGACAGGGACCGAGACACCGTTATCCCCAAGTAGGTGATTTGAGAGGACCACTGTAGCGGCAAAGACCATGCATGTCGTGAGGGGACAAAGGAGTCCAAAGGCAACAGACGGGATTTATCCACATTAACTTGTAAGCCAGAGTAGTGCCCAAAGGTAGTAACCACAGACAGAGCTCTGGGGAGTGAGGAGTCAGCGTCTTGTAGATATAACAAGGCATCATCAGCGTACAGGTTCAATTTCTCATGTAGAGATCCTGCCAAAAAAACAACAACCTCCGAGTCCCCCCTGATGAGGGCAGCTAGGGGCTCAATGGCCAGGGCAAATAGGAGTGGGGATAGGGGCATCCTTGTCTAGTGCCTCTTTTCAAAGAGAGGGTATCAGAAATAAGCCCATTAACTCTCACTTTGGCCACCGGCTGGTTATACAGTAATCTAACCCAAGATATAAAACCTGGGCCAAACCCAAATTTATGAAGCACCAGCCATAGATCATTCCATTCTACCGAATCGAAGGCTTTGTTCGTATCTCGAGATAACAGAATCCTGGTGCCTACATTAGTGTGAGGGGCTTACATGTTAGTGAAGAGCCTACGAAGATTCATAGCTGTATGCTTCCCGGGCATAAATCCAGATTGGTCTTCGTGGACAAGGGAAAGTATAACCGAGTTAAGACGCATGGCCAAAACTTTGGCCAGAATTTTAACATCTGTCTGCAACAAAGAGATCGGTTTATATGAAGAGCAAAACGCAGGATCCCTACCCGGCTTAGGAATTACTACAATCAACGCCTCTCTCATCGAGGCAGGAAGACACGAAGCCTCCTTTGCCTCATTAAATAACCTGAGTAATAGGGAGCCGAAGAATTCCGGATCCGGTTTAAAAAATTCAACGGGCAAACCATCTGTGCCTGGGGATTTAGCGTTCTTAAAGGATGCAATTGCAGTCTGAATTTCTACAGGTGAAATAGGAGCCACCAATATCTCCCGTTTCTCCCCATTAAGACAGGGCAGCGCTACACCTCCCAAATATTCTGCGATCTCTATGTCTGTGACTGTGGTGTGAGAAATATATAAATCTGCATAGAAATTACGAAAAGCTTCTGCTACAGAAATAGGGTTCGTGACATTCACCCCGTCTGGCTGCACCACAGTCGTAATCACTGGGGTTCATGGGATTTCTTTGCCATACAGGAGTGTAATTTCCCACACCGCTCTCCTACTTCAAAGTAGGATTGCCTTGTGAAGAACAAGTAACACGTCTCCCGATCCCGCAGCAATCGCGTATACAATTTCCATTTCACGAGCCAACTAGACCGATTCTCCTCGGCTGGGTTCATTACATACGCCATTTCCACCTCCGCAACCTCCAATGCCAAAGAGTCCGTCCTGGACGCATAAGACCGTTTGAGGTCGGCTACAGCAGTGGAAAGTTCTCCCCTGATATATGCCTTAAATGTGTCCCAAACTGCCAGAAGAGAGGAATTCCACTTATTAATAGTCAGGAAGTTCGACCATTTGGCAGTAAAGAAGTCAAAAGGCGGAAGGAGCGCAAACCAATATGGGTTAAATCGCCAGGTTTGAGATGGATATAGCTCTTAATTCATTGACGACTGTCGTTCATGCATATGGTCGCTATTTCTTGCACCTATTAGTCCCTCCCTATGCGGCAGAAGAATAAATCAAAGCCTACTGGATTTAAAGCAGGTTCAAACACAAGGGGTCTCGGAACTTTAAAAAGGACATAGTTTGGAAAAAAAGGAGTTTCTACCCACAAGTTTAGGTTAAGGTCGCTTTAGCTACACCCTCGAAATGGCGGTGGCTTTCCCACATTTTTCCCCCCTTTAATTTCTACAAAGTTTAAAATATCGTGCACACTGTCGCTAATTTGAGAATTCATCTCTATTGGATGGAAAGAAATGAACCAGTGCAGCCATCTCCCCACTCTCGAGGTGGCTTAGCAAGATGGCTGGCCTCAGCCCAAAAAACGTAAGAGGGACACCTTTTTAAAGGGGAACCTCCTTAAGATGAGAGCACCCAATTTGAGGCGGGGGAACTCTTTGCAGATGGGGACACCAGGGGGGAAATGGGACCTGTGCATGAAATAAGGTTTATCAGAGAATTATGAGCTATACCTAAATGTGGAACACAAGGCTTGGGGGGACAGAAATATCTGAAAAACCCGGGGGCACTTTTCCAAGTCCCAACAGGCCTGTCCTAGCTTATTTTTTTCATCCAGAGATAAAAATCATGGATTCAGAAAACCATTTATTACAAAAGTGTTTAATGCCTGCCTATCCTCATGTATAAGGTGTTTATCATCACTTGGATCGCTTTAATGTTTGGGGAGGTTTTTGTTTTTTTGTATAACATTTAAAAAGATTTATAGTTGTTCACATTATTTGGACTTTGATATTCTTTGAAGAACATGGTTATAGGGATTCTTGAACAATGAAACATGAAGAAAAATACTAGCCAAAATGATCAAAGCTGGTCAAGTTCTTTAATATGCTTAGGGTGGGTTTGAACAAGTCTAGCAATCCTGGCTCTATGCCCATGGGTCTGGCATTGTGCCCCACTTTAGCCTTTTGAGCATTAGAGGGGACACCAGATCACATCCAGCTTTTTACATTAGGCTTCTTTGGGCAACAGGAATCCTGATACTTTAGTGAGCTGAAGCATTTTTCTCTAATAAGATATGGCACAGTTTCTGATACTCTTTTATACTATTGATTTATGCAAAGTTTGTTGAAAGGTTAGTGACTATTCAAATTTCCAGAAAAAAAAACATTTTCTCCAATCCATATGGGTACAAAAATGTGTCATATATTAAAATTAATTGATATGTAAATTAGCTCTGAGTCTTTTATGAACATGAGGTCCGGTTCAATGGGGTCTACTCATTAAGAACATTTTTGCACAAATTTACATCTTACCAAACTCCAAATTAGTAAGTTGCCACTGTGGAATATTATGAAATCTAAAAACTTTGAATGCAAAACCAGTAATTTGTTAAATTACGCATCAATTGGTTATTATTCATTAGGCTCGAGATCTGCAGAGGACCAAAAGTTGAACAACTTTCAGTGATTATTCTTCCCTCTATTGTTGTGCAAGTAAGCCATCTACAAAAAAAGCTTTAACGGGAATGTATCAGCTTTAATTTGTACTAATTAGAACCACATGCTGATACACAGTCTTTTTTCAAATTTTTTTTTTTTTTCAGTTTTTGAATGTTCATTGGCTATCCTATTTTCTGTAGGCATGCATGATTCTAGGCGGAAAGGTGCCTTTTTTTGCGCGCATTAGTAGCGTAGAATATGCCTAAATCTATGAACCTGTTCTATTGTGGGTCATAGATTTAGCGCTTTCTAGCTAGAAAGCGACACTTCTGGCTCAGATAAACCACTTTTATAGTGGTTTACCTGTTCCAGCAGTAATGCGCCTGGATTTGCCGTACTAAAGCTATAAATGTTTAGCTTTGTACGATTGCAGTGCGACAACTCCAGCACGCCCCCAATATCAGCGCATTACAACGTGCCGCGGGTGCTCTGTAATGTGCCCGATATTAGAGTGTGCTTGGTTACAAATAGAGCAAAAGGAGCTGCGCTAATCTTCGGGCTTAAAAGACGCCAGACTTCTGGCACAGCCCCGTTCATACATGTCACCCTAAGTGGTTAGGAGTGAAAACTGCAGGATGGTTCACAGATAATTTCTCAGCAAGCTACTCCTTATCCTTATGGGCAGGATTACAATGACAGATAATACTTACATAGAATCCACCATTCACAATAGGAAATAGTCACTGAGGAGGAAGAGGAAAACTATTTCCAAGGTCACAGAGCATACCTAGAAAATTCTCCCATAAACGTCAATGAGTTAGCTCCTGGACATATTTTTGCAGCTGCAGTAAAACATCTGTAAATGCTGTTCAATGCAACTAACACAAGATTGTTATCCCCATTATGTGCAGAAAAAAAGTAAAAATTTACAGTTAGAAAATAAAAACAAAACAGCTAATAAGAAATTAATATGTATCAGTATCTTTTCTTAATTAGTAAAAATAGAATATTGGTAATACATCCATTTAATTGACCGCCTATTTGCATTCTATGTGGACAGGAAGACAGTTTTACTATTCATTCATATGAGACTCAAACTGATGATTTCGTTGGAATGAACAAATTAAAAAAAAAAAAAAAAAAAAAGGTCTTCAGCTCATGCAGAAAACTCAGTAAATTTCGGCGAGTCCAAGTTCAGTTGCATAGTACACTCAAAATTTAGTTGGATGCACAGCTCACTTTCGTATAGAACAATGGAATTCAAAGCAAGATATATCGTAATCCTGTCAGGGTGCACAGACAAGCCCCAGGAACAAAGGACAAAAGTACTTGATAGAAAAATAGTGTAGTCCAGCATCCACCAAAAGGGAAAAATTCGGATTAAAAAAAAGGCTTTTAATTATAGATTTGAAGAAAAAAAAAAGCTCTTGCTTCCCAATGCTTTTCACACCAGTACAGTCTTTATTCATGATATGTAATTTAAATAATAAGTAACAAAAAGACTTTTTTAATCTTAATTATTCCTGTTTGGTGGATGCTGGATGTCCAGAATTAAGTGGAAAACTGAACAATAAAGGTAACAGAAAGAAAATGGTCTGCACTGTAATTTGCACTGTATAGCGTTCCAAAAGGCCACAGAATTATTTTTTTTGTGGGAGCATTAACTTAATATTTTGGGAAAACAAAGTCCTGCCCCAATCAATCCAAAAAAGTTCCCTTTAGCATAACAGTACTTGGTATTCACCAAGGTTTCTGCAGGAGGTGATGTAGTGGGACACATTTTATTTATATAGTACCATTATACTCATTATTCAGTTTGGTCCCAGTCCTAATTGGGGCTCAGGTTAAGCTATCAGTTTATTTTTAGAGTGTGGTGGAAAATGGAGAGTTCAATGCAAACACTGGGAGAACATACAAACTCTTTGTAAATGTTGCCCTCGACGGGATTTGAACTCAGGACCTCAGTGATGCAAGGCAACAATGGTAACCACTGAGCCGTCCATACACCAAGAAAACTGGCAGCATGTAATGAAGCTACTGTTTTGGTTTCTACAAGCCATGATATTCTTCTATGTCAAATGGAGAGTGAGCTACCCCCATTGTTCCAATAGACTTTGCACCATTAACCCATTCTTATTTTATTATGCCATTGCATCAAAAAAATTAAAAAAAATTAAGAATCTTTGATTACCCTCTTAATTGAAATGTCCTATTGTTTGAAGTCTACAACTCTGATAAAGTAAATAAATTAAATGTCCATAGCATTCTACATTTCTACTATTCAATATTCCATCGGGATATGAGCATGTGCACGCGCGTGTTGGCCATTACTCAAACTGAGTATTAGAAAAGTTTGGAGTCTTATTAAATCTTAAATTTTGGCATCCATTCATCACTTCAGGCAATAATGTATTCCTAATCCAGTAAATGAGTTTCAGAATAATGAGCCCAACGGTCAGGGAATATCAGCAATTGAAAATCCTCCGTGTCCACTGCAGATGTGGTAACAATACACTAAATGGGTATGAACAGTCTTTCTTGTCAACATTCTTCATGATATGAGGGGGGAAAAAAAGTCTTAGACTGTCTTTACGCTTGAAGGAGCTCTGCATATAATTTGCTCCTCTTGCATCCAAAAGCAATTTGGAAATTGCTTTTCTAAACAGTGATGCTAATAGCTGCTCGATATAATATTCCATTCTAAACCAGACTGCGCTGCCTTTCTCATTCCGTTCTCATAGCGCCATTCGACTCACCAGGTCAATCTAAGCTTAAAAGATTGCCGCCAGTAGGTAGAATTTCATACAAAGCTCCAGAAACATATCAATAATGACAGCTCATTGGAAAGAAAGTGGATGCACCCTGTTATGTATTGAGCACTTATCTCGATACATATCCTACCTCACATCAGATTATGGAGGTGAATAACCAGCAATAAACCTGCAGCAATTCTTGGCTCTTTTGGATGCGGTGAGCTCATACAAGACTTGTTTTTATGCTTCCAATGTTATGCTCGATATGTGCAGAGATGCCAGAAAACTCTAAAGACTTATTTACAGCACTGCACATCATAAACCTGAATATATGCATTAAAGATATAAAAAGTCAGGATAAGTTACTTAACAAGATATCTGCCCTTACATACAAATCATGGATCATGCATAGAACATATGGGATAATAAATAATTTCGGATAATATAGTAATTTTGCACTTGTGGATCTTCTCCTGTATGGGACTGCGGTTCTCCTGCATGCTGGTATGAACTGTTCGGGTATGTTCAGACAGCGTCTTTGCGGCGTATAGCGGTGCGGTATTGTGCACCAGGTGTTTTAGAATTACGCACTGGAAAGTGCGTACTTCTAAAACATGCTCTGCCAGCTTCCATAGACTTTCACTTACCCCGGCTCATAAGTACCGGGAAGAAGTGACATGGGGGAAAATGACAGCTATTAATTACGTTATTTGCAGGATAGACTCCGGGCAATGCGTTATGTGAACATACCCTTTTTTAGCTTGAGTGCAGCTATGTACGAAGCAATCACTCCACTTATAAATAGTAGGTATGTGAGCAATTGTTCATCAGAAATCTGCATCTGTGAAATTTCTCCCACGCAGTACTGGGGAGCCCTTTTCCTTCTTAGGCTAGGTTCACACGGCTTAACTGCGGGGCGTAATTTCGCCCCGCAATTACGCCGTATGTACGGGGGCGGGGCGGGAGCGGGGGAGTGAGCGGGGGGGCCGGCACTTCGCCGGCCCATAGACAATCACTGCTAGCGGCGCGCATACGCCGCTAGAAAGTGACATGTCAATTATCTCCCCCCTTCCGGCGGCTTCGCCGGGCGGGGAGAGGAGACGTAATGCATAGTTCTCTATGAGAACTGTGAATTACCGTAATGAATGGGCCGTTTTCAGCCTGTAATTTGCGCACTTCGGCGCGTAATTACGGACCGAAATACGGCCCATTTTAAGCCGTGTGAACATGGCCTTACTGGGAAGGGATTTTTGACCTGCCCCTGTAGCGGTATGTATGACAGTCTATTTACGTACATAATGCACCATTTTTCTGTAACCAGTTTAAAATGCTTCATGGATTCAATGTTTGTGTTGGTTTCTGTGCCTGCTGGGTGCTGCTGTGTCTTTTGTGCTAGAGAATTTTCTTTCTGCACTACAGCCACAACAACCTGCACAAGTGTTTGTTTCTTTTGTGTTAGGAGCTACTTACCAATTTAATTTTTTTTATATTGGCATAGTGCATATGGAAGAGTGTCCACTTCCATTTTAGCCATGCACTCCTTGCATCTGATTTAGGTCCTTGTAATCAATGTGACTTTAGCCCCAACAGAGGCGTTCATAAATAGGGTCCCATCTGATAAGTTTACCTTGACATGGTAAGTGGGCATACACAATTTGATTAAAATGTGCACTTAAAAACCTCTACTTTATACATAATGAAAATAGAGCAGTGATACAGTTTAAATGTTCTATGAATGCAATGTTTATTTGGGTTTTAGTACCTGCTGTGTGCAGCTGTACTTTTTGTGTTGGAGAATTATCCTTTTGTATTACATTCTAGACAGCTTTACCAGTGTCTGGCTCATTTGTGTCTAGTTGTGCTGGATAATTTTTGTCTTTTTTTGTAAAGTAAATTTGAAGGAGTGGCTGCCTTCATCTTCACAGTGCATTCCTCCTATGTGCCTTGGCTTTTTTTAATCACTGTAACTGGCACCTATTACTTAAAATGCATTGGTGGATCTCGATTATTTTAACTTCGAGATGGCTAGTGGGTATACACAATTTGATCAAAATGTGCACTTAAAACCTCCATCTTATACACTTAGAAAACATAGCAGTAATGCAATAAAATATTTCCTAAATTCAACGTTTGCATTGATTTTAGTGTCGTGTTGTACTCTTTAGTGCTTGTATTGTGTTAATCTATGGGGGTAAATAGGAAAAGAAAGGCTTTGTGTCCTTTGCTGAATCATGTTTGTTCTCTAACTGATTCTGAAAGAGCAGGGAGTTCTCATTGCACAAGGTTTTGCAGTATTTCTGAAACATAGACTGAGTTTGATAGACTGAGGGAGTAGTTTCGGGAGAGAAGAGGTAGCATCCAAGGAGAACTAAGAATTCCCTTAACAGTAACTGTGACTGCTTTAGGACTGATTAGTGGAAAGAGCATTTGATAGAGTGTACCCGCAGGTATCATGTTCAGCTGCCCAAATGATGGACTGTGTGAAAAATGAGTGAAAATACAGGGGTTTTGCATAGTTCTAAAATCAATGCACACAGGAATAACAAAAAATGGATTATAAAAAAATAATTTACATACATGTTAACAGAAAATGTTCATTAACCTCTGTTATAGGCACAATATACCAAACACAACATTATATGTTGGATAATATCAATCCTGAAATAACGTTTTGTCATGAAAACATGGAAAGATATGACTTCGGCACAAGCATACAAAGCAAAAATAGAGTTGAAAACAGAAAAAAATTAAGTCCAAAACTTTTAGAAGAACGCTATAAAAACTTTGGTAGTAGTTTAAAAATAAGAAAGTCAACAACATTTCTCTTGGGCACTTATTTAGACAAGATCTTCTGAGACCAAGTTCGTAGTAAAAAAAAAAAAATTAAATAAAAAAAATATATGTAAGACGTTTCCAGGCCACTGCTAGCTCTGAATTTAATTTTTGTACGGTCAGGAAAGCAAGCTTTAAAGCAGAACTCCCACTGAGAAAATAGAAATGATAGAACCATGGCAAAGAAAAAAAAGTCACGCAGAGAGATGTGAATTTATAGCTCAAGGCCCTCACTACTTTCCTGATGCTTAATGGAGCAACATCTGAGATAGGTCTGCAACATCTATCTAAGAGGATGCTGGCCTGACAAGTCCCATCACTCCAATGACATGACATGGGCAAGGCGAGCTGCTGCTGCACTTGCACGGGACAATACATCGACACTGACAGGGCATCATAGAAAGCACTGGAGGTAATATAGGGGAAACCTGAAAAGATTTTCTCGATCTGGGGCTGAAAGTAGAGGAAAAATGAGCCGTATCATACATAATCTAGGACGATGGTAAATATAAAACCAGTCTACAAAATCCTTAATAATTAGCGAGGACAGCCATTTCTCTTTTTTTTTATTTTTATCAGTACAGAATAAAGTTTACTTTTGTAAATGAAACACACACTATCACACCCCCACACAAAGAAAATCCTAAATAACGGAAGTATGTCCATTTGTTGTATTATCACAATAAACATAGAATTGACTTGAATACATATTATATTTTCCAATTTATTTACACATATTTGATATGTAAAATAATGGACAAATAGCATACAAATATACAGTTAACTGTCTTAACACACCCTGGAGCTCTGCAGCTGATGCACTAAAATAAGTATTCAAGTCAGAAACGTACAGACCTGCCTCTCTCTATATATTATATATATATATATATATACACACATTATATATATATATATATACACACATATATATATATACATATTATACATAATATATATATATATATATACATATATATATATACATATATATACATATATATATATACATATATATACATATATATATATACATATATATACATATATATATACACATATATACACATATATACATACACACATATACATATTATACACCCACATTATATACATTTGTGTAATATACAGTGAAGGAAATAATTATTTGTTACCTTGCTGACTATCACCCTTGAGAGAAAGAATATCAAAAATAAAATCCAGAAAATCACATTGTATAAATTATATAGATTTGTTTGCATTTTGCTGAGAGAAATAAGTATTTAATCCCCTATCAACCATTAAGAGCTCTGGCTCCTACAGACCAGTTAGACACTTCTAATCAATTCGTTACCTGCATTAAAAACAGCTGTCACCTTTATAAAAGACTTCTGTCCACAGACTCAATTAATCAATCAATCAGACTCTAACCTCTACAACATGGGCAAGACCAAAGAGCTTCCTAAGGATGTCAGGGACAAGATCATAGATCTGCACAAAGCTGGAATGGGCTACAAAACCATAAGTAAGACGCTGGGTGAGAAGGAGACAACTGTTGGTGCAATAGTAAGAAAATGAAGGAAACATTGATCTGGGGCACCATGCAAAATCTTACCTTGTGGGGTATCCTTGATCATGAGGAAGGGGAGAGATCAGCCTAAAACTTCACGGGGGGAACTTGTTAATGATCTCAAGGCAGCACAGACCACAGTCACCAGGAAAACCACTGGTAACACATTACGCCATAATGATTTAAAATCCTGCAGGGCCCGTAAGATCCCCCTGCTCAAGAAGGCACATGTGCAGACCCGTCTGAAGCTTGCCAATGAACACCTGGATGATTCTGTGAGTGATTGGGAGAAGGTGTTGTGGTCAGATGAGACAAAAATTGCATTAACTCATTTCGCCGTGTTTGTAGGAAGAGAAATGCTGCCTATGACCCAGAGAACACGATCTCCACTGTCAAGCATGGAGGTGGAAACATTATGTTTTGGGGTCGTTTCTCTGCTAAGGGCACAGGACTACTTCCCCGCATCAATGGGAGAATGGATGGTGCCATAAAATCCGGGGGTGACAACCTCCTTCCCTCTGCCAGGACATTTAAAATTATTTGTGGCTGGGTCTTCCAGCAAAACAATGACCCAAAACATACAGCCAAGGCAAAGAAGTGGCTCAAAAAAAAAAATTGTACAAGCGTCGAGAGGAGGCGTAATCCATAGTTCTCTATGAGAACTATAGATTACTGTAATTTCGCCACGCATCTTGCCCATATTAGAGCGCAAATACGTGTTGAAATGCGCAGAGAAATTACCCCGTGTGAACATACCCTAAGACTGAAGTTCACAGAAGTTGCCTGCATAGGCAGGTTGTCCACAGGCCTGCTAGACATGGGCATCTTCATAAATATATATGCCCTTCTACATTATAGATATATTTTTTATTGGTGGTTCATGTGGATAGTCATCCGCACAGCAATTATACAGGGAGCATACAATAAATGCACGAGAGTGGGAAAGCACAGAGACCCATCTATATTCTCTATACATGTTAGCCCTATGCAGTAATGATCAGGATAATGCACATGCCCTGAATCACTGCACAATGAACAGCAGCAATTCAACAAAAAACCGTCAAAAAGTCCATGCTCAGCCACAAAGTGAACAACTTCTTGAAGGCTAGTCCAGTAGCAACAAAAGAAATGTTATTTATATAGGTAAGTATTCATGGTTCATTAACAAAATTACTACTTGAAGACTTGCTATATAATAAATTACAACTGCACATTCTATATAGAGAGGGAGCAGGTTTTATATATGCACATCCAAATGGAGTGCTGTGTCAAGCGTTCATACAACTATGGTTGTGTGTTTGTAAAAAGATATTACAATGTTGCCCAACATCACCAAGGGCTGTAAAGCTTTTAAATAAAAGTATATGAATCTTTTTACATCCTAGTGGTACACAATACAGAATAATGCTTCATTTTCATTTTTAACTCTTAAAAAAAAAAAATTCTGGTCGCCACACTTACTCTTAATATGTTCTGGGTTTCATTCCACTTGTTCGTCCATTCTTTTGTCAATTCTTCAACCTGGAAAACAGGTTATATACACTTCAGTAGAAATTTAAACATATTAACGTTATAGAATTGTTAAAGGGATTGGAGAAAAAAAAAAAAAAAAAAAAAGCTATACTTGCCTACTGGTCCACCGTAGTGGCTACTGTGGGGCTCCCCAGTGAAAGGCTCACGCTCCAGTGTAAGTGAATGGAGAGTAAGCCTCTTCTGTGTCTCCAAATAAGAACCCGGAAGTGAAGAGGAGCGCCAAAGCGGCAGCGGACAGGTAAGGAACAGTTTTCCGTTTTCTTGGGGTTTTTTTGTTTTTTTTTATAATATAAACTATCCTGGCCCCATTTCAGATGAATTTTTTTCTGACAGATAACCCCCTTTAATGAATACGTGGAATCACTGTCTAGGGTACAATAAAAGGGCTATGTCAACAATATCCATGAAACGGACACTGCTCTTTACACGGTGGGTACCAGCTGTTAAGTACAGGAGTCAAAATCACAGGTAATTCAAGGTCTGTTCATTTAACTAATGAGATGCTGCAATTAGCTTCTGAAGTACCTCCTCCGTCACCCAACTGCCCCCCTCCCAATTAAAATTGTAAGGTCACGAGTGGTTGGCATAGCAAGTTATATGTAGTCTAGAATGCTATCAATAAAAACTACAGTATAGCTTGCCCAAGAAAAAACAAGCCCATGCACTTGGTGCCATTAAAACTCACCCTGCAAAAGTCAACAACTCTTCATATGGCTAAGACGATGCAAGCGCCATCACCAAAATCGCTGAGTGAGAAAATAAGTAAATCTTCCTATCACAGTTTCTAACCGTGCCACAGCTAGGTTACCTTAAGAGAAGTCCAGCTAGTTATGGTAATGTACGGCAGTATATGGATGGTGGGACACGAATACCATTTGGTGGTGACCTCTTGACACTATGAATTCATTTGAAGGGGTAACAAGATATTCTGTATATCCAAAAGAAAAGGCTTATTTTCCTTTTGTGGGTTCAAGTTTCCCCAGTCTATCATTAAATGTTCCACTATGCAGATTGACAGTACAGAGGCTAGAAAAGCTGGTTGACAACAACTTGCAAGCGTGGTCATTTTGTATGAAAGAACAACAAAATGATATCTAATACCTTGACCAAAAGAGGTAAACTCAAAAATTCATTTTTATAGTTTTTCAGATTTCGGGGGGGGGGGGAAACGCTCTTGCCTTGTCTGCTCATGAAGTTCAAGGCTCTAAACTAGCCAACAATTCATCACCACAGGGGGCAACAAACAGAGCTTTTACCGACCCCATTAACTTACAAGTGATAAAGGAAAAAAAGATGATGGAGTTATGCACTCAATTGTCCTATAGTACTACTGTGAAAGTAATGATGTAGAAGGCAAATAGCTTTAAGATGCTTTCATTTAATAATGTGGCTGGATTAAGGAAGTAGCTCTATTCTTACAGATTATAAATAAGTAAGCATCCTGTACAGTATAAATTTAAATCTCCACAAGATGACAGTATGTGACCAAGCGCAATGTATACTATGCCTTGCTGAGCCATGTAAAAATGTGTTATGCATGTTTACAATGTATGTAATAATACAAATCTTATCTGCAGGATACAAGCTAAGAGTACAAACCTCCACTACAAAATACTGCTCTTTTTCTGCTAAATGTCCAAATTATCCTTTTTCAGTGTCTTATGTGCAATGCATCCATCGTTTGAAGCTTTAACCTTACTGAAATTCAAACTTGATACAATTTACACAACTGAGAAAGTCCAAGACCCACATTTTATGTTCAAAAGGTTCCTCAAATAAATAATGAATTAAAGTCGGTAGAGGTGAAAGCGGAGATGGTAAAACACTTACACGGGCTTCGTTCTGTTGCAGTTTCTCTTCCATACTTAAAGCAGTTGGTGAATCTAAAAGTGCAATCTGAAAAGGAAAAAAAAAGGAAAAAAAGGATCAATAATAGAAGCACAATTCTGTCTAGACAGATAACAAGGACAAAATGTAGAACATTTAGGACCATTTTTCCTTTAACTTGTGTTTGAAATCCACCAACTTTAAGAAATATATTCACCATTTCTATAAAAATAATCTAAAAAAATGTAATCCTAAATTCAATCATTGTAGGTCTCATTACATGGCTGCCATGTCCTTCAGTAGGATTACTGACAGCTTGCTGTTTAGAAGAAAACATCTTTCCCCACGGCCACAACTTATCTTCAATGTGTTCCGTTTAGATAAAATCCTCAATTATTTGTATATTTGTTTGAAAATGTTCCTGATAACCACTATGAATATCCAAAGTTATATATCAGTTTCTTTGGCCACAAAACTGTTTGATCAACTTCATCTTTATTTTATTTTTTGTTGTGTTTAACTTTTTACAAGGATATTACTTTGATTCTAAGCGCACAAAAAAGTCTGTGTACGATACATAACTCCTTGGTTTATGGTATCAACCTATCTTTGTATCTACCTATCTATGATGTGCCCCAATTATTGTTGGCTTCTTGTTTCAGTCAGCCCATGACCGGTGAAGTCAATTGGTGGCTACAGAGGTCATGTGCCATTCTATTGACATCGCTGCTCATGTGCCCTTCACTTCCTAATGTCAGGGAAATTGTGTGTGACCGCTGACTTGCTGTAGAGGTCACATAATGATTGGAACAAAGGGAAGCAAACCAGGGACACCACCAGCATCTTCAGTGCTGGTATGGCGATATAATCCAGTAAAATGGATATAAAAGGACAAAAAGGAACTAGTAGCACTTGGACCAAAATATAGGTAACAGTGAGTGGTCGTACTATTAAAAATTAAATAAAATAGGATGATAAAAATATAATTATAAAAATGATATAAATTGACACTTAGGAATTAATTTTCAAGATTTATTTAGTGTAAAAGCAATACAAATGCAACACGTTTCGTCCGCACACTGGTGGACCTCATCAGGCATGTATGCAATCCAGAAAGTGGAGTTATATATATACACACACACACAACAAGTTTGGTGGCATAGGTTTGAAATATTTTGAGGCGCTACCATTTACAAATAAAATTGCATTGTAATTTACCCAAAAAAAAAAAAAAAAAAAAACACAACAGCAAGAATAAAGGTGTTAAAAACATGGTTACACACAGTTAAATCTAAATATACATTAAAATGGTTCCTAAAAAAAGAAATGTAATCTGCAAGATTTTGATGGTCAGGATGACAACTCCCTGCTCTGTTCCTTATCTTGAAAAACAAGAGCTTGTTAACATTATTTACTGACAAGCTTTAATCCTTTAGAGCTTTGTAGCCTTGTGCACTACAGTTTACAAACCTCCTGCATTCACTTCACTATAACAGGATCACCTAGGTACATCAGAACTGATTTGCCAATAACTGCTATAGAAACATCTACATCATAGCCAGGAAGTGTGAATCTGAAGTTGCTTGTGGCACTGAAAAACAGCATGGTGAGAACACCCCTCAAAACGTTTCATATAAAGAAAACCAATTTTGCTGAGGGATGATGGATTGAATCATAAGACTGTCTAGATTTTGTTTTGTAACATATATTTAGAGGAGATCCCAGAATCCAGCAAAACAGATCAAGGTATAAAAAAAACCTTTAATAGTCTTGCAAATTTAAAAATACAGGGAGGCAAGCAGTGAGCAGGGCTTACATGTTTCACACCATTCAATGGTCCTTCGTGACAGAATGGGATCTCATCTTTTGTTGCTGCACCAAATTGAAGGGTTCCGTGCAAGCAGATAAAGCGGCTATTGAAGTTGTGGTGAGATGGCTAAACCATTTGCTTTAGTGAAGTATACTTAGATATTTTGCAAGTCTGAATCTACGATTTAATTAAGATAGGATGTCGCTAAAATTGCAATGAAGTAGGCAGAACAACGGTTATAGCTTAACCTTAAAAACAAGACTGATCATGTGATGTGCTTTACATAAAAATATAGTAAGTGATTCATGATTAAGTTAATTAACTGAATTTAGTATGCAAGGGGTGTATTCCATGATTATCAATAAAAAGGGCATTTTTGAGGGCGATGGCACAGGAGACCTCATGAAGACTCATGAGTGGTTTCCTCTCCCCTAAGGAGAAACATTCTAATTGATAATTTGAATCACATAGTAACAGGATTATCAAAAAATGTACTTGTCTCCTTTGGGCCACTGCAAACCTAGTGTAGGAGCTTTGGTATTCACGTGACCTTTGTAGCCAGTTCTGTGGCACCATTGGTTATGTGCTGTACACCTGTCCTTTCTGCTCAGTGAAGCCAATGATCATGTGATCACCGAGGCCACTGGCAACCACTTGTAAACTAAGGCCATGTTCACACGGCTTAAAATGGGCCGTATTTCGGTCCGTAATTACGCGCCGGAGTGCGCAAATTACGGGCTGAAAATGGCCCAGTCATTACGGTAATCCACAGTTCTCATAGAGAACTATGGATTACGTCTCCTCTTCCTGCTTGGCGAATCCGCCGGGCGGGGAGAAAATTGACATGTGAATTACCAGCGGCGTATACGCGCCGCTAGTAATGATAGTCTATGGGCCGGTGAGGTGCCGGCCCACGGCTCCCGCCCCGCCGCCGGCCACACGGCGTAATTGCGGGGCGTAATTACGTCCTGCAGTTAAGCCGTGTGAACATAGCCTAAGACAAAAGCAATTGCTGTAGCTGCTGGGTCAGGGGTGGACTGAAATACAGTTTCCTTTTCTTTTTTTATACAATTGGCGGCTTGTTCCACTTTTTATTTTTAAAGTTGGATACCCTTTTATATGGCACTAATTCTGAAGGCCTGCTTTGCTCTTTGCTTTACTTCTAGAAATTGTAGCTTTTCAAGGGCAGCAGCAGTCTGACAGGCATGCCAGATATCAACAAATATGGGTCTGTAAGACAGCAACAGAGGTCTCTGTTTTTTTTTCAAAGACAGGTGCTTCATACCTTCAATATTCACACCATAAACAAGTCTGAACACATAGATGAGCATCCTAAAATTCTAATAGCCACTGACCCATGGTAAACACAAGGGTCACAAGAAATATCATGCTCTGTTTATAAACAAGAGTGCACGTTAACAATAAGGGCTTGTTCACACAGCATTTTCACCCCGTGTTACATCCGCTTTTTAGATCTGTCTCAGGGACCGACAGGACAGACCCAGAGACGGATCTAAACAATTAGCAGTGAGAAATGACATGCAATTCTATCAAAGACGGAGCCGACAGGCAGGAGGAGAACACGCAGCAGTGATCTCTCATGTGAACGCCGCTGCGTCTTCCTCATAGCCCGCAGTGATAATCTCACTGCTAATTGTTTAGATCCGTCTCTGGGTCCGTCCTGTCTTGTCCCAGAGACGGATCTAAAAAGCGGATGTAACACAGGGTGAAAACGGTGTGTGAACAAGCCCTAACTCATTGGTCAAAAACATGTAACTTCATTAGTAATGCTAGCTGCTCTTTCCCCTCTTCCAGTCATCTGTAATCAACATGGCAGAGCAGGAGGCACACAATAGTGTTGGCCAGCAAATTATTGTTACATTTTTGACATGTTAAGGCATCATCCTTAGATTTATTTGCGTCTTAAAAATCAGTTTGAGGATGAACATCTCTCTTAGTCTAGAGTGTATAACTGCAATTTTTTCATAGAGGGTCGGGAAAGACTTGAAAATGAACCACAAGTTTGTGGGCCAAGAACCCAACCAATGAAGACCATGCTTGCCCAAACACTGCCACTTTATCAATGGAAAGAATTAGGAAAACTCCAGGAGAATGTCCTACCCCACCCTTCATAGCCCAGATTTAGCACCATGTAACTATTATCTACTTGGTACACTTAAATAACTTTTAGAAGCGAAGAAATTTGAACGATGAAGTTATTGATGCTTTGCAAGAATAGGTCAAAATACTACTGCTGTTTTGGATTAAGAACCCTCTCAAGTGCTAGAACAAGTATACTCCAGTGGGAGAAGACTACCTAGAAAAACAGTGCAGAAGTTTTTTTTACTGTGTTCAGCAAATAAAGTGTAGCTTATAAATTCCTGTTATATTTGGATGCCCTTCATAAATTCCCTTTTTAAAATATGAGGCTGAAATGGGGAGCATCTAGCATTGCTTGTTCACTCAGTGACATTGCCTACTGAGCAGTAAGTATGCTCATGGGAAATTGACTGTATTGCTGAATGCTCGTATGTGCCACAAGTACCAACATGGCACTAGAACCACTCCTTTTCTTACGTAGTTACATAGTTTGTAAGGCTGAAAAAAAGACGTCCTTCCAGTTCAGCCTATTGTGCGAAAGTGTGGATCCAGAGGAAGGCAAAATCCCCCACAAGGTAGAAGCCAATTGTCCTCATTTTAGAGAAAAAATTATTTTCTGACTCCAATCTGGCAATCAGAAAAATCCCTGGATCAACGAACCATCTCCAGAATCCTAGTCACAATAACTTGTTATATTATTACACTCCAGAAATACATCCAGGCCCTTTATGAATTCTGTTATTGAGTTCACCATGACAAGTTCCTCTGGTAGAGAGTTCCACAGTCTCACTGCTCTTACAGTAAATAATCCCTTTCTATGTTTATGTAGAAACGTTCTTTCCTCTAAGCGTAGAGGATGCTGTCTTGTTCTGGATACAGTCTTGGTTATTAATAAATCTTGGGAGAGATCTCCTGAGCCGACATCCCCCTCATCTGCCAATCTTGCAAATTTGTTGGGGTGTGCCAGATCAGGACTAGCTTCCCTGACACTTTTCCCTCTACCCTTCTTTCTGACTGTTACCCAGCTAGCTGCCTCATGTCCCTGCACCTCCATGCTTCCTGAAACCTTTATTTTTAAATCAAGAAAACATTTACCTTCCTTTGACAGAAACTGTACATCACTAGAACCCACTTTGAGAAAAATTTAGAGTTTAAAGGATGTTTACATTTCTGAAAGAGAAAATGTCTCCAAGCCTGTCTGTCTTACATCTCCAATTTCCATAAATTGTATCTGACATTATTATGGCCTGCTGTTCCTTTCAGGTATATACACAGATATAAAAACTAGAGAATAAATCTCAAGCATTTCTACACCACCTGTTAAACCTGTGGCGCAAAGCCTAAGACTTTTTATTGCGCATTTCATGATCTCTTCACAAATATTTCTCACTTTCAGATTTAGTACCATACAAAACACCAAACATTTTATTAGTTTTTACTTATTAGTTTTTGGACTTTGAATAAAAAAATACAAATCTCGGTGCTGGTAACTGCACGGAACAAAGAGGATGCTTCACTACAGAGCTCCATTTCTCGTGAATAGTTATAAACCAATCCTTTATTCAGAGAAACCCAGGTAAAACACTATAAAGCTTGCAGAGCTCAAGAGACTCTGGGGCCAAGTCTGCAAAGAGAAGCATTTTTGGGCTACCCACTAGTGTCATTACCCAGAGCCTAAAGCTTGTATATCTTTGGCAATCCCTACTATCCAGACTTATATGCTGGGCTCTATCACTGTGTAGTTCTACCTGGCAGTCTCTTCAGCTTTGTGGGTTGCCTTCTGTAGGTGTGGCCTAGTCAAACGAACGAGAACCAGTGTCTGCCACATCTGCAGAGGGTCTTCTACATAAGACAACTGCAGTTACTCTCTGGGCCCACTTCCAGTAAAAGTAGGTGCATACAGATGTGGAAGTAACAGAGAACGAGCTGACAGGAAGGGAAGATAATCAACATTTGAGCCCTCCATTTTCTATCTTACCAAGTTCATTCCTTGTGAACCCAATATACATTATCTAAGCATAAAGTTACCAAATTTGCCCCCATCCCATATTATTCAAATGCATTATGTCTAAATCTGGTTCCATAGCCGCATCTGCACTATTGGTGATAGCCAGCCACCATTACTGCCTTCTGCATCACCCATGAATCAGGACTCAAAAAAGTTATCTGCTGCCACATATCCCAACCATCAGAGACCCTGGACATGACTAGAAGGGGTATGAAAGGAAATACATCCAGTAAGTCTCAACAGAAAAGCAAACTGTCTGAACCTTTGCTTCCCTCAAACACCGCTTCCTTCCAATATGGCACCCTCACCTGCAGCACTTGAATCAGAAAATAATCAGCCATCACGGGTGAAAATCTGCCCAGTGAACCACCTGATTGTCTAACGGCCATCGTCACAATCCTGTGACAACATATTCAGGGTTTATTTTGTGGACAATTAGCAACAGCATTAAAGAACTTAAAGGGAACCTGTCACATTGATTATGCCCCCCTTGCTGAGGGCAGCACAAGCTAGTGTCAGACATGCTGTTCCCAGTGCTGTGTCCCTTGTTCTATAAGATGCTGGAGTTTTAGAGCATTTACCCCTCAAATCTTATTCATGAGCAGGTGTTATCCCCGCCTACCAAAGGCTAGTCCCGCCCACTGACAGTTATTCACATGTTTCTACCTATTCAAAGTAATAGGTTTATCAGTTGAGGTGGGCGGGGCTAGCCTCAGGAGGGCGCGGTTTGAAAAAAACTGACTCTTTGAAAGACTCTTTTGGCTGAAAACTGCAGATTTGAGCATTAAATACACGAAAACGACAACATCTTACAGAATAAGGGACACAGCGCTGGAAACAGCAGGTCTGACACTACCTTGTTCTGTCCTCAGCCAGGGGGGCATAAACTATGGGACAGGTTCTCTTTAACTAATCAGAAACATGACTTAGGCCATCAAACAGATTCTAAGATGTGAACGTATCACAGTCTTCAATCTATTTCAGACACTGCTATAACAGTTTGATCGTGCTAATTTATAAAATGAAAGCATTCATAAGGAATTAACTTGCCGCCCTACCTCCAATATAGCAGAAGATAAAATCCCAGTATTGCAACACAAGAAAATTAGAGACTTGACTGGCTGTAGTCAGATATTCTCCACACCTTACTGGTTTTCCAGGCACAGGTCAACAACATTCAGACCCAGCTGCATCAACATTGGCTAGATGCAGTGGCCTGCCCTCCACAAAACTGCCACTGCTTTGGGTCAGAATAGTGTTCCCCATACGCTCACTAGAAGAAAGCCACAGATACCCATAAACTGTATCCGGTTAAATCTATTATTAGCCTATGCTTCTAGACCTCCTAAACCTGGACCAAAATGCATTGTCAGGTAGGCTTTTTTCAGAGAGACTGAGAAGTAAGCTTCATCCTGATAGGACACAGTAAGGAGTGAAATCATAAGCCAGCCCACTGTTAGAGCAAAGAGAAGTGGTACAGAAACTTGTGTAAATAAGCAGGAAATAAGAACGGTCATAACTGAAGCAAAATTGGAGCAGCAATGTATTTGGTAATAATCACCATTTACCTTTGCCTACATATTTAAAACTAAGCAATGAGATAAGAGTATCCCATTTGGGTCCATATTATGGTTGTGCCCAATGGAGACATTTCAGGATCAGATGATTAGGCCTTTAAATTCAGGAGTGATGTTATGTATCTCAAGACCCCTCAGATGCTTTACTTTTCTTCCATACTCTTCTTTTGAGCTGTTTTCATTTAGCCCATGTATTCTGTTTATAACAGTGTCATATGCCAATTACTGTATTGGTTTAAATATGTAATAATTCTTACCAAATGCTTTTCGTTATGCAAACACTTTAACCATACAATGCCCTCCTGCATGGGGGTACCTATGTGTTACCATGTTTTACTGAGTTTTTTTCTGTTATCAATAGAAGGAAAATTCCTACTATTTGCCTGATCTTATTTTCTCCTAAATCACAATAAAAACTGTGAAATATATGAAGCTAAACTTTCTCTGTATTTGCCATTTACCCTTCCTTCTCACAGCCCTGTGTCTGGTTGTAGAACAACTGCACCAAGATGCTCCGTCCTGTGCGATTTGTAGTTTGAAAACCTGATTGTTAAGCCCCTCCCCCTTGGCTACATCACATTCCATTATTTGGTCACTAGCTAAAAATGGAATAGATCGGCATGAGATAGACCTCTGTAGGATTTCTTCAAGACCATTTCAATAATATGTAAAAAATGCTACAGTGAGGGCAACTATCATATATATTTCTTGAATACTTTTATTTTGAGGTTTAGTGTTCTTTTAAGTTCTAAAGTTTAACTATACTTAAATCTGAAATATCAAGTATCCAGTAGAAGAGAACCAGTAATTTGTTTTAAAGTTCAGTAACCCTGCAAATATTTATATGCCAATGATTTGTGGCACACCGTGTTCACTCTATATTTTTGATAGCTGAATTTAAAATTGATTTCCTGTTTCCAGAGTGTAGTACACTATGGAAGCCCAGATGAAAATTACACAATTAAAGCTAAACTAACACATCTGACAGCAAAGTGCAACTAACAAGCGGGGGTAACCAGTAGGAAGTAGGGGTCTATAAATCAAGAAAACAGCAAAAAAAAAATAGATAAATCACAAGTGGTACATGAAAAGTAAAACGGTATGCTGTATTATCTAATGCATGTCAAATTTTCAAATATTCCAGAAATACTGTAGATAAAAAGTCTCAAAAGGTAAGAGGGTGACTTCAAGAAAGGATGTGCTTTGAGGCAGCAGAAAACTAAATACATAATATGCCACCATATATTTATTTTGTTCTTCAGAATAGCCCTGTAGTTAGTTTTTTATGTTCTTTCTACAGGTTCTGGGCTTCATTTATTCATTTTATACTGCAGGTGTAGATCCCAGCCTTCACCTTTGTAAGCATCAAGCAAGGGGCCCTGCACATGGGATGAAAAAGCTGTGGAATGTCCACAGTGAAAAATTCACAGCATCCCTGCAACTAAGTCCACAGTCTGCACCAAATTTGTATGGATTTGTTGTGGTTTTGCAACTATGGGGCAGGTTTTACTAATGTTTAAAGAAAAAAAAAAAAAACAATGTACTCAAAATCTGCAGTTGTTGATTTTGTTGCAGATTTGTAGCATTTCTGCAGCAAAATTTGCAACAATGAACTTTTATTGTGGATTTTCTGCCATTATTTACTTCCCCATTGAAGTCAATGAGTTAAGTGCACACAAACCCACAGAATATCCGGAACAAAAATTGGCACCGCACCTCAATTTCCATGCGGATTCTGTGTTAATTTTGAAATGTACTCAAATCCCATCCTTACTGCTGCTAATGTAATATGTTGTGAATTTTCTGTACACAAATCTGTTGCAGAAAATCTGCAGAGTATCCACCCCATGTGCACTTACCCTAAGCCTGAAGCATTAAGGGGTTTACCCATCTGGTTATTTCAAAGAGCCGGCTCTTCACAGCCAGCTTCAGACTCGCACGTCCTAGTTAAATTGTGGGTGGTTCTACAGCAATGACTGACATTTCAGCTCTGCTGTTTCTAGCGGAGCCTGTTAGAGGGACATTGGTAATGAAGGGGTTTTAACAGCAGTACACAAGGCTACAGAGCTCAAAAGGGTTAAAGTTTGTCAGTAAGGAACATGAACAAGCTCCTGTGCTGCCGATAAGACACAGCAGGGAGCCTTCATCTCAGCCAGAAGGTAAGAACTGCTCTAACTCTGAAATAAAGCAAAACCAGAACAGCAATGTAATCATCTTTATTTACCTTTATTTACATGTTTAAAGCTAATGTGGCGAGAATCCCTCTTCAAGCATAGGCGGGTCTCTAGCAGTCAGTGGCATTCTCTCTTCTAGGGCATGTACAAAATGTTGGCTTTTTCCAAAACAGAAAAATCTGAAGCAGAAATCCAAGTTTAAAACCCTTCGATTTCTGCTGTAGATTTGACCTTGCAGCGTTCGTTTTTGCCGCTCATTTTGACGCAGTTTAGCCTCATTTCAATAATTGATACAGACTTGGATTTTAAATCTGGGGCACAAAATATCTGTGTCATGATTCACAGTGTGAACTACTAAGCAGAATTCCCACTCAAATAAATGGGACTCAGATTTTATGTGGCTTTTGACATAGTGACCATCCCAGAGTCAAATTCCACATTCAAGTCCGCTGTGTGAACGTAGCCACAGTTGCAGTATCTGATGACAGATATTTTCTGGTGCATTATGTGTGGCACTATTAATGGGGGCATTATCTGTCAGACATAATGATTTACAGGGGCACTACTACTTTAAGAACGATTCAGTTTTTAACCACGGGATAGATGGGCTTTGTTGGTGTTCTTCCGTAAGCCTTCCCGTGTAGGTCAGTGTGCATTTAATGAGCTGGGCTCCAGGCAAAACATCTCCAAAGCACATTAATTTGGACTTTAGTTGAAGAGGGATAACAGTGACAAGCACAAAATACTACAGTAAGTGGTCTTATTAGAGTCTTGTCACTAACTCATATCTAGAGGTGGTGGATGTTTACTCTTACCCAAACAAATTTAATGAAAGAGATAATGACCATATTAGGACCCTGAAATAGATGCCATTAGTCAAAGAAAGTTAATTATAAGTTGAGAATTAAAAGCACTAACCTGATTCCCTTGAGCTAGCAAAGCTTTCAGGCGAGCTATTTCAGCTCGCAGCTCACGGATAAGTTTGACGTTGGCATCCTCATTAATGGTAGGCTTGTTGATGATGTTTTTGGCTCTATTTGCATAGCGAAGAGTACTTAGGGTTTCTCCATAATTGACATCAGCAGGTGAAATGGCTGTGAAGAAAAGAATTCAAAGACAAATTATTCAGCACCTTAAGCTCCAATGAACAAGAAGGTGGTTTGGAATTTGAAAGTCAAATAGGTTTTTGCTATTACTTGAACGTGTACTCTGGGCACTTTTTCATATTTCTTACACTCTACTTTAGGCCTTGGCACATGGCTGGTTGGAAGACAACAGCTGCCATAGCCTTCATAGTATAGTTAAGGGATTGCATAATAAGTATCAGACTTGCTCTATTTATAGACTGGAAACACATTTATCAGCAAAAAACTGATTGCGTTCTGATGCAACTGGTTGAAGGTAAGCAGCAGAACAAGCCAAAATCATCACTACTGATTACCTTTTAAGGAATCGACATGCAATAAATGGAGGACACTAAAGTGAATGCACTTGCTTGCATGAATTGCTTCTAATAAGCTAGGCCTTATGACACAGCTACACTACAGACAACATGAGCACCACATTAGGAAAAAATCATACCCTCTCAGTCAGTCAAGTGACCGTACCCGCTGAAAATTCTGGTAGTATATAAGGCGGCTTAATTTCCCACTATAGGATGTGACCTGCTACCCGAAATATGATTTGACAAGTGAAGCTTTGTTAAATGTGTTTACCAGTTTAGACTTTAGCATTGATAACCTATGTGTCAGTATAAGACTGGTGGAAGTTTGACTCCTAACACACCCACCAAGAAGCTGATTAAAGGGCCTATGGCACCAGGTCACTTGCTGTGGTCTCTACTGTTTATACAATTCAATATACTTCTGGACAAAACACAATTCTCAAAATGTAAAATTTTTCCACTATTGTAGCATTTATTGCTCCAAACTTAGATGGTAAAAATTCCGCATATAAATATTTTTTTCTTTCTTTTAACGATGCAAATAAATTAATAGCACGCTCTTAGGTAGGTACACGGTAAACAGGCAGTTCAATGTTTGCCAACCATATCTGAATAAATCGAGACAACTGCTTGTATAATCAATTTCACTCAGGCAGAACTCACTGTACTGTTGTATCCTGTGGTATCCAAACCCACACTCTAGCCTTTCAGCTGAGATTAAGCCTCTAATTCATCTGTATAGATGTTAACATCCTTTCAACTTCTTTCACTGATCTGGAAGGCATATGCGCCTGCGCGACGTTTCGGGGCGGACCCCTTTCTCAAGCTCACCTTCGGTACGTACACCCGTGTCTTAAATAGTTAACTACACTCTGACGTAGCTTTTAACCATTCCATTACCTTTATAGTAGCTATGTCTTTCATCTGTACTTTATAATCTCTATTCACACTCTGTGTACCTACTGCTTCCATATACTTAAAGAAACGCACTCCATTTACATTCTTCATTAAGCCCCGCTGGGCTAAGAGACTCTAATTTAGAAATCCAGTATACCTCTCTCTGCAATAGTATTCTTTTAATGTCTTGAAGAGGGAGGCATACTGGATTTCTAAATTAGAGTCTCTTAGCCCAGCGGGGCTTAATGAAGAATGTAAATGGAGTGCGTTTCTTTAAGTATATGGAAGCAGTAGGTACACAGAGTGTGAATAGAGATTATAAAGTACAGGTGAAAGACATAGCTACTATAAAGGTAATGGAATGGTTAAAAGCTACGTCAGAGTGTAGTTAAACTATTTAAGACACGGGTGTACGTACCGAAGGTGAGCTTGAGAAAGGGGTCCGCCCCGAAATGTCGCGCAGGCGCATATGCCTTCCATTTCAGTAGATGAGAGGATCAGTGAAAGAAGTTGAAAGGATGTTAACATCTATACAGATGAATTAGAGGCCTAATCTAAGCTGAAAGGCTAGAGTGTGGGTTTGGATACCACAGGATACAACAGTACAGTGAGTTCTGCCTGAGTGAAATTGATTATATAAGCAGTTGTCTTGACTTATCCAGATATGGTTGGCAAATATTGAACTGCCTGCTTACCATGTACCTGTATACCTACCTAAGAGCGTGCTATTAATTTATTTGCATCGTTAAAAGAAAGAAAAAAAATATTCATATGCGGAATTTTTACCATATAAGTTTGGAGCAATAAATGCTAAAATAGTGGAAAAATTTTACATTTTGAGAATTGTGTTGTTTGTCCAGAAGTATATTGAATTGTATGAAGTGAAGGGCTGGACACCCTGTCTGGACTGCAGAATACGATTAACAGATACGCTGGAGATCCATTGTGTTGTCTCTACTGTTTAACCATGAACGCCGCAGCAATTTTCTTTACGTCATGTTTGGTTTTTCCCCTCTGGCTTCCAAGAGCCATAAACTTTTTATTTTTCCATTTATGGCAGAACGTAATATGAGTAGTAACATGGTAGCCATAGAAGACAATCGGTCAGAACCCTGTGAGGGGAGCACTCAGGCAAAGGAACGGTGCGCAGCACCGTTCCCCACTCACATAGATGCCGCGGCCAAGATCGCTCTGCCATCTGAAGAGTTAAAATGCTGGGATCAGAGCGGTCTTTGATCTGGTTGCTTGTGGCAGGTCCCAGATGTAATAGTCCACTATTACCTGCTGCCTATGGAGTGGGCTCAGCGAGTGAACCCACTCCTTACTCCCTTAGCGGCAAATTTCATACCTGTACATCAAATGTTGGTAAAGGGCTAACAGACACAGCTCAATAGATTTTCTAACAACTAAGCCTGGTAGTACACGTTGCTAAGTCCCATACACTTGACTAGGTTTAAGCAGTAGTACCAGACACAGACACTATGAAACGTATGGGGGCTGTTCCTGGGGAACAATAAGGAAGCGCAATCCAGTACCAGGGCCACTTCTGGTGATCACTAGGGGACTAAGTAGTCACAATTTATCAATCTAATACTTATGGCTTGTCCCACGGATACACCTTCAATATTAAAGCCCCAAAAGTCTCAGATAGAATGTGACATGCAAAATCATGTTTGGAGCCCTCCCATAGCAAATCAGTGTTACTTAAGCTTCTAACCAAGGCGTGGTCAAAACAATTTTAGCACTAGCCAAAAAACCTCATGTTCCAGACCAGGCAAATTTTCCTGCAGCATGTTTTCCTGTTCTTCATGCAGCAGCAACAGAAACAAAAGCCGCCTTTTTAGTGCTGCAGGTCAACCTGTCTCAGAGAATGGGCAGGGCAGTGCTTTGGACTTGCAATGCTAAAAAGCACTCATAGGAACACCCTTTCAAATGAAATAGACCCATGTGAAGATGGATAATTCCACTAGTGTCTAAATAAAGAACATCCCATCAGTCACTGTGATGAGCATCATTATCATTAATGGCACTCCCACATGAAAAAAAGGTCTGAAATCTTTATTGTCCACATACAAAATACAAAAATATAAGATCATCTCTGACAAGAAGCATAACATGTCCTGAATAAGCAGCATCTCTAGATCCAGTTGAGAAAGATCCATAGAGGAACAAAATGTCCATCATATGGGATTGATGAATAAATATCACGTGGGATTCATGAACAAAGGAATAATCTGATTCTCGTGTTATGCTTCCTGCTGGAGATCTTATATTTTTGTATTTTCTATGTGAACAATAAAGACTTAAAACTTTTTTTTCATATGGGATTGGCATTAATAATATTGATGCACATTTGAGATTTTCAGTTGGCGGCCATGATATTTTATTGTGTGCTATAGTATGAATCACTATGTTGAGGACAGGGAAAGAGCAGACTCAGACTAGGTCCAGAATAGTCTCTAGAAGTCAAATGGCACAGTATTCTTTTTGTGCCATTTCGGCTAACAGGACAGCGGACCAGACACTTTTCTATGCTGACCTTACATAAAACAGCATAGTCACATCCATGGCAATATCAATAGGCTGTTTCATGATCTTCCATTTGCTTTAATAGAAAGTTAACTTTCATGAATAGACACTTTGAAGATCAGAATGGGTCAAGGCACCACAGACCAAACATCTGCAGCTTACTTATGTAAAGTACAAAGCGCTGTTTGAGTCTCACATACCTTTAGTGTTGGTGCTTTAAGGAGACATATTTCATAGTATTAGAGAGGGGATTATAAATGCTTCATAACCTCCACACTTCTCTTGGCAGAGTGAAACTATTAAGTCAACTCTTTATTTACTTGCAAATACAAGTCTTCTATCCCTGATCTTAAGAAACAAGTGGCGGTGATAACCTGTATTCGGCACATTTCACAGGCAGCATATAAAAATGTATAATCAATTACTCTTATTATACAGCTAACCTTCTAAACTACATTAAAAAGAGTGGCTTTCCGAATGCTTACTGGCAATCATTATGGTTTTAGAGTTTCCTCCCAGGCTATCTTTTAACAGCCAAGTCAGAACGGAATCCCGGTAAGGCACGAACACTTGCTTTTTCTTCGCAAGATGGTTGGCTGCATCCTGAGATAAATCAGCTGAGAAAGAAAGACAGGACAGGGAATGAATGCAAAAAAGATGATTTTCTATTCTCTCCTCAAAATCTTAAGAATCCCTCTGGGATATTTTCTGCACTGTTACAGTCATAAAACAAAGAATAAGTTTTTAAACTTTTAAATGGTTCAAGGCAATGTTTAATATATGTCACCCGTGAAAAATATTCTATAAGACAATAGCAAAGCAGCAATCATGTGAGACAATGTAAAAATTAAGCAATCATAATCTCATAGCATACCTAAGGCAGAAATTACATTTCCCAGAGTTACTAGAGACTTATTAATGTTTCCTCCTTCTTTCAGCCGTACACCGGTAGCACCAGTAGCATCTGCTCTTTCACTTCCGGCCAGATCCACTAGATGAATCTTGCTGACTGTTTCACAGGGCATTTCCGCGTCAAATTTGGCCTGAAAACAAAGAACAAATTAAACCAATTACCATGATCATCTTTCACAGCAGAGACTATGATACAGGTGGAAACTACGATTACGAATGTAGATTTATAGGGAAGATGGAAACCAATTTGTTTAATTTATTACCTTTAATTACACAAACTGTTTTCACTGCATTGTAAAGTAAACTAATTTATTTATGTCAGACTGTAACCTTCCAGTTCTATTGAGATTAAGCCGTTATTCAGACTGCAAATACAACCCAGCCTGTATTACAGATGTAACATCAACTAATGAACTGAACCTAAAAGGTGGCCATACACACCAAACTTAAAAGGTGGACACACACACAAGACTTGTGTAGACTTACCTCACAGATTAGGACATATGACAAGGGGAAATGGGATCAGGTAGGCTAGAGGGGTTTTCAACTAACAATAAAATTTAAATAAAATGTAATAAACAGGAAAAAAAATATGTACTCCCTGCTGATCGAGCACTGAAGTTGTTGATGGCATCTCCGATTTATATTTGCTTTTGATCCCTCTGAATGACACATAACCACAACCAACAATCAGTGGCTGTAGCAGTCACAAGCCATTCCATTGACAGGGCTGCTCAAAACGTAGGCGCATGGGTGGTGATGTCCATAGAATGCCATGTGACCACTAAGGTCACTGATTTGCTGCAGAAGTCACAAGCCGTTTGAAAGATATGAGAGACCGGAGATACTGCCAGCAGCTACAACACTGGATCAGCATTCCTAGCCCGATTTCGATATTTACATTTCAGACTTGCTCGTCCTTTTTGTAACATAGGGGAATAAACCATCAGCAGTGATGCTTGGCAGCTGCCGAGTCTCCTGTCCCCACTGAGAACACATGCATGCTCAGCCAATCGAGCATGCATGTGTATGGGAAGTTCTGCAGGATAGGTGACGGCTGAGAAAGTGAGTTCATGACAGTTATTGAAAGTGTATGGCCAGCTTAAATCTTTTTGGTTATCTATGGGACAGTTCAGTCGAACCTCAGAGTCTTGTTATGACACAGGCTGATAAATGCAAGCACAGCACAGTTGTCTGAATGAATCCCACATCCTCTACCAACATACAAGCACAAGATACGACGACATACGGAATATTTTTTGCTGAAAGATAAAGAGCATGACCTAAAAGGATACTACTATGATTTATTTTTATTTTATTTTACACATTGCTAAACAATATGTGACTGTCATTTTTTGGGATTTATTTTTCCTAGAATTTTTAAAGTTCCCCGATGGACATTACTTTCAGGTTTTTGGACTTCCTCTCTGTGAGCACGGCAGTGGGGATTGCTTGCACGTAGTGCAACTATCAACTATCGTTATCGGGTCGATAGTCGAAATCGGCAATTATCATGCCGAAAGTTGATAGTCGATAACAGATTATCGGCAATGACCATTAAGGTCTATGGGAGAGAAACAACAGCTTCATTATTACACCCAAACAGGGGAGGAGAAGCTGGAATTAACATCCACAACAGTAAACTGGATACGTGCTACATCTTAGGCAAGACAATTAGGTTATAAAAGTCACAGAAAAAAAAGTCACAGACTATTCACTATTCCTGTCCTGTACCACAGCATGACCCTTAAACCTGCATGACCCACAAATTAAAAAGTGCCAGAAGGCAATATTATTTGAACCATCATTTTAGTTGAACTGGACATAGACTATCCCTGTCCTGGAACGCAGCATGAGCCCCAAACCTGCATGACCCCATATTTAAAAGTGCCGGAAAAAGGAGTCTGTAAATGTTATATGGATTGATATGGCGGCCTTCGCACCACTGACTATAGGCGTAATTTACTATCAAATATGTAGAACACAATTTGCGTACAACTGAGCTCTATGCGCCAAACAGACGCACGGACTTCAATAAAACGTTTTAAAAGTTATAGGGATATGTTATGCCGGTTTTTGGGAACACTGACACGCAGTGATTGCAATAGAACTGAAAAAACAGGGACAATTCCAACTCCTATCAGAGTTATGCTGGCCAAAAAAGTGGTAAAAAACAATGCTTTTTCAATTGAAGATCACAGAACACACTGAGCTGCAAAATATCTTCGTTTCAAATGCTTCTCCTCCTGCCGTCCCCTCCCCCCTTTCCCCCTGCGGCTACACACACCAGTACATATCCTTAAAACTTTCTCTAACTAAATAAGAAGTGAAATTCTCTAATCTAACTCTATTCTAAGCTGTAGGTAGGTGGATGGTTTCTTGTATTAGAAGAGACTATCTCTCAGAGTTGTTAGAAAAGCTATTGGTCTAAACGCAGACACGTCCTGTTGTGGTGTGATAGACAGAGAAATAGCTCAAACAGGAAATGCAGTTGCATAAATAAAACGAGGTCACGTGATCCTCCTCATCCCCCCTCTATCCTCGGAGCTGATTGGCTGACTGGCAAAAGGACAGGAAACGCTGAAAATGGCACAATAGTAATAGATTATCTGTAAGATTGTCACCTAAACTATCGCGTCATCGAAAATTTCCGATAAGCCTAAAAATCGTGCAGATTTAAACTTTTGTCGATAATATCGCTCACCCCTACTTGCACGCTCTTCCAGGCCCGCTTAAAGCATGATGGAGTTAAGTGTTATCAGTAGGACCTTATAAGTGTGAAGAAAGCTGAATCCCCCATTGGGCAGAAAAAGATTAACCCATTATACTTTCATGTATTACCCATCATTGCCCTTTGGGTTTAGTCTAATCTTTGTCTAGGCCTGTCCAAAGAACAATAAAGCGATTGCAATGAATTGCTGAAACAAAACACAAATACTGCCAAAAATTAATTTAAAAGAAATAAAATAAATGTTTTCCAGGTATATTGATTTAAAAAAAACAATTTCTGATAAAAGTTTCCTGGCAAGGAAATAAAAGTAAACATCACAACTACATACAAACCCAATGAAAACATATCAGCAATAAAACTAAAGGTGCAAAACATGAATTCGCGATGGCTGGATACTGAATACGTCTACTGGTCCAAAATCATGCTCTATACACGCAGATTATAACTATGGACAATAAAAAAAGTTAAGAAAATTTTTTAAAAACCCTCAGGATAACTTTCATTTACAAATATTTAAATAAGACTTTCTTGGGCCTTGCAAGTTTCTTTCCTAGACAGTTTTCATACATGAGGCCCCTAGCATCCAAAAAAATACATGCAATGTTGCAGAATTCTTCTTTCTTTAATAAGTGCACAAGATAATTTTTTTTTTTAATCAAGTAACTTTAAATTGAAAGTTTTAAAGGGCTTATATAAAAAAGGAAAAAATACAAAAGACTAGAACACAAATCAAATCTCATTATTTGCTCCAAATATTTTATTTATTACCTATTCCAAAAGTTCTAAATAGCTGGTTGTATTTGATATGTGGTTAAGTGGCTAACAACTTATGTGGTCTGTAGAATTGTGGCCATACTCATGGTCACCTAATGACATATGCATAAAAACAGCAAAATGGACGTCAAACACGTCTGGCACTGAAAAAAGAAAATAAGCCGACATTGATTTAAATGGCTTTTCATTTGTGGCTGTACAAGATTACTGACTTTCCCTATGTGATTTTCAGATGTGTATCTATGACGCGTCAGAAGACCAATTTAAATAGCTTTCCCCTGCAAGGTCTGCTGTGATATTACTGTGTTTCTAAGTCACTGAAAACAGATCAGTCTAAGAACAACAGTGATATGTAAAGCTATTAATAGACGAGGCGGCTAGGAGATAGGCTGAATAATCTTCAATGGCTGCCACTTTCATCAACTGCACATAACACACTCATTATAGGATTGCAGTCTGACTGGGAATATTACATACAACATCCCTAGGGCATGTACCAAACAGAAAACAATCTGTGCACGAATCTAATTAGCTAAGTGCAAATGCATGAACCTTAATATGGCCGAGAAATAATGTCCTTATTTACTGTAATTAGCAGAGGGTTTGCTGGTGATCTGCCTTTCTACAGCCTGATCAATGTCCAAGGGAGAGCAGCCAAATAATGTATCACATTTTGAAATGTGTCTTGTTTTTACCATTGACTAATGAATTGTTGACTATTTACATGATAATTACCACAACCCTGGGCCGGAAACAAAGCTAATTAAACGGGTTCTGCATATATAAATATACTTTAATTCTAATATATAGCTTTTTGAGTTTCTCCTCTTTTTCTGATTACTACTTGCTCTCAGATTTCCATGATAAATTGAAGACAAGTGTGGTCAGATGTGGTGAATCGGTCATGAATTGTGGTAAACATTTTGCAATAAATTATAATATAATGTAATACATGTGAATGGGCTGAAGAACCGCAGCAGAAATCCAGGGCAGTCCTGACTTTGTGCAATGGATTTCACCGTGGTTATGGACACAGATTAGCCATAATGAATGAAGCTACCGTAATCTGTACCCCGTCTACCCAACACTGTTTCGGATATGGAATCTGTGTGAAAACCCTGTCAATAGCTGACAGGTCACTTCTTTTTTTTTTTTTTAAATTATGAAAATTTCATATCCAGGAGTGGATAAATCCATCGCCCTAAATTTGGCTATTGGTGCCAGGGATGCCAACTGTATCTAAACTCCTGGGCAGTCAGTAAACATAGGGATTGCTTTTCTCTACCCCTTTATAAAAAGAAAAAAAAAACCTGAGTCATGCGTCTTTCCGTGAGTCTATTCCCCCTTTTGTGATGCCACGCCCCCTTTGCTGGACAAATATCGCAAAAGTGTCCATACACCACATAAAACAACATAATAAATGTTGTGTAAAGCTCATACACCAGTATTCTGGCGCAAATTGCATGAGAATTTTGGCGTAGTTGCCATAGTAAAAGTGCAATTTTATTTCTAATCTTTATTATTTATTACCGATTTACCAACATGTCCATAAAAAGGTTGGTTGTCTGTGGTTTTTGGATATGTTCTCCAGTAAAAACGAAAAATTTAATTTCCGGGAAATTTCTGATCCACTCAGGGGCAGGCACCCCCTTAAAAACCCCGGGTTTAGCGAAAAATTTTTACAGTAGTAGAGTCATCTAAACTTAAAGGGGGTTTTTAACATTTAAATTAAAAGGGTTTTTTCAAAAAAAGGGGACGGGAAAAACAAGCAACTTTGAAATTTTGGAGTCATTGGCAAAGCTGTTTTGAAAACACAGAAATTCCTTATCTTGTGTTTTTGTTTACATTGAAAACCCAACCCCGGGTCGAATCCCCCCGGATCCCTCCCCCCCTTGCATTTCACTACTGAGATTTCTTTACATTCTTTTACACCCCCCATTCGTATTCCCCTTCACAGAGCTGTGTCCCCCACCAGGGTAAGGGCCCGTCACTTTTTTCATTTTATACGGGAAAAAACAGAATTACACTAAAGGGGTTACAAAATTTCGGGAAATAGCACAATTTGTGTCGATCCCTCCAACCAAGTTGGGGGCCCAAAGCATTTTCCTCAACACCCCAGCAGAAACAGACGGCAACAGATTCTAAAAAATAAAAAAACTTTAACATTTTTTGTCCCTTTTCCCCCCTAACTCTCCTGCATAGAAGCGGAACGTGCCGTTCATAGACATCCCCCACTGTGAGGGGAAAAGAGTTATTTTCTCAGCTAGTTTTGAATGCACTGGGAAATGTATACAGCTCTTTTTAAAAAAAAGACTGCAGGGGGAAAGACACATGACATTTTACTCGGGAGGGGGGAGGAATCTCGGGAGCCACATGCCAATCGGGGGAAATTGATGTCCCCAGCTGGATTTAAGGGAAACCCCCCTTGCTTTTCCCCAGAAGTTGAAAACCCTGAAAGGCAAGTGTATTCAGCCAACAAAGAAAGCGATACTTTCCCCTTTTTAAAATTTTGAAAACATTTTTGACTAAACACTATGTTAGGGGGAAAAAAAGCAAAAAAGGGGCAAAAATTTTTGCCGGGAAATTTTTTTTTTAGAATCACGGAACGCTGAAAATTTCCCCTTATCTCCTTATTATCAAATTAAAAAAATGGACAAGGTCTGGGGTTTTATCTATGGCTTCACCCTAATAAGAATCCCTACAAATAAACTTTTTTAAACCATCAAGTTTTGTCAAATTTGTATTGATAGTCTTTTTTTCATTTTTTTAAGCAATAAAACAGCAGGCATTTAATTAACCCACCCCCATGGGGAAAAAGGGTGAGAACACCTTTAAGAGATCGCTCCCAAACATACCCCCTTTTTCCCTTATAAACAGTAGCCTAGAGAGTATTTCATTAAACTGTTTAAAATTTCCCCCATTAAATATATTTTATAATATAAATATATATTTTATAAATATAAATTTAAATTAAATTAAACTCAAGGCTTTCCAGAGGGCCAAACCACAATTTAAAAACCAAAAGGAAAATGAAGACGTGTTTGGGTTTTTCGAAAAACAAAACGGAGAAAATACTTTTGCTTGAGGTCCAAATTACCACAAAAAAGGGTTTGGAAATGGGGACAAGCAGATTTTCCTGAATCACAAAACGGCCCCAAATAAAACCCAACCCCATGACCCGACCTCCCCCTAAACATAACTTCCCCTTTTTTCCCTTCCCCTTTCAACTGATATGTCAAACCCAAATTTGGAAACAAAAAACTTGGGGCTTGAATTTACCCCGGTTTTAAAAAAGGTGAGTGTATTCTTAAAATTTTTCCAAAATGCCCTTGTAAACCCCCTTACCCCCGGGACCCCATTTTTTGGGCCCCCCTTTTTGAAAAGAGCCCCCAATTTTTAAAATTTTTGCCCATGCCCCCATTTATAATTTTTTAAAAAGAAAAAACCCTTTTTTAACCCCCTTTAACCTATCCCAAAAAAGTGGTTTTCCCAAGAAAATTTGTTTTTCCCCCCGGGTTGACACAATTGGGTTTTAAAATAAAAAAGAAATTTTGGTCCAAAAATTTGTTTTTTTTATTTGTAAAAAAAAATACCCAAATTTTATCGTGAAAAATGGGGAAAATTTTTTCCCAATTTAAAACTTAAAAAATTCTGCATTTTAAGCCCGATATTTAATTCCACCCCAAAAATTGGGATTTTTTTTAAAATTACACCAAAACCATTTTTTGTCGGGCGGGAAAGTTTGGGCATAAATTTTTTTTAAATTTTCTTTTTTTTTTTTTTCCCGACTTTGGGGGGGCTTATAAATTTAGTATTTTTTTTTCAAATTTTTCAAGAAAATTTGCAATAAAACACTTTTTTTTAGGGAACCCCAAATTCCCGTTTTTTTTAAAAGGGGATTTTTGGATTAAAACCTTTTAATTTAAAAACCCCCCAAAAAAGTTCCCCCACCCAAAAGAAAACTAAAAACCCCTTAAATTTATTCAAAACCCCCGGCATTTTATTAAGTTTTATTAAACCCTTTAGGTTTTTTAAACAGGAATTAAAGCAAAGTAAAAAGTAAAATTTTTAAAAAAATTTTCCCTTTTTTGCAGATTTTCAATGTTTAAACATTATTGAAAAGAATACGGTAAATTTATCAGGGAAATGCAAATTAAATTGATTCCCCATTTTTCGGGCCTTTTTCCCAGAGATACCCCAAAAAGTGACCCTAGTGCATTTTTTGGCTAAACCCCACAAGCCCCAAAATAGGAGGAGCACCTACGACTCTGGGGTCTCTTTTTCTTTACGAAAATATTTAGGGGGCCATTTCGGGTTTCCCGGACACCCCTAAGGTTTTTCCAAAAATTTAATAAAAAACCCCTAAAAAAAAAACCCCATTTTTGGAAACTAAAAACCCCTTACGAATATATCCGAGTGTAGTGAATTTAAATTTTCTACCCCACAGGCTTTTTCCAACAAATTTTTTTAGCGTTCGGGCTCTGAAAATAAAAAAAAAAATTTTAATTTTTTTTCCAAAATCCCCCCAAATTTAATTAAGTTTTTAAAAATTTAATTTATTACAAAGGGGAATTTTTGGAAAAAAAAAACCCCCAAAATTTGTTTTACAAAATTTCTTCCAAGTTCCGGAAATTACAAACATGTGGTGAAAACCCTGCGTTTGGGCAATGGCGGGGGGAAACAAGGGGGGGGTGTTTATTTTGGGTTTTTTGGGCCCCAGATATTTTTTTGGGGCCCAAATTTTGGGAAAACCCTTCCAAAGCCCCCCCAAAGTACAAAAAAAAAAAAGGGAAACCCCCAGAATTTTTTGCTCCATTTTAAAATTTAAAACCGTCCCCCCTCAGGGGATTTTCCCCTAAAGGGGGGAAATTTTTTGAATTTTTGGGGCCACGGGGTGTTCCAGTTTTTTTTTTGGGGCATTGGGCCCCCAAAAAAAATTGGAGGGGGAAACAAAAGACCCCCCGCCATTTTTTTTTGGGGGTTTTAAATTTTTTAAAACCGGTAATTCGCCAAAAAAGGGGGAAAAAAATTTGAGGGAAAATAAATTTACAAGGGGGGGGGTTGGGGAAAAACAATTTACAAAAAATTTTAAATTTTAATATGGGTTTTTTATGTTTTATTATTTTTAAACACAAAAAACGAGTTTTAAAAAAGTTTTTTTTTAAAGGGTTGTCGATTCTAAACCACCCCATAGCTTTTTTAAATTTTTTTGCATAGGGAGTTTGCTTTTGGGCTTTGTTTTTTACAAGATAATTGATTTTTTTATTGATACCATTACGGGGGGCATATGATGTTTTGGGGACACTTTTTTTTAAGGTTTTTGGGAACCCTTTTTGAAACAAAAAACAGCAATCCGGGTAGTTTTTTTAATTTTATTTTTTTTTACAGGGGTCCCTGTGGGGGGTTATAAATGACATGCTATTTTTTTACTCAGCGGGTTTTTAAATACAAATTACATCGATACCACTTTTTGAAATTTTTTTTAATTTTTTTCCCCCTGCTTTTTTACAAAAAAAAAACCCCTTTTTTTTTGGAAAAGGAAACCACTTTTTTTGCATAAACCGCAGCCCCTAAAGCCAAATTTTTTTTTAATTTTTCCGGGTTTATGGGGGCAGTATGGGGGATTTTTTTTTTGGGGGTTTGATTTTGATTTTTTTAAATTGGTAAATTTTTGGGGGGACAAGACTTTTTTATCGCTTTAAACCCTTTTTTTTGGAAGGTAGGGTGAAAAAAAATACTCAACCCCAAGAAGGTTTTTTTTTTTTTTTAAATTTTTAATAGCTTTCCCACCGGGGGGAAACCGTGACAATTTAAATTTTTAACTCTGTGGGTTGAGACGTTTAACGGTGATCCCCAATTTATGTAGTTTTTTTTTTTTGGAAAGCACAATTTTTTTTGAAAAAAAAATGTTTTTTATTGTGAAAAAAAACCAATTTATGCATCGCTATTTTTTCTAAAGCCAAAATTTTTAAATTTTCCGTATACAAAAATTGTGTTAAGGGATTTTTTTTTTTTTGGGGGAAATAAAACTAACGTTTTAAATTTTGGCATCACTTTGATTTTGATATAAAGTTTTTTTATTTTTTTACTCCATTTTAGGGGTTGCGGTATGAAAACCAAAAACCCGCCTTTTTCTTTAAAAACTTTTTTTGGGGGTTTTTTTTTACGCGTTCCCAGTAGGGGTTTTAATTTTAACATGACAAAATTTTGGGGGTGGGTCGCTACGCATTTCGGCGATCCCCCAAAAAATGGGTACTTTTTTTAAATTTTTTGATTTTTTTTTTAGGGCGATTGCCGTTTGAAAAGGGGGAAAAGGGCGATTACGGTTTTTATTTTAAATTTTTTTGTTTGTGTTTTTTCTTTTTTACACTTTTTTTTTAACTTTTTCATAAATTTTTTTCAACCTTTTTCCCCCCGGGGGGGGAAATTGGGAAAGAACGATCGCAGATTTATTCATGCAATAGAGGGTCACATACGTTTTAAAAGCTGTTAAAGGGTGGTATCCATGGCAACCCTTTTTTTTCACGCTGCCCACAATTCCTTGTGGGCATCCCTGACGTCCCCAGACAAAACCCCAAAGCGTCATTCACGTCCGGGCCCTTTCCCGGGAGGGATTCAGTAAACCCGGCGCACACGCCGTTTAGGGGCCGAGATCGGCCCGGGGACAGAGGGTCCCTCCTGCCCCCCGCAGCCCCCGGGGTCGCAACCCCCATGTCCCCGACATCGGGGGGCTAAAACCCCCTCGGGCCGACGCCCCTCCGGGCCCTGGGGGATCGGGGATGTGCCCAAACGAGCGCGCAAGATCCCTTGGTTACCTCCTAAAAGGGAATTTGCGGGAAAACCCCCAAACCCCACAATTTCCGAAAGAGAAAACAAAGTCGGTAAGGGATTTTAAAGGGGCTTCCTTTAAAGGGGTCTTACCGTTTTAATTTAAAAAAAGTCATTCAGATGTTGACAAGTTTATACAATCTAGGTGTCAGTACTTTATACATGAAAGCAGATTGCCTGTAATCAGGTTTGTCCACGTTTCGGGTACGGACCGTTTGATGGGCTGGATGACCCTTTTTAAACCAAAAAGCCGTACCTGCCAAAAAGTGGGTGCTTGGGAAATTAAAATGCACGGTTTGTGGCAAGTGGCCCGGGTGTGGTAATTTAGAGAGCCAGGGCACTGTTAATCACAATTTACTTTGTTTGTTTTGGGGGTGACAAAGTTCTGCATGAGGCCCTCTTCTCACTTAACATGGGGCTAGAATTTTGGGTAAAGGGCACACGGCTTTAAAACCCGGGGGAATTACGCCCCCCAATTACCCGTGTGGGGCGGGGGGGGGGGCCGGGAACGGGGGTTGGGGGCGCGGGGGCCCCCGGGACCCCCGCCAGGGCCCCAAACTGATTTAAAAAGAGGCGCTTTTACGGGGCTAGTAATTCCCCAAATCAATTTTTTTTCCCCCCGCGGCGGATTCCCAGCAGGGAGAGGAGACGTTAAACCATAGTTCTCTATGAGAACTGTGGGTTACCCTAAGACTAGGACTAATTTCCCGCCCCAAATTTTTTGGGCCCATCCGGCCGGGAAAAACGGGCGAAATACGTCCCCTTTTTAAACTTTGAGAACATAAACCTTAAGGTGAAAAATTTCTGTACTCTGCATGAGCTGGCGAGCGGTAAAACCCCCCCACTAAGTCCCTTGGGGCAAGAAATTTTCCCAAACAGCCATTATCAATGGGGGGCACAAATACACAGAGACAAAAAAGGGCAATGACTCCCAAAAGGGGAAAAAGGGGAAAATTTGGGGAATTTTTCTACAAATTGGGGTGAGAGGGTTTAATTTAAAACTTTCCCTTTTTTCCCCTCGAGGGCCCCACGTTTGTAGGTTTTCCCATTTTCACACAGGCTGCCAATTGGTGAAATCCAAAATGCAACACTAATCAAGAGCCCTGCCTGCCTGCCTTAGAGAACATCTGAGAAATGAAGACAAGTTTACCAAAAAAAAAAAAAAAAAAAGTAAACTGCACTTGAATTCAACACCCAAACCGTATGTAATCCTGTTAAAATTTTAATCTTTTTCCCCAAAGGGGGGTTTTTCTCACTAAAGGGTTGCTTTTTTTGTTTAAATGGCTTTCAAAAACAATTTACTTTGCAAAATGTACCTTAACATTTTCCTACTTATTCTGAGATACCCTTTTTTGTATGGGGGTGTATCAGCTCCTCATTTCTATAGCGGTTTTTATCTCCCGGAAAAAGGCTGCAAGCACTTGTTTTCAAAAACAACAGAAACCCGGCTCCCAATGCAGCCCCGGGAAAGCCATTAAAAACCCCCCCTGAATTCAAAATTAAGCCAAGAAAAACAGGACTGAGGTAAGATGAACCAATGTAGTTAGACAACCCTTTAAGCAAGCATGATGTCTGCAGTACAGAAAGAAAAAAACAGAAAGAAAAAGAGCACACTATTAAAACGCCCCCAACCAAAGGTTTTAAAAAAATATATACTAGACTAAATTAAAAAAAACTTAAAAAGGGCCCTTTTTACAAATTTTTTTTTGGTCTCCATAAAAACTGTAAATTTTAAAATTTTTTTATTCCCTTTGGTTTTTTGTGAATTTTTCAGTTTAACTCTTTTTTTATCTTTGTGGTTATATGCTTTTTTGGCACACATTTTTTTGGGGGGTATTCTATTTATGGTGTGGTGCCCATCATTTTTGGAATTTTTGATAGAGGGTTTAAACCAAAAAAATGGGAATACCCCTTAAAAGAAGTTGATGGTAAAGATGGCATGTGATCGACTGCTCACATCATTCATCCCTGTGGCAGCTGTGGTTCTATTGAAAAATTTTTTTTTCCCAAACATCCCCTAACCCTCCACATCACTGTAATTCTGAACTAAGTGCTTTGACAAATCTGCAAATATAAAAAAGAGATGGGCATCAACAAACAATTTTATTCACAACTTTTTTTCAGGGCCACTTTTGGAGTAAAAATTATTTTATTCCACAAACTGGCAACCCCAAAAGCTGTTCGGCTACCGCTCACTGAAATTCCAAAGGAAACCCCCGGGAAAAACTTGTTTTTGGGTAAGTCCAACTTCAATTTTTTTCAAATTAATCTTGGTTAATCCACTTTTTGGTCACATCCATGGAAACTAAAGTGGCAGTTTAAAACCCGGTCACAAAACCATAAGATTTTGCATTTAAACCATTTACAAAATTCTAAACAAGGAAAAAAAATATGTTTTCCCCCCTAAAAGAAGCAAAAATGCAAAAAAGACCAAAAAACCATCATGAAAAAGTCCCAAAAAAACCCCAAAGTTCAATACCAAAAAAATTTCCCGGGAGCCTTCCCCAATAAGGCACGAATTTTTACCTAGTGATGCTTCAGCTCCTACAGGAGGCTTCCCCAAGCCAAAACGTTTAATGGGAAATACATTGTTCCGGTGCTGTTGAAAGTTCTGCCTGGAACTTCTTCGGTTACTGACCCATAGAAGAGTCTTAAAACATAACTAAGTTTTCTAGGTCAGGCATGGACGTACAGGGTAGTGCCTATAGGTGGCACTAGATAGTTCTTTATTCTTCCAGGGAGAACTAATTTTCATAAAGTTAGGTTCTTCTGTACTTGGACACTGACACAAATTTAGCTTTTTGTACCCGTTTACTGAAACCTATTCAAGTTATAGTTATATAATGGACATAAAGTCCAGACTTTAAGCTTTCATTTGAGGGTATCCACATTAAAATTGGATAAAGGGTTTAGGAGTTTCAGATCCTTAACATTTGTCACCCTGTTTTTAAAGGGACCAAAAATATTTGGACAAATTGAATAACTGTAACTAAAATTTTAATTTTTAATACTGCGTTTCCTCCTTTTTAATGCTCTACCAGGCGTTTATCGCAGTAGTTTTAAGTTGCTGTTTGTGGGCCTTTCTGACTGATGTTTAATCTTTATCAAGTGAAATACATGTTCAATTAGATTGAGATCAAGTGACTGACTTGGCCATTCAAGAATAATCCACTTCTTTGCTTCAATAAACTCCTGGGTTGCTTTGGCTTTATGTTTTGAGTCATCGTCCAACTGTATTATGAAATGTCAACCAATCGGTTTGGCTGCATTTGGCTTGATTTGAGCACATAGTAGGTCTCTGAACACTCTCCAGGATGTAGGTGTATCAATATCCAAATCTACCATAAAGAGAAGACTGCATGAAAGTAAATACAGAAGGTTCATTGGCTTGTACCACAAACTCATAAGCCTCAAGAATAAAAAGGCTAGATTGGACTTTGCTAAAAAAAAAAAAAAAAAAGATCTGTAAATAAAGATCCAAAGAGGGCTCAATTAAAAAATTTGTTCAAAAGTGGAAGAACTTTATGGAATTTGGAAAAACCAGTACAGTTCTGGAAGATAATTTTTTGGACAGATGAGACCAAGAGCAACCTCCATCAGAATGATGGGGGGAAAAGGATGACTAAGGCAAGGTACAGCTCATAATCCAAAGCACACCACATCATCAGCAACACACAGTGAAGGCTGTGTGATGACTTGGGCATGCATGGCTGCCAGTGGCACTGGGTCACTAGTGCTTATTGATGATGACACAGGACAGAAGCAGCCGGATGAATTCTGAGGTATTCAGACACATGCATTGTGCTCCACTGCATCCAAACCGATTGGTCGGCATTTCATAATACAGATGGACAATGACTAAAAACATAAAGCCAAAGTAACCCAGGAGTTTATTAAAGCCAAGATGTGGAATATTTTTGGATGGCCAAGTCAGTCACCTGATCTTAACCCAACTGAGCATTCATTTAACTTGTTAAAGACTAAACTTCAGACAGAAAGGCCACAAACAGCAACTGAAAACTACTGCGGTAAACGCCTGGTAGAGCATTTAAAAGGAGGAGAAACAGCAACTGGTGATATCCATGAGTTCAGTACCACCAGGATCCAGTACCACCATGAAGCTGCATCAAAGGCACCTCTTCGAGCCATCCAATACCTTCTGTACTATGGAGGGGCAAGAGCCTGGACATAGCCGATTACAGACGGGTGTCAATGGCTTGGAAAATATCCCTTATGTTTCATGGCTCCTTTACAGGTTGGAAATTGGATAGCTACCTATAAATAGCACTGGAGATATTGTTTTCTTTCTTCTAGAGGACAGTTTATTAGCATTTTTTTTTTTTTACATGGAGCATAGCCTTTAAGACTCTATACCTCAGCTGGATCTACTTAAAAAGAACCACTTTCCCGCAGAGCAAAAACCTATTAGAAATCTGTATCAATGCTTTCTTCTCTTCTCATGTCAAATCTAAATACAGAATTCTGTAAATAGCAATTAACAAAAAAAAGCACTCAACAATTTTAAAATCAGCGCAGAAATACTAAAGCAAAGGTATAAGATACATGGATATAACCTGATATTACAATTTCAACTGTGAAATGTTAATACTAAATTATATACTACATAGAAAGTTCACCTTCACAACAACACCTTAGTGCATCTAAAATGAAGAATTAAATAATGTCATGGAAACACATTGATCTTTTTAGGAGTCGTCAGCACAGAAAAAAAAAGGAGAATTGTAATTGAGGCTTTTTGAAAGTCGATTCATGTTTCAATAGATATGCAAGGGAATAGTGAATAACCCTTAACTGAATGCAAAAGTTGACCTGCTCTTAAAAGGGGTTTTCTCAGTAGAATAATAGGTCACCAAGACATGTACTAGGTGTCCAATAGGCAGGATTCGGACACGCAGTCACCATATAATCAATAGCCAACCATGGACTCTCCAGAGAAAGCTTAGCAGTACTAAAAGTCAGTTGACCTCCATTCAAAGTCTACAGCACTGATGGAAACAGCTGAGCACAGTGCTCGGCTATATCTGCCGCTTTATTCGATGTCTGTGGCAGCAACAGTGCGCAAGTTCACATCTCCATTTAACCTTTTCCCAGCTCCATCCAGACAGCTTGTGGGAACAAGGGATTCAGTTCCCTTCTTCCAGTGATTGCTGTGGGTCCCAGCAGTCAGACCTCACCCAATCTAGCATCTGCCACCTTACCAGTAGATAAGTGATAAAGGCTTCTGGTTGTAACACTCCTAAAACTATGTACGTAACAGCAATAATAATACTGTCCAATCAGTGCTGCTTTATCACATGAACATTCTGGGCAGTTGCCTGAGGGCCCATAGCATAAGCCCTATGCCAATTCATTGACAGACCAGAATTTGACAATAATTTTCTGACCTCTTGCCTCAATATTCAAATTTCCCTCTAACTCAGTTTAAGGGTATGTTCACACAGCGTTTTTTGAAGTGTATATTTACACTTCAAAATCAGCTTAAAAAAATGCCTGAATAGAGGGTTTTTTCAAAGCATATTTTGAAACGTATTTTGAAAAATCCTATCCCCACTGTTTCCTATGGGGATTTTACAAGCGAAAAATGCCTTAAAGAGGTTGTCTCACTACATTGATTAATCTTACCTCAGCCCTGTTTTCTTGGTCTCATTTTGAATTCATGTTTACTGGCTTCTACTAGGCTGCAGTAGAGGCCAGGTCTGTAGCTATAGTGACCAGCGCTAGCAGTCTATCAGGAGACATCAAACAGGTCTGTAGCTATAGCGACCTGAAGAGCTGATGCAGCCCATACAAGAGGGCATATCTCAGAATAGGTAGGACACTGTTAATGGAAATGTATTGCAAAGTGGCTTGTTTTTGCAAGATCTTCAAAGATGTTGTCTCACTACAAGGATTTCTTCTTATACTAAAGATCTTGCAAAAACAAATCACTTTGCAATATATGTCCGTTAACAGTGTCCTACTTATTCTGAGATATCTCCTCTTATATGGGCTGTATCAGTTCCTCAGGTCGCTATAGCTATAGACCTGTTCAATGTCTCTTGATAGGCCGCATGCACTGGTTGCTATAGCTACAGACCTGGCATCTACTGCAGCCTAGTGGAAGCCAGTAAACACGCCCCTGAATTCAAAATGAAACCAAGAAAACAGGACTGAGGTAAGATGAATCAATGTAGTGAGACTATCCCTTTAACATAAAAAGCAATCCTTATAGTGAGACAACCCCTTTAATAATTAAACTATGTAATTGACATGTCACTTATTTTTACAGCCAGAATTGTGTCCAAATAATGGCTCACGATTACGCCTTCGAAATATGCTTTGTGTGAACAACACAGGCGTATTGTACCTTATAATCAATGAAGATTTGAAACTTGTCTGAGGCTGATTTCGGGCTGTTTTTAAGAGAGTTAAAATGCGCTAAAAATGGTCCAAAAAACGCTGTGTGAACATACCCTAAGGAGAAAAATTATGACTTATATTAAAGAGTAGGCTTGTATGCATGCGTGATAAAAATATTGCCATTTTTACTACTTGCAGAGTTACAGAAGCAAAATAAATTCTGATGTTGTTGGAGTTACAAATAAATATAAGGTTATTTTAATCGATAATTAAACAGTTTTAATCCTTGAAGATGTGTTGGCAGGGTCCAGTGAACTGCCTTTTCCAGAGGCCCTTTATGCTGTTAAGACATCCCTGTGTACAATCAATGATAACACTACTTGCTTAATGTGAACCTGTGTCATAGGCTATACCACCCTTGCTGAGGACAGCACAAGCTAGCGACAGACATACTGTTTCCAGCGCTATGTCCCTTATTCTGTAAGATGCTGTAGTTTTAGAGCATTTAATGGTCAGATCTTATTCATGAGCAGGTGTTAGCCCTGCCCACCAAAGGCTAGCTCCGCCCACTTGGCAGTTATTCACGTTTCCACCTATTCAAAGTAATAGGTTTATCAGTTGAGGTGGGCGGGGTATGAAAAACAATACACTACGTGGAAATCCCTAAAGAAGCATTTATGCTATCTATCATACATGAAAAAACTTTGAGACTCTCGGTTCACATATTTTGATCAAAAGATGTTTAAGCTGCCCACGACTTTCAACGTGATCTCAAAATCGGGCAGTCCTATCCTATCTTTACCTCTCAATCGAGCCAATCAGGCCTCTCGCTGGGTCAACCGACCTCCATTATTCAGAGAGAAAAAATAAAAAACACCCAACCTGCAAAGCTGCCCTTCTTATGACAGCCTGTGAGAGTGGGCAGGGACAGAAACCCAAAATGGAAGCACCCCTTCCTTCCCATATAGGTTAAAATCAATGTACACCAAGTATAACGTATGTTTCTGCACACAAAAAACATTTCTGAAAAAACTTATGCAAACCTGGGTGCCACTGGCAGGGCTGCGGCACACACTTTTTTTCAGAAATGTTTTTGCGTGCAGAAACATACGTTATACTTGGTGTACATCTGAATAATGGAGGTCGGTGACTCAGCGAGAGGACTGATTGGCTCGATTGAGAGGTAAAGATAGGATAGGACTGCCCGATTTTGAGATCACGTTGAAAGTCGTGGGCAGCTCAAACATCTTTTGATCAAAATATGTGAACCGAGAGTCTCAAAGTTTTTTCATGTAGGGTATGAAAAACAGACACTTTTCATGACTTTTCTGACTGAAAACTGTAGATTTGAGCACTAAATACTCAAACTACTGCATCTTACAGAATAAGGGACACAGTGCTGGAAACAGCAGGTCTGACACTAGCTTGTGCTGTGCTCAGCAAGGGGGGCATAACTTATGTGACAGGTTCTCTTTAAGTAAAGCTTCGTACCTTCGACATATGGACCTTCTTTAGGGTGCTCTCGAACACGTAAATTAAAGGTCTTGGATGACTTTCTTCTGAGTAGGTCTCTTACTCTTTCATTGTAAATCTCCAGGTAGCTGGAAGAAATGGCACAAAATACACAATTTGACACAAAGGTAACATATCCTGCAGAAAACCATGGTCTGATGTATGGTATGTGAACAAATATGTGCATCTATATTATTATGTTCTTTGATCCTGAATGTCAATCCTTTGTAATGAAAGGCTATAGAAGAGTTCTTTGAAAAAAAATCTATATTTACTAACTAAACACTTATTATTTCTATAGGTAGTAGCCAAAAAGTTAGAATGAGTGAACACTTGCAGAAAAGCACATACAGTAAAGTACATATTTCTGTTACTATAAGGCATTTTGGCACTTGTAGTTCCATGTTCCACAGAAGATAGTGGCTGTGGAACGACAAGTGCCAGCATGCCACAGCAGCACATGAGGTGAAAATGAGGTAAATTCTTCTTAAAAGAGGCAGAGATAGCAAAACAAATGTAAAAACCCTTTCCTGCACTATCCAAAACTTAAAAAAAAAATGTGCTGGGGTTACATTTAATAAAAATACCTGTTCCAACTTGCATACAAATTAAACTTAAGAACAAACCTACAGTTCTTCCGTTCATAACTTACAGTCCGTCCAATCATAACTTGGGGACTGCCTGTACTACGTACCTTCCAGTAGAAACATTTGATGAAGAAAGGGCTGTAGACAGTGGACTCCATCACTATAAGGGTGCATTTACAGAAGACTTTCTGTCTACTTCATGTAGTTTACGAGGAAGTTCTAACAATTTATACTTACCTGACTTCTGTACGAAATGATGCATCACCCTTCCGGGTAACGTCAGCAATCCTACTGAACAATCCTTCACAAATCCTGGGTATGAGACCGGAATCTCCCTGCAGAAGAATTTTGGATATCACAATTAAAAGGGTTGTCTGGGTTATTTTTATTACATATATTTAAGCCACTGAATTAAAAAAAAAAAAAAAAAAAAAAACAGACCTGCCCTCTTCCGTTCCAGTGCTGCCGCCATCCACTGTCTTCCTTGGTTTTTCTGTTGATTTCTGGGCGCTACAGTCAGCTCAAGACCACTGCAGGCAATAAATAGCTGCAGAGGTCATAATAAATAGCTGCAATGTCACCAAGCGGAAGTGAACGGCTGTGGTGACCTCAGCAATGGCATGTGATCAATGCAGCAGCCAGAATTCAACAGCAGCAGCATGGCAGAGGGCGCAACAAAGGTAAGAGGGCAGGAGAGTATGGGCGCGTCCCCACGGCACAGGACAAATACCGGCCAGTGTGCCGGACGGTATTTGTCCTGTTTTGCGGCGGTCACCACGGCCGCGGGGGAGGGGGGGATTTTCTCCGCGATGAGCGGAGAAAAGCCCCACCCCCCTTCACATTGTCTAGCACAGATTCCGTCCGGAAACCGGACGGAAGATTGTGCTAGCACAATGTTTTGCGGCCGGACCGCGGGCGGAAAAACCGCCAGACGGAAAACCCGTGCAGCGAGGACTGCTGCACGGGTTTTCCATAAAGCCCCATTGTACTCATTTTCGGACTGTTTTTCAGGCGGTCTGAAAAACCGCAAACCGGCTGAAAAAACGGCCGAAAACTCTTGCCGTGGGGACATGCCCTATGGGTTTTTTCCATATTTTTTTCCTATCAGCTGCAGAAAAAGCTAGTCAACATCGACTATATATGACAGAGTGTTCGCAGAGGACAGTGTCCAGCTCTATGCTTTGTCATGTACTAGTGCACCCTTCATAACATTCCGATGCACGTCTACGTAGATGATATCCGTTGTGGACTACACATGGCCTTGATGTTTGAACGGACACGTCCACGTTAAAACTTTGAGAATAATCACAGTTTTTTTTATTGCTAAAAAGATCTTACATATTGCGCCTAAAGATTAACGGACTTTGTATTGACAATAATAAATATTAGGTTTGATAGTCTATTATATGGATTTTATGATAAAGAGATGCTGTATATGGAAGCTCACATATAAACCTTCTCTGTTGGTATCTCAAATACTTTAAACTGTTGTAGACAAGCACAATTGGGACTCTAGGTAGATGTGCCATTCAGGAATCTAGGGCAGTTGGATGGCAACCATGAAGATGTATGATGGTGGTTTTATTGGTATCAGTTGCATCAGAAACCAATGTAGATCTATAAAGGTATTTTTGATAATGTGACCAAAAAGAAAAACTAAAAGGTGTATGAAATACTTATAGATAAAATAACTTCCAAAAATAAAGGGGTTGTCCACTTTATAATGTGTGTACTTATGCAATAGGAAATCTTAAAAATTTCTAATATAAATGTATTACAACTTCTGCTCCTATGCCTCTTTTATTCCAAAACCTCTACCAAGAAAATAAATAAATTGAATAGCCCACATTGCTGTCCGTATCTGTATGGATAAAACAGTCATGTGACCACCACATACGTGATATGATCCCTGGTATACAGGTAATAAGAGTGTACAGAAGAGCAGAACTATTACCACCTCCAGCAGCGTCTTATGTCTGTCAGTGACTGCAGAGAAGACGTATTCTTCTCTCGCTCCTTTTTTTTCTATTTTAAGGGTATGTTCACACGGCGTTTCCGAATACGATTTGGGGTCCGTGTCGGGTCTGAAAATCGCATCTAAAACATAGCAGCGATCAGATCCAACACGGACCCAACACACAGCCGCGTGTTTGGATCCGTGTTGAATGCAGCAGGATCGCACCTTATATTTGATTATAGGGTCTTTTGGACCAAGAACTGACGTGTCACTTCTTGGACCGGATCCGAAAGATGGATCTGAAAGACCCAATGCAAACACATCGGGGATCACTCATGTGAACGCCGATACGAGTTTGACATTGTGAGCAGTGTAAAATCACACTGCTCATTGTGAAGATGCGTGTTTGGGTCAATCTAGATGGACCCAACCACGCATCTAAAAGCTTATGTTCACATGGACCCAAAACGCTGTGTGAACATACCCTAAGGCAAGGTTCACACGGCTTAAATTGGGACGTATTGCGGCCCGTATTTTGCGGCGTACTGCGCTCAATACGGGGCGAAATACGTCCCAATAATTACGGTAATCCACAGTCTTCATAGAGAACTATGGATTACGCCTCCTCTTCCCGCTTGGACACTGCGCCGCGGGGGGAGATAAGGGACATGTCAATTATTCACGCCGTTTACGCACCGCGAGTAATGCATGTCTATGGGGCCAGCGGGCTGCCGACCCCCTCACCCCGCGGGGGCTCCCAAACTTAGCCAAACAGTTCGATTTATTTGCAACATGACATTCCCTAGAGACAGCAGTTATACAAGTAACTACACATAGTGAAGAAGTTGCTGGAATAACCATTATTATTTCAGTTACCCCATAGATGTCATGTAACCCCATAATTAACGGACTGCCAGGAGGTCACGTGACAAATACCATAGGAGCCATTACTGTTAACATGAATGTGGGTATACCATTTTTTTGCATTATTATTTCTAGGGCCTTGGTGTGAATAAGGTACAGGAGCAGAATTTTGAATACAATATATTAAAAAAAAATGTATGATTGCCTATGATATTGTAGTATCCCAGTCCAAGTACATGCTTGGGTGGTTTCAAATGTAAGAATATGATCTCTTTTCTTTACTGTGAATTGTCTATGTGTGCACACTGAATGCTGTTGTCATTTATTAATAAGATTGCAAAGTACTTGTGAGTTCATCCCTATTGGCATGTCCCCACGGCAAGGGTTTTCGGCCGGTTTGCGGTTTTTCAGACCGCCGAAAATGAGCACAATTGGGTTCTATGGAAAACCCGGCCGGTATTTGTCCTGTGCCGTGTGAATGCAGCCTTAGTGTGCAGAAAAGTCTAGTCTACACTTGCTTTTCCTCTAGCAGCACACATGCTGTGAGAAAAGGGCCTGGCCCAGTAAGCCACAGCCAGGCACAAAGCCCATCTTAGACACCCATGCTGGAAGTGCAGGAGGACCACACAGACTCCTGTAGATAACACTCTCCCGGCATTAATACCAGTCCTTGCTGAGAGGATATTCGGAAATAGGGCCGACTCTTGCCTCCTCCACAAAAGGAGTGAAACTAGATGGTAGAAGCTGACCCCTTTGCTCTTATGGTACCCAAATCAGGCCTCTGGCAAGGATCACAGCTTTGTTTCTACCAAGTCACATTTCTGTTAGACCGGCATCCTGCCATAGGACACTGCCCTCATCCTCGGAGTACATTTGATTTAATAAAAGCTGCCACCATGAACCAAATGGTGAAGATTTCATTAGTAAAGTAATATAGGACTATAACATTATCAAGCAACTACAAGGCAAAGGGTGTGAACCGTTTGCTATCAAATATTTCCTCCACACCTGCTTCCCACTGCCAGACAGCTAAAAGGGGAACCTCACTTACAAGTATCGTCCAGCATTTGTAACCCAGAGACTGTATTCCATGCATCCTCTGAAGCTGGTAAATCATGGCCCAATAAGAGACTTATTTTCCATCATATCCCTAGTGTCGGGTTAACTTATTTTGTACATAACATCACGGACACTTCACCACCATTATATATTACCCTAGGAGTGTCCCCAGGGGTCAGAAAACCACACCATACACTTTTGTCAAGTAAGGAGGGTTGCAGGTATGTTCATGCTCTAGGAGCGTGCCCCAGTTCCACTCTAGCTGCCGCAACCACTGCTTTACTGTGTGGAACTACAAAGACTAGCAAGCCCTTCACTAAAGCACAACAGCTGAATGCTTCCTTCTGCACGCCACAAAATACAGAATAAATAAAAATAAGTAGTGTGCAACCCCTTTTATATTAGCAATGTTTTAGTTGCTAATGAGAGCTCACGGAATATCCCCCCCCCCCCCAAAAAAAAAAAAATCTCTATATTATATATATATATAAATATATATATATATATATATAAATATATATAATATATATTATATATATATATATATATATATATATAAAATATATATATTATTTTTGAGGTGGGAGGGGGGGAATGTTCCTTCAGCTTTGGCTTTAAAACAATAGATTTACAACTCTCATTAGCAACTAAAACAGCAGTGCAATTAGAACAGCAATTACTCCTCAGCAGTTTAATATGATTCTCAGCACCATTTCCAGTTAAAGTGCATTGTGCTACACAGGATCACATATGCTCATTACATCCAGCAAATGACCGTGTACGTGGAAGACAGAAGACTGGAACCTGCAGGCAAACTGCGAATTCTAGGAACAAGCGTGGTGTTTTATTGCATCTCTATCTGCTGGGTATATTTACCATGTAACTAAGGCTCTGTGATACAGACCATAATGTGACTGGGACTACTAATGGTGACACTAAGGTTGCAGTAATGTAATTTTTATTAAGCTAAAAAAACAAATGGATCCCTACTTTGTTCAATGATGTAGAAGACACAGATTTCATTAAAGGACCAATCCAGGTTTGTCTGTTTTTTTCCCTTAGCTCATTAGAACTTGCTTTGCGGTGCTCAGTAGTGCCAGTAACTTTGCTTACTTCCAGCTGCATACAGGATTTCTGGATGAGGCAACAGTCTGTTAGGTCACGTGACCTGCTTTCTGATTAGCTGTAACACACTGCTTTTGATGCTGACAGGATATCTGTCTCTGTGCACTCCTATGAAACTGGTTTTGAGCTTTCCATAAGAATGCATTGAGAGATTCACTTCTGTGTCACACAACCATCCTGTGGGTTTCAGCAACTCAGAGAGCGGGTCACATGATCTAGTGGCAGCAGTGAGAAATCCTTTATTCAGCTGCAGGTAAGTAAAATGACTGTCATTACTGAGTAGAAAAACAAAAAGCTGATGTTGTCCTTTGAAATGCTGTGGCTAGGTCTATAATACAATCTCAGCTGCAGAATCTCGCAGCGGACGGGATCCAAGTTAAGAGATGGAACTAATGCACTATTTGAATGATGTCACTATATTGCACTATATTGAAGACTTACAGAAATTTCTGCCATCATCCCATTCATCTGATTGCAAAAAGCAGAAATTCTCCAGGCGCTGTTATAACAAAACAATTCAGATAATTGGAACTGATTTTGTGCTGCAGACATTTCTGTCAGACATGTTCCCTAGTGGGATAAATCAGTTTGGGTCATACCAGAGATGTTAGTCAGCTGCAACTAGGTATGTTTAACAATTGGGTAGGTTTAATATTTTTTTACTTTGTGCCTGCATGTACCTCTAGAGGGCCGGCTAAATTCCCGTGGGCTATGGACCTTGAAGTTATTAATTCAACATGTCACTTATTTATGCTGTTGCTCTATGGGCAGTGGTGTCTTTTTTTAGATGTTTTTGCTACTTATATGTAATTTATTTTAATAGAATATATATTTGTTTATATGTATCCAATAAAATTGAAACAAACAAAATATATAATCACCACTGTTCCAGCACATACGCTGCTGTCTGTGTCCCTCTGATCTTTATTTCCTGTATCTGCAAACAGTGCAGCAGCCAATCAGAGGCTTTATCATTCAGGTCCCATTTGATTAATAAGTCTTATCTATATGCACTTGTAACGCTAGTAGGCGTGTGAGTGGTTTAAGTATTTTTGCATTTGTGCAATCTCCTCCGTGTTATATCGTGGCTTTTCTGCAAACTGGAGTGAACTGGTTCTTATCCAATGTGCAGTTTTTCCCATCATTGCCGCCCCAATATCAGCGTGTGCAATTGGCACTGCTAAAAATTTCTCAAAACTAACACTGGGGCTTATGCTCCCTCCTACTGAGAACTGTTTTTTTGTCCAGCCATGGAGCTGTGAGTATTGTATTGTCTGTGTTTTCTAAGTAAATAATGTCCCATTTTTCTGTGATTTGCCATTCCATTGACCCCCACCACTGAAGGCCTGTTCACTTCAATAGCACTGATTCGGAGTGGAGCAGGGGGTAATTGCGTATGTGAGGTCAGCTCTAACACGAAGATTTTTTAATGCAATTCTGGGTTAATAGGTCATCATATAACTATATAAGTTACATAGTTACATAGCTTGTAAGGCTGAAAAAAGACAAGACGTACATCCAGTTCAGCCTATTTTGCTAAAGTGTTGATCCAGAGGAAGGCAAAAAACCCCAATGAGGTAGAAGCCAATTGTCCTCATTTTAGGGAAAAAAAATTCCTTCCGACTCCAATCTGGCAATCGGGAAAAATCCCTGGATCAACGACCCCTTTACAGAATCCTAGTCACTATAACTTGTTATATTATTACACTCCAGAAATGCATCCAAACCCTTTTTGAACTCTTGAATTCACCATGACAGGTTCCTCTGGCAGAAAGTTCCACAGTCTCACTGCTCTAACAGTAAAGAATCCCTTTCTATGTTTATGTATAAACTTTCGTTCCTCAAGACATAGAGGGTGCCCCCTTGTTCTAGATACAGTCCTGGGTATAAAAAAATCTTGAGAGATATTCTATATTGACCTTTAATATTTTTTAAACATATTTATTATGTCCCCCCAAAGCAGTCTATTCTCTAAACTAAATAACCCTAATCTTGCTAATCTTTCTGGGTACTGCAGTCCACCCAGTCCTATTATTATTTTTGTTTCTCGTCTTTGTACCTGTTTTAAGCTCTACAATTCTTTCCCGTGCACTGGTGCCAAAAACTGTACAGAATATTCCATGTGTGGTTCTAACCAGTGAATTATATAATGGGGGGATAATGTTTTTCATTTATGGTACGATGTCCCTTTTAATACAACCCCATGATCCTATTTGCCTCGGCAGCTGCTGTCTGACACTGGCTGCTACAATTAAGTTTACTGTCCATCAGGATTCCCAAGTCCTTCTCCATGTCACTTTTACCCAGAGTTTTTCCATTTAACATGTAGTCATGTAATGGATTCTTCCTTTCCATGTGCATAACTTTGCATTTATCGGTGTTAAACCTCATCTGCCATTTCTCTGCCCAGGCCTCCAACTTAACCAGATCCCTTTGTAATAACACATTATCCTCTATTGCAGAGGTTCCCAACCCTAGTCCTCAAGGCACACCAACAGGTCATGTTTTCTGGCTTTCCTTAACATTGCACAGGTGAAGTCATTATTGTCAGTGCATTCTGTGGCAGATCCTGAAAACATGACCTGTTGGTGGGGCGTGAGGACTGGAGTTGGGGAACACTGCTCTATTGTGTTGATTACTTTACAGAACTTAGTATCATCTGCAAAGATCGATATTCTACTGTGCAATCTTTGTGTTGTTAAAAGGTACCCCAATTTTTTAATCAGTCATCCAGTGATAAACTTAATATAGTGGTACTTCGGTATCAGTCCACTTTGGTATAAGTCCAACTTGGTACAAGTCCTGTTTGGTTCCAAGTTACAGATTGTTATAGATTTAAGACATTGTCACTGCTTTACCACTTTTAAATTTACAAACCGGAACATTTCTCCAGCCCAACATGAATAGCTGGGATTCCAACATTAATTAGCTTAAGACTGTCTTGTTATATTACAAGCGTTATATTATTCTACATTGTTACATTTAGGTCCAAATATATTTGGACACTGACACAAATTTAGTTTTTTGTACCCGTTTAGTAAAACATGTTAAAGTTATATAATGGACATAAAGTTAAGACTTTCAGCTTTCATCTGAGGGTATCTACATTAAAATTGTATCAGGGTTTTAGGAGTTTCAGCTCCTTAACATGTGCCAACCTGTTTCTAAAGGGACCAAAAGTAATTGGACAAATAATTGTAAATAAGTATAATATTAAATAAAATGTTAATACAAAAAATGCCACAGGGAGCATCTAGTAATTGATTTTCTACTCTCAGTTTTCTGGTTTTATAACATTTAAAATCAGTTAGTTTTACACTGAAAACCCTGTTTAGATTATCAAAATTTTAGTTTATAAAATGCTGGATTATTTGTATTTGAAGTCATCATACATCGCAGGCACAGTCAGCCATGAAAGCTAAAGTGGCAGATAAAAAAACAACTGATAAAATGCAGACAGATTATTATATACAAAGTTCCTTTCACACTGGCTGATGATTGCCTATTAGGAGCACTGATCGACTTCCCTTAAGTCAATCGGCACGCCTCAAAAGATTCTTCACACTGGCTAATTATCCTGCGAAAAAATGTATGCACGACTGATCATACATAGCTTATAACTGTTCACTATCATTACTGACATCTGTACTGTCTACATGGGAGATGTGCTGCCGAAAATCAATGATTTTTGCCTACAAATGAAATCAGCCAACAACAAGCATTTACTTGTGTGTCGGCTGATATCAGGAACGAACATTCCTATGAATGTTCATTTGGCCTATCATCATCCTCATTGGCAATCTCCAAAACGAGATGGATGTCCATCAAGATAACTTATGTCTTTTAACCCCTTCCTGACGGACGGTCATAATAATATGGCTCTAATTTTTTTTGCTCTTTGCCTTCTGAAAGCCATAACTTTTTTTATTTTTCCATCTACATAGACATATGAGGGCTTTTATTTTGTGGGAAAAGTTGTACTTTCAAGTGTTGTTCTTTATATTACTATAGAGTATACTAGAGAACGGCAAAAAAATTCTAAGTGGGTCAAAATGTTAAAAAAAAAAACGTACTTGCGCCTTGTTTGCGGGAGGTTTCTTTTTAACGGAGTATATTCTTCAGTAAAAATTATGTGTTATCTGTATTCTACAGGTTGTTACGCATCCGGCAATAGCAAACATGTAGGGTTTTGATACCGTAAAAAAATTCCAAACATTTTCTATTCTTGAAATTTGCGCTGCGGCGCCATTTTGTGCGACCAATAACTTTTTTGTACTAACACCTACGGACGTCAGTGAGGCGGCATTTTTTACGGGCAGATGTGTACTTTTTAATACTAGCACTTTGAAATGCATGCGACTTTTGATTACTTTTATTCCAATTTTTATGTGACGTGAAATTACCAAAAAAACGCAATTTTGGGGTTGGGAATTTTTTTTTCTTCTACGGTGTTCAGCATACGGGATAAATTATATAATATTTTTATAGATCGGACTTTCTTCGGACGCGGTGATGCCAAATATGTGTAACTTTTTTATTATTTTATGGTTTTTATTTGTAAAATGGAGAAAGCGGAGTGATTTGAACTTTGAATACTTTTTTTTTGTACTTTAAAACTTTTTTTTACTTTAACATTTAGTCCCCCTATGGTGCTTGACCACTAGGAGGTGCGATCGTTAATACAGCCTAATGCATTGCATTAGGTTTCCCCACTTCCTGTCTGTGGACGGAAGTGGGGCAAACAGGAACATGGCAGCGATCAGAACCTTCACAAGGCTCTGCGCTGCCATGTTAGCCCGTCGGGACTCAGCGATCTTATCGCTGATGACCCGATCGGGCTGAAAAACGGTGCGCGGCACCGCTTTACAGTCATTCAGACGGCGCGGCCATCTTAGCCGCATCTCGCGCCGCAATCTCGTTTCAAAGCCGCTTGCCGGCGCTATGGCATACTCATACATCATAGGTCGGTAAGGGTTAAGAGGACTGAGGATAGTGGGGGGTAAAAGGTTCTGTTTGGGAGTTGCTTTTTCAAAAATCTGGGCTCTTCTCCCTCTCCTTTCATAGTGGTCTTTTGTCAACCTCATTAAAGAGGGGATCCATTTCAAAATTTACAGCTGCTTTATAGGTCACGAAGTGCCATAGGGGATGATTTGTGGCCATGGTTTTTCAGTTCGCAACATCGATTAGACCTTGAGGTCTTGGTGGCATCTTTGAAATGTTTCCTCTGGCCACTGATCAGTTGGAAGTAAAGAGCTTGTCTGGGTGGCCGTTATCAGACATTCTGATGCAGTGGCCCGTTCAGCAGAGTTGGAGTTGCAGGATCATAGATTTGATACTTGTCATCTTAGCTTCAGTAAAGACATTGGAATTGGAGCAGTGATCTTCTACGTTCATACACAGAATCTTCAGCAGGCAGCGCTGGTGGAGTCTCTCAAGACTCTTCAAATTGCAATGGTAAATAATTAAGGTTTTGTTGGCATGCAGCCGAATATTGACCAATAATTTGGTTTTCGTCTTGAAGTGATGGTTCTTAAAAAGTCAACGTCACAGTTTCCTGAAGGACATGCTGACAGAAGTGATGTGGTACTTCCTCCTCAATTTTTGCCTTATGGGATAAATGACTGCCGAGAAGTGCTCAACAACTTCCAGTTTCTCCATGTGATTTTCTTGCTTGGAAAGAAAATCCGCCCACCCCCACCACCCACAGCCGAACCAAGAAGTGTGATCCGTAAGCTTCCGGTGAAAAACAACCTGATGGGAAAATATAGACATTTTTAAAAAGGTGATATGTAGTTTAAGGGTTGTCATTTGTGGGGCTAAAAGTTGCATTTTGGGCTATTTTTTTTTCCTTTCTTCATTTTACATATTGTGTCCCTACATAAGGTCAGAAAGAGACCTTATATATTAACCACAGTTACAGGGGAAACTTACTGCAGAGCTGATCAGAGTTCTGAAGCAGCTCCTGAAGTTAATACAGTGGCCAGTATACGCAAGCTCACAAACCTTGTCAAGGTTCCTCGTTTCTTGAGAGTCCGTACACTGACCATTTACAGGAAAAAAAAAAAAAAAATCACAGAAAAATGGGACATTATTTACTCAAAAACACAACCACAAGCTCCTACTTACACCTCAATGGCTGGACTAAAGACTGAGCCTTATCTATATGCAATTATAATACCAGCAACCATCCCCCTCATACATATAAGGCGTGTGAGTGGTTGTCTTATCGGTATTTTTGCATTTGTACAGTCTCCCCATGTATTATACTTTGGCCTTTTTGCATACTGGCATGAACTGGTACCTACTTCTGGTGTTTTTTTATCATTCAGTTGTTCCCCTAGTGGAGGGGTGTGTGAGCTCTTGCTCATGAGTTATCTGCACCTGTTATATTTTTACCATGCAACACAGGGGACTGTGTTGCCTCCTACTGGGTTCAGTCTTTAGTCCAGCCATTGAGCTGTAAGTATGGTCTTGCGGTTGTGTTTGAGTAAATAATGTCCATTTTTCTGTGATTTAGCTCCTGAAGCGATCCAGCCCCAGTACTTGCCCAGAGGCTTCCTGCTAACTTGTGTGCTCAGTCGTTAATATGCACCGTCTTTGCGGTGATCAGAAAGACAGGGAAGCTAATTAAGCATTCCTCCCTTCTCTCCGGGAGTCTGCCTGTCACTGACAGCCAGCTTTCCCCTCCTGCAGCTGAACAATCTCCATGCAGCTAGACTCTGCATAGGCGTTCAGGAACATCCCTGTAAGGTTGAGGACTCCTTAGATGTTAATAGTTCATGGGTGGTCTGAAAAAGTTGCTGAGCAAAGTTGATTCCTTAATTCATCTGGTAAATCATAATTATACTCCCTCAATAAATTAATAAATTCCTCCTGTAGGTCATCTGCTAAATCACTGAGCAATCCTTGAAGCCATTTATATATGAAACAATGGATATGGCTTTTCTAGCTAATGGGGCTGAAAATTCTCTTAGGATCTGTTCCCACTGGAGTCCTGGCTTCCATTATCCAGAGCTATGCAACAGACCCCACTGACTTTTAATGGGTCCATCAAATTTCTCTTTATTACGCATGACTACGCCATTCTGCAATGTCAAGCAGCAATGAAAACACAATGGAGTGAACACAAGCGTTTTGTTTGGTCATAGCCACTTGTTAATTTATTCATTAATTTTATTTCACTTTGGATATCCCCATAAGACTGGAAGAGGCAAAATATTCACGAGTGTCAGTCACTTTGTAGCAGCACTTTATTTGTTTTGGCCCAGTAGGGGGCCCGTCTATAGTCGCCTCAATCTTCTCTTACATTATTAATCAGACTTAGTGAACACAGACTGTTTGATGGAAATATTTCCTTTAATCCCGATTACACATGCTGGGCTTTTTTTTTTTGTTTGTGAAGCTCCACTTTAAAGTCCCTTTACATATTACATGAGGGAACTCTATTATAAGAAATTATTGGATACCCTGTTATGACAGATCTGTTTGGCCTCAAAATGAATTTTTATTAATAAGTTAAATCTTAATCTCCAAGCATCCATTGTTTAGCTCATAATGCTTCTTTGTACAACACTCAGATTTTTTATCCATTTGCAAACACAGATTGCTTAAAGCGGTATTCCGGTATATAAAACTTGGTTCCTATTTAAAGTATGCAGTACAATGCCAAAATCTTTATGTATAGTAATTAAATATTTTCAGTGGGGTTTTTTTGTTGTTGTTGTTTTTTACACAATCACTCACCAATTGCTCGCTCAAAATGTAAAATCTGTAACTTGTTGCCAAGAGATCCGACCTGTAGGTCAGTGTCATCATTCTGGTCAGGTATACTCAGTTCCAACACTAGGAAGGTCAGCTATGTGTCTGTTAAGCAGCAGAGAATTGGACAGGCTGTAACTATGAACTAATGTAAGAGGCTCAGTAAAGAGAGGGCACAATATGAGACACAAGAGGGCGGGGACTTGTTTTTAAGCAACCAGAAGTATTCCGGAGAAAGAATAGCCTGGAATAGTTGTTAGAAATCTATTATGGGATCTGTGGTCTGCTACCCACATGAGCTGCTGCTGAAGCCAAGCCCACTCTCGCAATGCTGAGATGGAGCTCATAGGGGGCAGTAATGTGACCGTTAATTATACATGTTTATGATATAGGATTAGTGCTATAATTTCGCTCTGCGTCTAATAACCCTATTGCCTCTTTTCAAGTATTTTGTCCAACTGCCGGAAAACTCCTTTAACACTTAAGCAGCACCTGCTGATACTGGGAAGGGACAGCAGCTGCATACAGTATACATCATGTACCGTACCGTGTCTCAAGTCATAAACTGCAAAAAACGAGTAATCACTAAGTACACAAGTCAATATCCTGCATAGAAGTTTACCTTATGATATTATTATTGGCATGGCTCCTCTGGCAGAGAAGCTGCAATGTGCCGGAGGACACCACTTGCAAACAAAACAACATATTACATACAATAATCTGCCATAACTTTAGAGTAGGCCCCTCTCGCATTGCCAAAAACAAAATGTGACACATCCAGTCATGGACTCCATAAGACTTCTGGAGCTGTCCTGTGGTATCTGACAACAGGAAACTTACAGCAGAACCTGTGAGTCCTGTAAACCATGAGGTTGCTTTTGCTTGCATACACACACATTTTTATTATAGGTTTTGCACCTGTGGGACCCTCCTATATGGCATTGTGGCTGCTCGGAATCCTACTGGGAATTGGTTTCTGACCAGCCTGAGGATTAGTAAGTAAGCCTATACTCTGATTTAAAGTTCTATATATAAGGGTTCTTTTGTTTAATTTTTGGCACCATTTGTGGATAATTATAGCACGTTGATTTAGGCCCCATTTACTTTGTGTTTCTGCAGCTCCATTGTACTACCCGTAGGTATACCATAAAAATTTATTCCAATGGATACAGTGGTCGGGCCATAGACCTCTATAGGGTAAATGGTATTACATATTATTAATGACAAATTGAATTACGTTTGTGTAGCTAACATGTATGGTTTCTGTGGTAGGCCATGCTTTTGAGTCAGATGTAGAAATGGTATATGTTCACTAAAATGGGTAAACATAGCCCAATCAGGACAATGTTTGCACTGCAGAAGTTTGTGGCTCCGTTACGTCCCTACTATGTTATCCGCTGGATGAATACCCCAAATGAGCCGCCAAAGCACCATGTTAACGTGGCCTAACTTATGTTCATCTTTTTTGGGTGGTGTCAGGATAAATAAAAATCAATTCAGCCCTTGTTTTTTGTGCAACCAAAATGGTGCTCTACAATACCTCTAAAAGTATCCAGTCGGATCTAGTAACAAGACATCAGCAGCACAATATTTAAAGGGAACCGGTCAAGAGATTTTTGCTACCCTACCTGAGCGCAGAACATGATAGAGGAACAGAAACGGAGTTCTGTGATATATAGCTTTATATGATTTAATGCTCAGTTTCTGAGTAAAACAGAGCAATTCTTAGAAGTGAACTTGAAACAACTGTTAACGCTGCCCATGTGCAGTGATTGACAGCTTGCTATATATACACTGATCTAAGGAAAGCTGTCAATCACTGAATGTGGCTAGAGTAAGCAGGACTTCCACTGTCAAGGAGTACGGTGAGGATATATTCTTTCTACTCTGAATTTCTGCTCCACATCATATAAACCTACGTATCACAGAGCTCAGCTTCTCTCCCTCTATCATGTCCTGCTCTTAGATAGGGTAGCAGAAACCACCTTAAAGGTTCACTTTAAGTTGTGAGATAGATGGCTTAAACTTGGTTTCTGAGTTCATCCCCAAGGCACTTAATCAGATTAAGAATTAGGAAATCTGGAGGCCAAGTCAACATCATTAACTCATTGTCATGTTTCACAAACAATTCCTGAACAATTTCTGCACTGTAGTAGTGTGAATCATATTCTCTAAAAGATGTCGCTGCCAATAACGAATAAAAGGGTGTACTTGATGTTCAGGTAAGTGGTATGTAAGTGTAAGTGGTATGTTCTAAAGTAAGTAGTAAATCCTGGTACCATCCCTTCTGTGGGTAAGCAAAGCAGTGGCCACCCCACCCCTACCATCCTCATGATAAAAGAAAATATGATTTATCAGACCGGAATACCTCCTCCTAATACTTCATGGTCTTGTTCTGATACTCACTTGCCTATAGTAGGTGATTTTGGCAGAGGACAGGGGTCAGCTAGGACACTGTGCCAGCTACTTTACACTATTTTCTGACATCATCTTCTGTGGAATCAGACCAGATGGGCTAGTCTTTGCTTCTCACATGTATCAATGAGCCTGGGGTATCCATGACCCTATTGACAGCTAAATGGCTATTCTCCTTGGACCACTTTGTTAAGCACTAAACACCGCATACTGGGAAAACCCCCACAAGATCTGCTGTTTTAGAGATGCTTTGAAGCAGTCAGAGCCATCTTTTCCATTGAGCAGGGTAGGCGGTTGCCCGGGAATCCCATGAGGACAGGGGGCCCTTCGGAGCTGCCACCTACTCTGCCCAGTGGCGCCACTCTGCCCCTGTAGTGTGCACGCCCAGACCCGCCACATCTTTAAGCGGCTCAGGGGGCTGTATTCTACAGGGGCCCATCACCTACATGGGGATGTATGCTACAGTGGGCCCATATTCTACAGGGGCCAACATATTACATACAGGGGGCCTATCTACAGGGAGCAATTTACCTAGAGGGGCATATCTACAGGGAACAGTCTATCTACAGGGAGATATATATCTACCTGCAGGGGGCTATATATACATTGAGTAGTACATCTACTCGTACCTACAGGGGGTTTACCAATATATGGTGTAGTGTATACCTAACTGCACCTACAGGGATATATATATATATATATATATATATATATATATATATATAATATATAAATATATATATATACATACACACATACACAGTCATATAAAAAAGTTTGGGCACCCCTATTAATCTTAATCATTTTTAGTTCTAAATATTTGGGCGTTTGCAACAGCCATTTCAATTTGATATATCTAATAACTGATGGACACAGTAATATTTCCGGATTGAAATGAGGTTTATTGTACTAACACAAAATGTGCAATATGCATTAAACCAAATTTTGACTGGTGCAAAAATTTGGGTACCCTTATCATTTTATTGATTTGAATACTCCGAACTACTTTTTACTGACTTTCTGAAGCACAACATTGGTTTTGTAACCTCACTGAGCTTTGAACTTCATAGCCAGGTGTATCCAATGATGAGAAAAGGTATTTAAGGTGGCCAATTGCAAGTTTTTCTCCTATTTTGATTCTCCTGTTAAGAGTGGCATCATGGGCTCCTCAAAACAACTCTCAAATGATCTGAAAACAAAGATTGTTCAACATAGTTGTTCAGGGGAAGGATACAAAAAGTTGTCTCAGAGATTTAACCTGTCAGTTTCCACTGTGAGGAACATAGTAAGGAAATGGAAGACCACAGGGACAGTTCTTGTTAAGCCCAGAAGTGGCAGGCCAAGAAAAATATCAGAAAGGCAGAGAAGAAGAATGGTGAGAACAGTCAAGGACAATCCACAGACCACCTCCAAAGAGCTGCAGCATCATCTTGCTGCAGATGGTGTCACTGTGCATCGGTCAACAATACAGCACACTTTGCACAAGGAGAAGCTGTATGGGAGAGTGATGCGAAAGAAGCAGTTTCTGAAAGCACGCCACAAACAGAGTCGCCTGAGGTATGTAAAAGCACATTTGGACAAGCCAGCTTCCTTTTGGAAGAAGGTTCTGTGGACCGATGAAACAAAGATTGAGTTGTTTGGTCATACAAAAAGGCGTTATGCATGGCGTCCCAAAAACACAGCATTCCAAGAAAAACACTTGCTACCCACTGTAAAATTTGGTGGAGGTTCCATCATGCTTTGGGGCTGTGTGGCCAATGCCGGCACCGGGAATCTTGTTAAAGTTGAGGGTCGCATGGATTCAACTCAGTATCAGCAGATTCTTCAGAATAATGTACAAGAATCAGTGATGAATTTGAAGTTACGCCGGGGATGGATATTTCAGCAAGACAATGATCCCAAACACAGCTCCAAATCTACTCCGGCATTCATGCAGAGGAACAATTACAATGTTCTGGAATGGCCATCCCAGTCCCCAGACCTGAATATCATTGAACATCTGTGGGATACTTTGAAGCGGGCTGTCCATGCTCGACGACCATCAAACTTAACTGAACTTGAATTGTTTTGTAAAGAGGAATGGTCAAAAATACCTTCATCCAGGATCTGATTAAAAGCTACAGGAAGTGACTAGAGGCTGTTATTTTTGCAAAAGGTGGATCTACTAAATATTAATGTCACTTTTCTGTTGGGGTGCCCATACTTTTGCACCAGTCAAATTTTGGTATAATGCATATTGCACATTTTGTGTTAGTACAATAAACCTCAATTCAATCCGGAAATATTACTGTGTCCATCAGTTATTAGATATATCAAATTGAAATGGCTGTTGCAAACACCCAAATATTTAGAACTAAAAATAATTAAGATTAATAGGGGTGCCCAAACTTTTTCATATATGTGTGTGTGTGTGTATATATAATATAGAGATATATATACTTATATATATATATATACACACACACACACACACACCCTGCAGAAAGACCTACGAAAGAGAGATGTGTATGTATGTATGTATGTATGTATATATATATATATATAACACACATACATAAAGACACACACACATACAGGGGGCAGTTTATCTACTTGTACCTCCAGGGGGCTTTATATCTTCCTAGAGTGGGCTGTAAATCTACCTACAATGAGCTGTGCCTAATTAATGGTGGGCAACATTACTACCTACTTACTTAATGGGGCCACACATAACAGAGGAATTGGTAGGAAAGTGCTGATGAAGTGAGAAGTCTAACATGTTTGTGCGTTAAATTCTGCAGGGAGTTGCGGCCGGGAGAAGTCATCATTGCACTTGAACCGGATGGAGAATAGGGAAAAAGAACGATTCAGAGAACAACTGATCAGATAGGACATCTCCTATGAGTCCCTGGATGTCAAGAGTTATTTCACTTCCGTGCTAGATCAGGTTCAATAAGCTGGACTTACCCTTCTTTTTCCTTTAAAACGCTCTAATTAAAGATACCCAAGTCATCGGAAAAAGCAAAAACAAAAAAAAACAACACACAAGCAAAAACAAAAATCATCTTACCGGGTTACCCATCATAGTATAGGACTTTCCAGAACCAGTCTGTCCATATGCAAAGACACAAGCATTATAACCTTCAAATGCAGACTTGAGGACATCTGTGCCAAGATCTCTGAAAACCTAGAAAACACAATATTGTCAAGTTGTAAAATTGATAACCATTTGTATTAACATCTCTGTACTCTCTGAGGTTGAAAATACACATTTTCTAGAATTAGAAAACCAAGGCTACTTTTTTCTTATGACACAGGGAAGCAGTAGAAGACAGCACATGCTACATGCATCCACGGTTACCTTCTAGTGCTGCCCTTTGCTACAATCCAGATACAACGTAATGAAGGCCTGTTGAGGCTAAAAACCTGGTCTTCTAATCTGGATTTTGGATATATTGCATTTAACTTTTGGAGAGTTGCACGTATGTTGATTGTATCAATATAACTTGGTGAAGTGCATTAAGTAGTGCTGAGGTTTTTAGACACATATGCCACTGTATAGGCAAATTTTGCCATCCATTGCCTATAGACTCCGTTTCAAAAAAAAAAAAAAAAAAAGGATAAACGCAGAGTAAGCATAAATACTAGCCGAGTCTGCAGCTGCTATTCCATAAAAGAAAAAAAAAAAAAGATAATACAAAAAAAACGGACATGTATCTTCCCAACAGAACAAAAGGATACACTTTTGCCATTGGTCAATAGAATGAGGGTGTATGGATATGTTTGACTTATGTGCACACATTATAACCGCCTTAGGCCACTTTCCCATGACGGTATTTTGCATCATTGTTCATAAGCTAGTGGAGTCCAAAGTATGCAAAGTAGCTTGATGTCTGTTTGATGTAGGGGATATAGCAGAAACAATTAGGACCAAAACACTTCACAGGGTACTATAGATGTACTGGGGTGGATGAGGCCAGAAACCAACGTTACAACACATGGTCCCATGTAGAAAAGGGAGGTCCAAAATGTCAAAATGTCTCTGTTAAGTTTCTTTCATTCAGCACATGGTAATGCAGGATAAATAATTTAAATTCAATCATTGGGTGGCACAACTATTGAGGAACAAATGATCCAAATCTCAAAAGCTTTCTTATTAAATCTCTAAATTTCTTGTTACAGAGCTCAACCCCTTTTTAGACTATATAAATATAGTGCACCCTGTAAAAAATAACCTGTAGAGACTTTTTAAAAAACATTTGCCATATTACTTTTAGCATTTGGATTATTCTCTAAAGGGAACCACCCTCCAGAGATAAAGATAGATTAATTTCTCCTTTAAACAGAGGCCTGTTTCAGACACCAAATGCGGCCACACTAACACCTGATCCAGGCTTGGTCTACACCTGCGCTGAGAATTCTGTTTTAAAGAGGTTGTCTCATCTCAAAGTTTCATAGGATGCACAAATGAAATAATGCTGCTTTGCTCTGTCACTTCTGGTCAAGCTGTCTGTAATTAGCATATGAGCTCTGTGTATTCAGACTTCTCTGTTTATTATGTCTATTAGTTTAGATTCAGTAAATTACCTTCTACCAGGACAGGAGAAGCTAATGAGCTAATGTAAACAGTAGAGTAATTACTGTCTTTTGTCTGAAAGATCAGATAACACACAAGCTTTCACAGTGCTGCCCTAGACCTGTGTGATGACATCACTCCCAACTATCAGATAGAACGAACAGCAGGAGAGAAGGAGTACACAGGTCGGTCACTTGGGAAACTAGAAAGCCCTCAGAAGATGATAAAATCATTTGTAGCTCCTAACAAAATAAGATGAACAAAGCAATGTATTTGGAAAACATCTTCATTTAGTGTTCCCTACATTTTGAAAGCTATTCTTTGCAGTGAGACAACCCCTTTAATGTTTTATCATAAGAACAGAAAAAAACGAAAATAACACTGGTGCCGGATCCGGTAAATGATAGACTCCAAAGGCACCAGATGGACCCCAATGTCGATAAGGGAATCAGTCGAGTTTTCGTAATATTGTCGTTCATATGAACAGAATTTGATGGAATCTGTAGTGGAGTCACCAGCAGAGATGTGAACCGTGCCTTACAAGTATACCACTCTGACCCTCCATCCCCTTTCCAGGCTGAATCAAACACCAGACTCCAATGAAACTCTACGGTAATCCAAATCCAGTTAAAATGTGGGGAGGCCATTTGGGCAGCAATAATTTCGACGTTAAAATGTAGTCCTACAACAGCCAGCCAAAACCAGCATGACTGGTGACTACTGACAAGTAAAGAATGGTCATCTTGAGGTAATTCAGTGAGTTGCAAATTCTACTTCAAAACAGGCGAGACTGACACCATCTTTACATACAAACAGGTGCAGTAGTAAACACAGATAATGAAAGAATAAACCCATAGAGATTATATTACTCGTAGCCACACATTTACTAGATAAGTAAAATCTTCCCCTACAGACGAGCCGAGTATAAATATTATTTCACTCCATTTCTGTATTTCTTTTCTGGCATTTACAATAAATTCGAGGCCTCGAGCTTGCCAAAATTCCTGTAAAATCCAAGTTCCCCTTCAAACAATAAGCACATTCTGCAAGCAGCTACCAAACATAAGAGCTATCAGTGAATATAAAGCAGCAGGCTCTGCAGTTCATCCAAGAAGATTATTGCAGGTTTAGGATCCCATTCCACATCGGTACTTCATTAAACTGAAATGCCCAGAAAGAAATAAAGAGAATTGATGGCAGACTCCGAACATGTCTTACCCGTTCTTGAGACACATAGTTGGAATTTTTACAATCTGCTGAAAAGTAGGAGAAGTCATAGGTGAATATTTTCGTGCGATCTCGACCAGAGTCCCCGGTGACCCCATCAGGCAACTGCACAAAATAAATGCAAAATTAGGAGGATAAAGCGTATCCCTGCCATGTTATTTACAGATAATATCCCACATCACCCTCAGCTAAAGAGTTTCAATAGCAATTTCATGAAATCCTAAACTCCCTGGTGGCAAGGATATGATTAATTAACTCAAGGAAAAGAGAAGAGAACTTTGCCACCAGGATTTATGCACAGGGAAGCATTGAACAAATTCCAGTTTAGACAAAGCAAAGCAAGTTATTCTACAACTAGGGGATTGTGGTGCTTACGGCAAATGCATGGCTTGTATTCATGATCTGCAAAGACAAAGCCAGGCTGAGAACAACAACGAGGACAGCAGAGAAAGTGCGATTATGTACATGTCATTTCCAGAACGTCCTGTATTATCCCCATGTACACCAGCGAGCAAATTGCTTCTTAAGCCCCATTTACATGATGATTTCAGAGCAGAATCCACAAATATTCTGCACCAAAATGTGAGTGACCTCTGCCTCTGATATGCTTCCTATTATTTGTAAATCTGCAGAGTGTATCTGGGTCAGGAGTCTCCACTGCAGGGTCCATCAAAAATTACGGAAAGAATAGCACAGCATGCATCGCAATTTTGTTCTGTTAAAATGACGGGCACCAAGATAGAACATAACAGCGTCCGTTATGTTCAATGGGGTCTGACAGGTGCCATTGGTGTCAACCTTCAGGACATGAAAGAGGTTTTCTCACTATGCTGTTTAACATAGTCACAGGAAGGGAAGATCTCTCCTTAAGGAGAGCACCGAACGAACGGCTTGTAGAGTTTTTGTTTTGCCTTTTCGCCCTCTACTTAGCATCTGCATATCACAAGGCATTATGGGAAAGGGGCTGAGAAGCCCACAGCGCCCTCTGTTGGTTGTAACAAATCCTCAATTTGCTTTTGACCCACCGAGTCTTGAGAAAGCAAAAAGGATTTTTTAGCCAAGCCGTTCGTTCGGTGCTCTCCTTAAGGAGAGATCTTCCCTTCCTGAGCTACCCGATGCCTTCCACACAGCCAGCCAGTATCTTCTCTACTCTGCACTGAAGAGGGACAAAAATCCCGAAACAGCGTTGTCTGTAGATGAGAGATACTGGCTTGGCTAAAAAATCCTTTTTGCTTTCTCAAGACTCGGTGGGTCAAAAGCAAATTGAGGATTTGTTACAACCAACAGAGGGCGCTGTGGGCTTCTCAGCCCCTTTCCCATAATGCCTTATAGCATAGTCACAGGCAGCTTTAGACTCACTACCTGGTCAGGCTGTGGGTGGTTCTATAGCAGTGGTTAGCATAACAGTTCTGCGATTCCTAGCTGTCATTTACAGTGAAAAGATTTAATCTGTAGGAAGCAAAGCTACAGGCCTCCAAGAAGTGAAAACTAGTGCTTTTCAAAAGGTAAACAAATTAATCTTGTTAGAGATCATTAGACTGCTCCGTTCGACCATGGTGACATCACTCCCTGTCCTCTGTCTATTGAGAAATGTTAACCTAGAGAAACTTGTGTGTACCCAATGCAGATAAAATCTCTCATCTTCTGACCAGAGCAATATCAAAAAAGCAATGTACTTAGTAAAAGTTTTCATTTACTTTCCCTGACATGTTGATACGCTATAAATAACAGAGACCATTACAGAAACCTGATGGACTACATTGTGTTTAGTGGGGTTTGACAGGCGCAATTGGTGTTAATCTTTGGAACACTAATAATAAAGTGATAAAAACCGCTTTAAATGATGAACACCATGACAGAAGCCCAAAGAACCCCATTATGATAAATGGGGTCTAACAGGCGCTGTTGAGGTCATGTAATCGATCGGACACCCCCGTTCTTTTAATTTTTTTTTTGTTGTTCCTAATATGGGTCTGGAAAAAAAGGAAAACCCAATAAATGTGTGGACCTGTCCTTATTGCTACAGATTTCTTATGTAAACCCCACTGGATAGAAGGGATGTGGATAACCTCGTTGAAAAGGGCAACTCTGAAGAAATTCATCACTGGAATTATGCTTATTTTTAAGAAGGGATGAAATTACAGTAGCCACTCCCCTCATGTATAGAAGGTTTGTGAGTGGTATGCTTATTAGTACCTTGCACCAATGGAACCATCCCATATGGCATTGTGTTTTATCAACCTATTGGAAATTGGTTTCTGACCTGTCTAAAGATCAATAGGTAGACCTCTAAAAGAGGGTACAAAAATTAAATAATGTGTCATTAATACTAAAGTGTCAAGAAACCCTTTAAATGATGGACACTATGACAGAAACCCAATGGATCCCATTCTAGTGAGTCGGTTGCTTCAGCAAATTACTGCGAGTACCTGGTTTTGAACCTACACACAGACAGAGACCCAGAGACCCACAGACAGAGACCCAGAGACCCACATACATAGTCCCAGAGACCCACCAAGCGACACAGACCCAACCAGAGACACAGAACCTCTTTTATATTGGTAGCCTAACCAGATTCCATTAAAGAGGTTGTCCAACCACATAAGATTATAACTACCTGGCTTCAGGCTGGGGTCAATTAGAAATAAAAGGTATAATAACCCCCTGCCACCCCGCCACTGCCGCTCTGAAGTGCCCGGGGATCTACCCCTCTGCACGGGCCAACACACTGCTGATGCTTGTTCTCTCTTCACCGACTATGGACAGTAGGCATCCCCATCCTGTCAGCACGTGACCCCAGGAGTGAAGAAGAGTGGATCCTGGGGTGCTTCGGAGTGGCAGTGTCAGGGGACCAGGAGGCGAGCATGCCTTTATTTCTATTTTACCCCAGCAAGGCTCTGGTTGGCTATAATTTTATGAGTGGGAAACCCCTTACATATGAAATCCTCTGAAAACACCATTTAAAGGGGTTTTACAACAATGAGAAGTCTCATCCTATTAGGACATATATTATATAATAGGAGGTGGTATCCCCCTAATAGGACTAACCACGATGAGCCAGGCTGGGGAGCTACTGTACTATGAAAGAGCAGCAACGGCAGGGGAAGTGTATGTACTTGCCCTGGAAATATCCTGGCTGGGGGGGTTCTATGAGCCAGTCCAGTTACCATACATTTATAGCTGAGCATCTTTCTTTAGGAAGGGATTGTTTGGATAACCCTCTTAAAATCAAATACAGGAACATCATTTGAAGACAAAAAATATCAGATTTTGCCAAAGCAAACATCAGCATTCAGACGCAGTTCTTAATACAATGCACAATACAGGTGCTTTCCAAGGTACCAAGTGTAAACCAGATTCCCACTAATAAATGCATTTGTAGTAATGTTATCTCAGCTTTATGCAAATCTTGCAACAGATATAATAGCAAAGTTTTCAGTCCCTGGATGTGAATAAGAATAGTCCTATTCATGGAGTGCAAACAAAGTTTGGAACATAAAAGTGTATTAGAACGTTACGTACATTTCCATTTTACTCCACTAAACACCCACATTCCCAGGAGGAAAAAATATCACATTGTTAACTATAGTTCATAGTTGTACGAGTTTCATAGAAAGCTGGGTGACAGAATGATTGACATTACTCCAACTTTCCAACCGCTAAGAAGGCAAATTCAATAAGAGTATATCCCCAGTTCCAAAATATCTAACATGGATAACAGAGTCCTAACATCATGTCCGTAAGGCTGGCAAGACAGTTTGACAATTTCTCCAAATCCCCCCCCACCCCATACGCATTCATGCTTAGTCCGGTTAGACATGTAGGTGTCCTGCATGAGAGGGATGGAGGCCATTGCCAAACGCCTTTGCCAGCAACTTATCTCCCATGAAAACAAAAGGATGTTAGCTGATTCAGCTGACATTAAAAGGGTATTCCCACCTCAGTGATCTACTGAGATTCACTTGGCTTTATATGTAATTCTAATTGAAATTAATGGACAGGACTGAGCATATGCAGCCACCTCTCTGTTCTATGCTACCCAAGGCAAAGACGAGGTCAGGGGGTAGGTGAAACCCCATTCTCGAGTGGCACAAGTCCCGACTCTCTATCAGACATTTATGACATGCCTTGTCTACACCCCAAAAATGTCTGAGATGGGAATATCCCTTTAGGGTATGTGTACATGGTGTAGAAATCTGCACCATTCTCTTTTTCATGTGTTATTCTCCACATGCAGATTTAATGCAGAATATTGAGAATATTGCCCCTTCCCCATTCTCCAATTCCACAAGTGTTTTCCCATTGTCAATAGGGCGGTAAAGTGGAGCATGCAATCTGTGACTTTTTTAAAGTGGAGAAATATACCCTTAAAGGGGTTGGTTTGTTTGGGTGATATTGTCAAATAAGTTAGAGCTAAGGCCAGGACCAAACAAAAAAAAAAAAAATGAAACAAAACATACTTGCCCTTCATACTCCCACTGGTTCCAGTGGCGTAGCTACAGGGGTCGCAGCGGCCGCACTTGTGACCAGGCCCCTGAACAAGGGGGCCCACAGGCCCCCCTTGCCACACAGCTGCATCACTTGGTTACATACTGTACGGTTCAGGCAGCGGCTAAGGCAAAGTGGCTGGTATACAATACCAGCCGCTTAGTCCTCTGAAGGGATCGGCGCAATGCAATGATGTCATCGTGCCACTGCCTGAACTAGGCCCTATGCCTAGGCTTGGGGCCTAGAAGAAGCCAGAACTGGCGTCCCAGAGTGGACGGCATGATGACGTCACGCCGCCTGCTCCGCATTCAAAGAACGATGTTCGGCACGGAAGAGAGGAGAGCTTAGGTGAGTATTATTTTTATTTAATATGGGGAGAAGGGGTGGAATACCTACCCTAAGTGGCCCTAACTACCTAGCCTAAGTGGCCCTAACTACCTAGCCTACCTACAATCTTTGTTAAATTAGCAGCGTGCTGTAGATTTTAAAATCCACAGTGTCATTATTTGTGGGGATTTTGTAGGATAAGCCCCACTGAGTTATAAGTGGAGCTTAAAAATCCCCACCTCTGCCAAATCTATGTGAACATGGCCTATGGAAGTTGGATTATATGTTAAATTTTTAACAGACACAGAGAAAACACTCCAGGACTCGGCCAAAAGCAGGTGGGGGTTGCTTCTTTTTAGCTGTCAGAAGAAGCAGGGTTTTTAATAAGCACTTTATATGTAGGGGACCTAGGTATATACTATATACATCTACAGCTGCTCTGTGGCACAAAGCACACGGAATAGCTGAGCCATTATCCTGTGAAGGCCATTACATGCACTTATTAATTCCACCTTGCCTGAATGTAATCATAATAAAAATGGCATGCAGGCATATTACAGCATATTAACTTCTCTGCAGATGAAACCCCCGGGTGTCGCTAAAACAGCTACATTCATCAAAAATAAACATTGCATCACACTTGCCTTTATATTGGTAATCGTTGTTTTCTTGCCTTCCATTTCAATAATAAATTTAGCCTCCAGATCCTTCTCCCTAAAGAACACATAAAAGAACGTGTAAAGAGTGATAGTATAGTTTTCTTTGGAACGTTTGCATACAAAATCTCAAGACGCATTCATACAAGTAGAGCAAATAAAATACATTTAAGAATTTTATATTATGTTCTATATACACAGAGGTGGCATAACCAGTAAATCAGCATACAGAAAAGATGTGGTTCTTACGTGCAATGATTTCCCCATGGTAAGTACAGATATCAGCGATAGAGCCAAAAGAGGAAAACGCCATAAAGTAAGGAACAGGAAGGTAGGTGAAACCTTTTTAACTTTTTTTTTTTATGAAACAACTTTACAGAATGTTCTGCTATTTTATGTGCAATCTCCAGGGCTACCGACTTTAAACAAGCTCAGAAGTCGTCCGATTCTGTCGTTACATTCCCTTCCGTTGTTCCTGCGTTTTCTGCTAACCTACCAAACACACTGTCACGACAGTCGGTAGTGGATCCGCTGGACCAGCGCAAGCGATGGCATAAGCCACACCAGGGAGCGAAGTCTAAGTAGAACCCGGTATTTACCAGAGCCCGCCGCAAAGCGGGATGGACTTGCTGCGGCGGGAAACTACCAGGTCACTTCCACTGGCGGGACTTGCTTGCGGCGGCAGCCAAGTAGTAGCGAGGTACAGAATCGTCAGACGTGGCGTAGTCTGGGACAGGCAATAGGTCAGGGCAGGCGGCAAAGGTTCGTAGTCGAGAGGCATAGGCAAGGAGGTACGGTACACGGTAAGGACGGAGACACTCAGAATACTTTCTCAATAGGCTAGAAGGCACTAAAGATCCGGCGGGGCGTTCCAGAAGTGTGACCCTTAAATAGGGTCAGCGATTGGCAACAACCAATAATGGGCGCGCTGGCCCTTCAAATCAGAGGAGGCTGGCGCGCGCGCCCTAAGGAGTGGGGACGCGTGCCGCAGCCGGCAGGGACGCCGCATGGAAACAGGAGCGCGGACTGGTAAGTCCGTCTGCCCAGGGGAACGAGTACGCCCGCGGCCCGGCACCCGGGCCACAGCGCCGCTCTTCCCCACGGCGGGAGAGGAGGCAGAAGTCCCGGTGAGCCCGCAGCCCGGCCGGAGGACTGCGGGACCACCGGTGACACACATGTTATCAAAAAGCTGGGAGTTTTTCTAGAGTTCTTTTGTCTTCACATGAATCTCTATGTGGAGAAGAACATCCAAACTTTTATTCTAATGTGAATTGAAAATCAACGGGATCCCTACAAAACGCTTCATGCTCTATCATTGGGTTCTTCCGATGTAGTCTTGATGGCAGTAGGTATTTTTTTTTTAGCATAAACAATTACTATGATCTTATTACTAAGTTACCCAGGCTTCACAAACACACAACCACTGGTCCGCCCTGCAATGAACCTCCAGCCAATGGTTTCTCCTGTTAGATTTATAGCTTATAGGGGTTGTCTCATCTCATAATTTTCTAGGATGCATGAATGAAATAATGCTGCTTTGCTCTGTCAGTTACTGGTCAAGCTCTCTGTAATTAGCATATGAGCTCCATGTATTCAGACTTCTCTGTTTATTATGTTTATTAGTCTAGATTAAATAAATTACCTTCTACCAGGACAGAAGAAGCTGCTGAGCTTAAGTACACAGTAGAAATTACTGTCTTTTGTCTGAAAGATCAGACAACAAACAAGCTCTCACTGTCCGGAGTTCTGCTCTGCATGACCTGTGTGATGATGTCACTCCCTGCTATCAAACAGAACAAACAGCAGGGGAAAAGAAGTACACAGGTCAGTCACTTAGAAAACCAGACATAACTCAGAAAGTGATAAAAATCACTTGTAGTTCCTCAACAAAAAAAATGAACAAAGCAATATATTTGGAAAAAGTCTTCATTTAGTGTTCCCTACATGTTGAAACCTGATCTTTGTAGCGAGACAACCCCTTTAACTTTTCCCCAAAAAATTGTGTGTGCATGAAGACCAGCAGTATTTCCGGCCATTATTTGCCTTGTACCCTGAATATAAACCAGCAGTTTACCTTCGGCAGGCTCCACAGTTTGCAGATTCAAGCCGCCCCCTTCACACCCACATGTTCTGCCCAAAAACCGGGCAAAAGAATGAACATGTTCTAAGTTTTTAGGAACACCAGCGGTGTCCAAAACAGTCCGGCTGAAAATCATCTTTTCTATTTAAATCCATGTAAAAGGTTGACAGCCGCTTTACAGACCGTTTTCAAATCCAAAAACCATCTGTAAAACCGACTGAAAAACCTGACGTAGGGACAAGCCCTTAATGATCAGTTTTCCTTGATTTCAGCTCCAGGTTGCATGGGGACTACTATGATATCTGTAATACATTGTACACACAGAGAAGGGAGGAGATCTTACATACTGTTAGAAGCATCAGGGGCATGGAGGACAATATCTAGCAGTAATAAGCAGTGTAGCGGTGAATGCACTTACTAGACGAAACAGCACAGTCTGCCTCTTTGCAACTGTTCTCTCCTTCTCCCTTTCTCCTCTCCATAGACCTATTTGGGCTGTACCTGTAAGGCCATAGCTCAGTAAGCTGATAACCAGTCTCTTACCAGATTTTGCCAGTCTCTCTCTTGCCAGATTTTATTGAGAGTTGGTAATCAGTGCAGAAGGTAAAGGGAGTTTGAGTGGGTCTGAATGGAGACTGTTATTTTATTTTTTATAATAATAATATATTATATATATATATATATATATATATATATATATATATATATATATATATATTTATAATACATATATATATATATATATATATATATATATATATATATATATATATATATATATATATATATCACAGTTTTGTGTCCCCACCTATATTAATTCATTATAAATAAGATAAATGAAACGATGGTTAAAGGGGTATTCTCACCACATATAGGCAAAGGTAAATAAAGACTTATCAAATACATTGCTGTTACAATTACGCTTAATTTCAGCGCTAGAATAGTTATCTTCTGCCTGTTTACAAAAGTTTCTCTAGTTACCAACCACCTCTCCCTGCTCTAGCAGTGAGCAGACTGGCTGAAGTCACTCACTGTTTTGTCTTATCAGCAGCACAGTAGTCGGTTTATCTTACTGACAAACTTTAGAGTTCTGTAGCCTTGTGCCCTGCCCTGTTAAAAAACATCTATCACTAATGTACCTATAAAAAGCTCAGCTAGGATTAGCAGAGCTGAACTGTCAGTCACTGCTGTAGAATCTCCCACAATCTTAACAGAAATTGGGAGCCTGAAGCTGGCTGTGAACAGAATGCTCTATAAAACAGCCACATGGGAAAACCCCTTTAAGCTCTAACAATAAATTTCAATGTTGAAAACGGAGAAACGCAAGATCTAAAATTATCTATACAATTCATTCAATGATACAATTTTCCTTTGCTCTGCAAAAAACAGGTGAAGGCTAAAACATTCTAAAAGCCATCTCTATACTACATTTTAAAGCAATTGAGATCTGCGAAAAGGTTCAGATTACAACCGCAGCACAACATCAATACAGATTGAAGATAAACTTTACATTTTGATTGTGTTTCTATACAGACACACTTGTCAAGTTCACATTAAATCATGACCGGTTACATAACATGTCTGTGTCAGCCATACTGCAGCCACCTCATAAAACACCTGGGTGATTATTAAAGCTGCAGTATAATAGCTCTGATAAGGAATAATAGCCCTTCTTCATACAAGCAGAGGGCTCAAAATACACACTCAAAAGCAATTACTCTCCTTTGTTTGATAGAGACAACACACTGTTCTCAAGCTGCTAGCAGTCCTGTGTGCTGGCCTGTGGTGTTGCGAGTTCCTACTCTCAGATTTAAAAAAAGCAGAGAGAGAGGGGAGAGACGGACAGTAACCAGAGATACCTGTATGTACTCGGAAAAGATAAAATTTCATCTACCTCGGAGCAGGGGAAAAAAAAAAAAAGAGAGACAAGTATTTGGTAAAAGTCTTCATTTAACATTCAAAAACTAGTCTTTGTAGCAAGACAACCCCTTTAAGGTCACACCCCTCTGGTTCTGTCTTAAAGACTACCCTAAAATAGCCACTCCCCTTTAGTCACCTGATCTCCACACAGATCCTTAACGGTGTCTGGACACAGAACTATTGGGGTTCTTGTCATCAAACTGCTGATATAGAACTGCAGGAAACCCACAAAAAATGCAATGAAAATACATTACAAAAGTGCCCAAATATGGGGAAGGATGTTCAGAAAATACTTTTTTGCACCTGAAGAATCACTTTAAACTGCTAAGTACACTCTATAATGTCATCAAGATATTGCTGCTTTTAATGGTGCACTATAGAAATAGAGAAGCAGGATCTGCCTTTCTGTGTTTATGCAGTGGGTGGGAGACATAATAGCAGCTAGCCTTCTCCCACTAGCTCAAGGACAACTGAAAGTAAGAGACTGAGTCTGCAGAGAGCAAAACTGGTAAGAAATGCCAGATACATGCTAGATAATGGTCAGAATTAGTGGTGCTCCCTTATTTTATTTTTTTATCTATTTTTAAAGCGCCATTAATTCCAGCACGCTGTACATTTGAGGATCGGGTTATATACGTAACATAAGACCAAACAAGGTACAATGGCAACACTAAATGGCCAACAACTGGTACAGAGGAGAAAGGACCCTGCCCGTGAAGGATTACAATCTACTGGGAAGAAGGATTGAAACAAAGTGAGGGACATGTTTATGGGGTGTAGTGGCAGTAGCGTTATATACTATCCTGAAGAGCTGTGTTTTCAGGTTGCTTTAGAAACTAGTGAAGGTGGAGAGTCTGATACGTTGGCGCAGTGGGTTCCAGAGTATGGGGGAAGCAGGGGAGCAGTCTTGGAGACGGTTGAGGAACTGACGAGGAGTGTAAAGAAGGTCCCATAAGGAGCGGAGAGGTCTCTGGAGATTAAGGGAGATATGTATGGAGAGGGAGAGGGGAGACAAGCTATGGAGAGCCTTATAAGTCATGGTTAGTAACTGAATTCACGGGCAATGGATAGCTAGTGAAGGGGCTGGGATAGGAGAGAGACAGGCGAGGAGAGAGGTGTATCAGCTGAGCAGGGGAGATGAGGATGGATTGAAAGGAACAAAAGCACTAGATGTTAAATTGCAGTGGTCTAGGTGGAAGATGACGAGCATAAACTAGCATTGTTTAAAAGTGAGTGGATTAAAGACATATTTTTAAGTAGAGGTGTCAGGCAGAGGTAAGGGTTTGAAGGACAGAGAGGAATTAAAGATTATCCCAACGCATGCGGACTTGTAGGACCGGTGAAAGCATAGAGCCTTTGACTGTAACAGAAAGATCAGGTGCGGGGATAGAATGGGATGGCGGAAAGATGTACACACATACCAACTTATTCTTAAAAAAAAAAAAAAAAAAAGTTACCTGAAAGTACAAGTACCTTTTAATTCAAGAATATAACATGACTGTTAGAATTTACAGTCATTATAAATTTATGTTGGCACTAGGCTTAGGGTCAATTATACAACATCTACATAGTATAGCAGTTATTAGATGCCATGATGCAAATTGTCATGTAGTTAACGTTGCTGAAATGACAGCACATAGTTATCAGAACAATAGGTATAAATTATCTAAGGTTTTAATAGTGATATCAAATAATTTGTATATCCTACAAAGTTTCACAGCAACATTTAATCAAATGCAGGTTCAAAAGGAAAATCTTAGCTGATCATCTGCTAACAAAATAAAGCAGCAGAGAAGATCACCACCTCACACCTTTATCGTGCTAATTAATGCTAACCTACAGTCAGCAGAATCAGCCGCTAACATCCACGAGGCTCTGCTGTACCTGCTGCACACACTGGTGCAGATTTATCAATACTCTGTAACTCTTAGGCTATGTTCACACGGCTTAAAATGGGCCGTATTTCGGTCCGTAATTACGCGCCGAAGTGCGCCAATTACGGGCCGAAAACGGCCCATTCATTACGGTAATTCACAGTTCTCATAGAGAACTATGGATTACGTCTCCTCTCCCCGCCCGGCGAATCCGCCGGGCGGGGAGATAAGTGACATGTGAATTACTAGCGGCGTATACGCGCCACTGGTAATGCAAGTCAATGGGCCGGCGAAGTGCCGGCCCCTGCTCACTCCCCCGCCCCGTCCGGCCCCCGTCCACACGGCGTAATTGCGGGGCGTAATTACGTCCCGCAATTAAGCCGTGTGAACATAGCCTTAGGCTGCGTTCACACTGCAAGGGACAAATACCAGAACAGCCCTCCCTCCTCCCATTGAGGTGTTCATATTCCGCCTGGAAACCGGACGGAAGAATGAACATGCTCAATGGAAAACCCGTGCAGTGGGGACTGCTGCATGGGTTTTCCATAGAGCACCATTGTACTCATTTTCGGCCGGTTTTTCAGGTCTGCAAAACCGCAAACTGCCTGAAAAAACGTCTGAAAACCCGTGCCATGGGGACATGCCTTTAGACAGGGTAAAGTTAGACTAGACACTCTTAAAATGTGCCACATTTATCATAGTGATCAGAAATCTGGCGCAGGTTAGAACTGTCCAGTCTAATGTTACACCTTCTTTAAGCTCACTTAATTTAGGTCACTAACTGCGCCATGCCCCTTTTCCTGGAGCCACATCCCCTTTTACCGAGCCCACACGCTTTTGCCTGACAAGATGCGGAAGGGTCTAGAAACTGTCTAAAACACATGATGAATGTGGAGTAAAGCATGTACAACATTATTTTTAGCAGAAATTGTGCCAAAGTTCTGCTGCAAATGGCTTGATAAATGTGCCCCACTGAGTTTTATCTGCAATAAGGAAATGGGACGAGTGCTGAAAAATGTGACCACCACATTCCATCATTTACATTTTAGATATTGAAACATACAATAAGATAAAACACAAAGGTTCTTACGTTAAAAAGTTTATGTCCACTGGGGCTTATTTTAAAAATCTATTAGGAATTCATTTATTAAAATGCACTTCTTGGGGGTTTATTCTTGGGCAAACTTGGTGCTAGGAAATATTATCAGCCACTCGCCGATTCTGCAGCCGCTACTGGCCTCCTGGACACTGCATTTTTCTTTTCGTGCTCAGCCTGAGAGCCATAACTTTTTAGGGCGCGTCCCCACTGCATAGGACAAATACCGGCCAGTTTGTCCTGTTTTGCAGCCGTCCCCACATGCGTAGGGTGACGGCTTTTCCCCCTTCACATTGAGATGCACAGATTCCGGACGGAAGTCGGACGGAAGAATGTGCATGTTCAATGTTTTGATGCCGGACCGCGGGCGGAAAAACCACCAGACGTTTTCCATACAGCACTATTGTGCTAATTTTCGGCCGGTTTTTCAGGCGGTCTGAAAAACGCAAACCGGTGCCGTGGGGCCATGCCCTTAATATTGCTATTAATGTAGCTATTTTAGGGTGTGTTTGTTTTGGGATAATAAAAAAAAGGAATAAAACACGATTTGCTATGCTCACTGACTTGTCAGGTCCCAATAATACACACCTGGTGGAAGTAAGCAAAGAGCTATTTGTGCCAAACAATGCAAATAAGAGAAATTCTCCAGTATCCATATCCAGTGAAAGGAGTTCAACCTAGACTTTTATTGATGATTCAGTATACAAGGGACTGATCAGTCAGGATGGAAACTAGCTCAGATCTAAAACTAAAGCTCCGGTCTTTACAAAATACATGTCTTGTGCATTTTGCAGGATTCTATTACTTACTACATGTTGTCTGGTGATCCTACTAATGTTCTGCAGGTTAAGATGGAAAAAACTATTTTTTTGAGGGAGTTACATTAGGAGCTATTACAAAAGACCTATCTGCTAGGGAAAGATCTGGTCATCTCTGTGTTCTATGGCGTCCGCAAAACCCATAAAAATGAGTTCCCCCAATTTAAGGCCAATTCTATCAGGCAAGAATTCATTAGGGGAACAACTAAGTAACAGAGTTGACAAATATTTACAACCATTAGTACAGCAAATTCCTGCTTACCTTAAAGACAGCAAATCTGCACTAAAGTCATTCTCCAGTTTTCAGTGGTCAGCTAATTACTATTGGGTCACCTGCTGGGTCAATTGTGAAGTGGTGGGGCTCCAGCTCCATATGCTTTAGTTCAAATAGCAGTGGTATTCCATCTTAAGAAATATTGTTATTACGATAAGGGGCTACAACATTTTATCCTTCTGGCCACAGATTTTCTTTTGAAAAATAATTATATTAAATTTGACAACACGGGTTCCCTGTAACAAGTGGGTTCTCCTATGGAAGCAAATGTCATCACCCTCCTTAGCCAACCTCCTTATGGCTTGTTGAGAGTACAACACTATTTTTGTGAAAAGAATCCCTTCAGGCAATGTTAAAAATAATAATCAACTTTACATTGGGTTTGGGCGCTATATTGATGATCTTTTGTTTGGCATCATGATGTGGCATCAATACAGGATTTTGTTTTGTACATTAATTCCAATCATTGTAATCTCTATTTCCCCAGTACCTGGAATAAATTCAGCATTATATTTTTTGGATGTTCAGTTACAAAGCAATGCTATATCGCAGAGGGCATGTACTATGTTATATATTGAGCCTAGTGCAGGCAACACTTTTATGGGCAAATAGTTGCCACTCAAGTCACACAATTGGGGCAATCCCAATTGGTGAATTCACCAGAGCCAGAAGAGATTACACAACAGACCAGGCCTTTCATCATAAAGTAGCCTGCATTGAATGAAAAGCTTATGGACAGAGGTTACGCAAAGCGTCTATTGGAAAAAGTGCATCGTAAAGTCAAGAGTAAAATACAATTCTTCCTCCTTAGCAGTTAGTCTCAGAAAGATAAGTCATTACTTCCTTGTAATGTTTTCTCTATGACATACAGTCATTCATAATTGATAGCCACTTACCAATTTTGAGACAGGATGTAATACTTTCACGAATGTTGGATAGAGGTAGAAAATATGTATCTTAACAAAGCACCATTATTGCTAATGTTTCCCCTAGTGTTTTTCACAACCCGCAATCTATTAGCACTTGGCTGTCCCAAAAGGGTTTTCTTGTTGCGGTGGGAGTCACTGGAATACCTGCCAATATGCCATCAAAACCTCGACATTTAATAATGCTCCTAAAACCTTTCTAAATTATGATACACACTATGCAATTTATGCTATTGTATGTAAATCCTGCAACAAAATGTATATGGGGTGCACAATACATAAGCTAAACACACACACTGCAGAGCATATTTTGGGCATTAAAAATAAGCACAAACATATGTCTGGTGCTGTGAGTCATTTTGTAGAATAAAACGCTGGGGCTTTGGATTCTTTTATATACCATGGCATCAAGAGAGTTAACAGGCCTGAGCGAGGCGGTGATTGGTTACAAACAGAATGTCTGCAAGAGGCATATTGGATACTTAAAGGGGTTTTGCCACAATCTAATGTTTACGTGGGATCCTCCACAATGGATATTTAATCACTTTTCTAGATATATGTCATCAAAAATAGTGAAGTCTCAGAGTTGCAGCCTTCGAAATTCTGCAAATTCTATATGAACAAAGGATTTAAACCATTTATATCACTGCAAATTATAATCCCTGTTAAAACATAACTTTTACTAGATTATCTAAAATTGTACAATCTAAACCCCTAAAAAATTACCACTACATACCTGGGATAATACAGCATACTGTGTATAAATCCGTCAGTGGAGTAATCGCCCGATAAAGGACGGCTCCGCTTTTGTGACAGATATCACTATATACGTGTTATAAACCCTTAAATCCCAGCTATCCCGACGCGTTTCCCCGTGCAGTTTTAGGGTTCATCAGGGGTTTAAAAAAAAAAAAAAAAAAAAAAAAAAACTCTCACTGTGGAAAAGAGTACCTATATTACAACGCATATACAACCTGTCTTAAATATATATTTCCTATACAGATTCAATAGGGAGACTGTACTTAGCTTAAAGCTGTAAGGTATAAGTATGATGCTCCCGGGCTCCTTTGGTATGCTGGCACCCAGGATAAGAGGGATACAGAGCAAATCATCTCTGCTTCCCTTAAATGCCTCTAATGGCCCCCCCAAATGTATAACGAACAACCCCCTAATTTTCCAAAATTTGGGTTATATTCTACTTTTTTACCTATTGCCGGGTTCTTTTAAAGTTGATTTACCTGGCGTTCCGGATATTGGACTGCGCATGCCCGAAGAGAAAAGCATGTCATTTCCGTTAATACTACCGGGAATAATACTGGCGCTTTGTCTGAGAACCAGCCCAGACCATGGGGCGCCCGCGGTTCTAAACGCTTCACTGCGCATGTCTGAAAAGTAGATACATGTCACTTTCCGGGTAGTGCTGCGGGATCGTAACCATACATATTAAAGGCACAGCTCAACCTCTACACTGGAGCTCAAAATACGTGCCTGACTGAAGACTCGCTACAACGGTAGCACAGATAACTCGTCACCACCCCGTAAACTCACATTTATATAGATAGCAAGTTGTTGTGACGGGACGTCTTCACCTTAGTTCTCAAAATTTCCCAAAGCAATTACTATACAAGCGACATGCATAGGTTAATAGGGGCTTAAATACAGGGCCAAAAATTTCGGGGTACAACATTCACTGTCCTCAGCTGACTTAAATTATCAGACTGTAGGAAATTTCAGTGAAATATAATGAAAAAAATTATAATATGATGCTGATACATATCCGATGGTCAGGTCTGAACAGTCAATAGTGGTCCTCTGTGGAGAGTGCGAACAAGACAGAGCAGAGTGAACAGGCCCAAAGCAGAGTCTATTCAATAAAGCAGCCAAATTGCAAAGATTCGTTGAGGCCCTTTGGATGAACAGAATCCTACATAAATCCTTTGGGGCCTCTTTACATAGAATTCGTCTATCCCATTCTCCTCTTCTGGGGGTGTCTCACGACCTCTAAGATGAGAAAACGTAGAGATTCCCATTCAACCATTATGATTTCCCACACAGTGGGCTACTGGCGTGGTCCTCTCCTATTTCGTATATCCCCCAGATGTTCTCCACCCTTCTTTTGAATGTTCTCCTTGTTTTTTCCAATAAAATTAAGTGGGCAAGGGCATATACACATGTAAACTACCCCTTTCTGTCCTGCAGTTGACAAAATCACGAATGAAAAATTGTTTTCCAATTAGAGGCACTTGTGAAGATTTAGTTTGTAATATGTATGGGCAGGGTACACATCTCTGCCCACATTTAAACATACCGTCGGTTTTCCTTCTAGCCACGTGCCTTGAGGGGGTATTGATGTATAGTGACTATGGATCAGTCTATCCTTAATGGATCTACCCCTCCGATAAGTTATCAAAGGGGTTGGGGGAAGATATCCTTTTAGGTCCTTATCCAACTTTAAAATTCCCCAGTATTTTTTAAAGGATATTACACACTTCCAATTTTCTATCTTCAAAGGTTGCAACTATAAAGTGCCTTTTTGTTGTCTTTATTTTCTTGGATTTACCCCTGTAGCAGAAATTGTCCTATTTTGTTTTTGTGCAATGCCTGAAAGCTGATTCAAGGGCTCTTGAGGGATATCCCTGATTAAGGAATCTCTCTCTCAAATACCTGACTGTCTCCTAAAGTTCCCCCATCTCTGGAGCAATTTCTCTTTACTCTCAGAAATTGACCCTTCGGTATTCCTCTCCTACAGGGCAATGGATGGTAACTTTCCCAGTGTAACAGGCTGTTAGTTGCTGTAGGTTTCCTATACGTATCTGTATGGATATTACCATTTGAATCTTTAATGATGGAATCCCTCAGAGTCCTTGAATCAGGTTTCAGGCATGCACAAAAACAAAATAGGACATCTCTGCTTCAGGGTAAAATCCAAGAAAATAAAGACAACAATAAGGCACGTATAGTTGCAACCTTTGATGATAGAAATTTGGAAGTGTGTAATATCCTTAAAAAATACTGGGGAATTTTAAAGTTGGATAAGGACCTAAAAGGATATCTTCCCCCAACCCCTTTGATAACTTATCGGAGGGGTAGATCCATCAAGGATAGACTGATCCATAGTCACTATACGTCAATACCCCCTCAAGGCACGTGGCTAGAAAGGAGGGAACGTCGGTATGTTTTAAATGGGGGGCAGAGATGTGTACCTGCCCTTACATTACAAACTAAATCCTTCACAAGTGCCTCTAATGGAAAACAATTTTTCATTCGTTGATTTTGCCAACATGCAGGACAGGAAGGAGTAGTTTTACATGTGTATATGCCCCTGCCCACTTAATTATATTGGAAAAACAAGGAGAACATTCAAAAGAAGGGTGGGAGAACATCTGGGGGATATACGAAATAGGAGAGACACGCCAGTAGCCCGACATGTGTGGGAACATCATAATGGTGAATGGGAATCTCTGCGTTTTTTTTTTCTCTCTTAGAGGTCGTTTGAGACCATCCCCCAGAGGAGGAGAATGGGAAAAGACGAATTCTATGTAAAGAGGCCCAATGGATTTTATCGTATGGATTCTGTTCAAACCAAAGGGGCCCCAACGAATCTTTTTAAATTTTGGCTGCTTTATTGAATAGACTCTGCTTTGGGCCTGTTCACTCTGCTCTGTCTTGTTCGCACTCTCCACAGAGGACCACTATTGACTGTTCAGACCTGACCATCGGATATGTATCAGCACCATATTATAATTTTTTCATTATATTCACTGATTACCTACAGTCTGATAATTTAAGTCAGCTGAGGACAGTGAACGTTGTACCCCGAAATTTTTGGCCCTGTATTTAAGCCCCTATTAACCTATGCATGTCGCTTGTATAGTAATTGCTTTGGGAAATTTTGAGAACTAAGGTGAAGACGTCCCGTCACAACAACTTGCTATCTATATAAATGTGAGTTTACGGGGTGGTGACGAGTTATCTGTGCTACCGTTGTAGCGAGTCTTTAGCCAGGCACGTATTTTGAGCTCCAGTGTAGAGGTCGAGCTGTGCCTTTAATATGTATGGTTACGATCCCGGCAGCACTACCCGGAAGTGACACGTATCTTCTTTTCAGACATGCGCAGTGAAGCGTTTAGAACGCCGGGCGCCGCATGGTCTGGGCTGGTTCTCAGACATGCGCAGTATTATTCCCGGCAGTATTAACCGGAAATGACATGCTTTTCTCTTCCGGACATGCGCAGTCCAATATCCGGAACGCCGGGTAAATCAACCTTCAAAGGAACCCGGCAATAGGTATAAAGTAGAATATACCAATTTGGAAACATTAGGGGCTTGTTCGTTATACATTTGAGGGGCCATTAGAGGCATTTAAGGGAAGCAGAGATGATTTGCTCTGTATCCCTCTTATCCTGGGTGCCAGCATACCAAAGGAGCTGCGGGGAGCATCATACTTATACCTGACAGCTTCTAAGCTAAGTATCAGTCTCCCTATTGAACTTGTATAGGAAATATATGTATTTAAGACAGGTTGTATATGCGTTGTATATAGCGTACTCTTTTTCCACAGCGAGAGTTTTTTGAATCCCCTGATGAACCCTAAAACTGTACGGGGGAAACGCGTCGGGATAGCTGGGATTTAAGGTGTTTATACACGTATATAGTGATATTATCTGTCACAAAAGCGGAGCCGTCCTTTATCGGGGCGATTACTCCACTGACGGATAGTACACAGTATGCTGTATCATCTAGGTATGTAGTGGTAATTTATAGGGGTTTAGATTGTACAATTTTAGATAATCTAGTAAAAGTTATGTTTTAACAGGGATTATAATTTGCAGTGAGTTGCAGCCTTCCTTACATGCCCTTGGTTTCCTGAAAGTTTACATTAGACACAACCAGGAGCTGGTCTGGCCATGCTTGCGTTGTTTGCACTTCTTATCTGATGGCAGAGAACATGAATGAGATTTGAAGGGACTGGGGAGAAATACCCTGTGTCTTTTGTATAGATAATCCACTGGCTGTAATGTAATTTTCTGAGTAAATATGCAGACACTCCCTGGATCTGTGCTCAGCCCTCCCTCCTCTCCCCCTGCGGCCGTTCATGAAGGAATTAAAGAAGCTGCCTGCTGAGCTTATCTTCTCTCCTGAGCATATAAGAGGGAGAAATAAAAGGCATATAGCATAATACAGTTCTCCTCTGTGTATTAGCAAAACAATGTTTGCTCAACTACAGAGACTGAGTATCAGGAGTGTGCATGGGAGGTGGTGCGATGACATCACAGAGGAGGTACTTGGTTTTTTTTAAACACAGAAACACAGCGCCCCTTTTTTCAAGCCTCAAGAGGGGAGTATCAGTGTGTTAGGTAAGGAACTCACTTCTTGGCAAAACCCCTTTAATGTCAATACGAGAATACAGTCAGGTCTCCTATAAAAGTTATATTTACCTACTTAGGGTTTTCAGATGCTACATCTTATACAATAGTGTATCTTCACAAGTACCAGCTGTATGTATTTTCTTCTAATCAGTCAGTGATGTAACATGGATGTTGTGATCGCTTCCATTTTGTTTTTAAATTTAATGAGTTGCACAATGTTCCTTGTGGTGAACAAGAGCCTTTTAGGTTTGAAACGCATAAGTGCAACATTGGCAACTTATTTTTACCTCATGTTTGCATATTGATTAATAAAGTTTCCTACTTTTACTTACGCGGGATTTATTTAAAAATATAGATGAAGACCCAATAATACACACCTGTGGAGGCACATAATAAGCAAAAACCAATATGCCCCAAAAATTCTCCAGCATCCAAATCCAGGGAAATTGGTTACACCTAGAAGTTTAGTAACAATTCAGTATACTGTATATAGGGGATTGATCAGCCAGCATGGAAACTAGCACAAATCTAGAACTAAAGCTCCAGTCACAATTAGGACCTGTGTCTGCTTCAACTCCATACTAGTACATCAATCTGAGGGAGATACCACACACAATAGTACATCAAGGAGTGAGAAGGTGTTAAAATAGGTTGTTACTTGGGATCAGTACATTCATATAAAACTATGCAGTATACTGTGTGACTTATTGAATAAAATCACTGTTCATTATGGGCCTCCAAAGGGAGATTTTATTCAGTCACTAGCAGCTATCTATCTATCTACAGATCTATCATTTATCTATCTATCTATGCCATTTAAGCATACAGAGATAGGGGTCAGTCACCGAGTAGGACAACCCACTGAACTCCTAAGAAAAAGTAGAGATTTGAAAGCATAAAATACAATTAATAGTAGAATTTATCCCACAACATTCTATAAATCAATCTACTTATCTCTTTCGGCACTATATCAAGGTGCTTGCAGGGTAGACTGCTTGTACAACACAATGGCTTTCCTTTCAAGGGAATTTGTGAACAATTTCTATCCTCATGAACTCTTAAGACTGTTAAACAGGTCTTGGGGAAAGAAATTTAAACATTTTCATGTTAATTTAAGCATTCCCAAGAAAATAGGTTTTTAATTCAGTCACATTAATAAAATATTAAGGGGGACATATATGAAAACGGTGTTGGTTGCGGGCTTTCTTTGTTGCCCACAGCAACCAAGATTGGTTGCTATGGGAAACAAAGAGAGTCTTAGACCAAGACAGTTTTCATACATGTGGCCCTAAGGCCTCGTTCACATGGCGGCTTTGGCCGCGGGTTTCGCTGCGGTTCCCTGCAGCCAAAACCTCGTCCTAACCTCGTGTCTCCCGACGTGGGTTTGCAGCGCGGGCGCTGGGCGGGTGGGGCGTGGATTGGGGCCCGGCTTGCGGCGAGGGTTTGCCCCCATGCAAATTAATAGGCAGGGGGAAAACCGTGCCGCAAGCCGCGTACCAACCGCGGAGACACCCACGGCAACACCGCGCAGCCGCCGCGCTGAGGACTCCCTGTCAAGAATTGACGAGAGTTCTCCAACAGGCGCGGCCCCAAAGCCGCGGCCAAACCTGCGGTGTGTGATTATTAACGCGGTTTCCCATAGGAAACCATGTTGATAATCTAGGCACGATTTGGACGCAGTTTAGGCCGCAGAAACCGCGTCAGAACTGCGGCCAAATCCGTCGTGTGAACCAGGCCTAAGTGTCTAATAGCCATTTGTTTTTCAGTAAACTTCCCTCAGCAATACCTACTTATCCCTTCCTTCTGCTATTGATCGACATCTACTAGCAAGAATGTCAGACGTTGAGGAATACATCAATCAAAAGAAAAGAATAAGGGGTTGTCTCACTACAAGGATTGCTCTCTATGTTAAAGATCTTGCAAAAGCAAGTCACTTTGCAACATGTTTCCATTAAGAGTGCTCTACCTATTCCTAGATATCCCATCTAGTATGGGCTGCATCAGCCCCTCAGGTCGCTATAACTACAGACCTGGCTTCTACTGCAGCCTAGTAGAAGCCAGTAAACACGTCCCTGAATTCAAAATGAAACCAAGAAAACAGGACTGAGGGCAGATGAATCAATGTAGTGAGACAACCCCTTTAAACCTTATGTACATGTTGTTTTTGCAGATTTACACATTCTAAAACTGCACTATTTTAAAATTGTTTTTAAAATCCTAAAAGCGGAGAAAATATGATCGTTCGTGCGGTCCCATAGACTACAATAGAAAAGGCGACCTGCAGTTTCCACAGCTCGTCTTTTCTGTGATCGTCTTCTGGCGCCGGCGTATTATAAAACATGTTGTATAATACGATAATATGCCGGCGCTTATAGTTTTCTTGGCGTCGTCTTATACAATACGGTTGTATGGGTGATGTCAAAAAAATGAGAAGCGACATTCATAGAATGTGACAAAAACCGCGGTCCTGCATTGGAGAAACAAATTGGCCGCTTTTGGCCATTTTTTGTCCGATGCAGTGTAGCCATAGCCTTATACTCAAAAAGGAAAAAGCACCCATAACTTTCGAACACTAAATGGGTATTGGGGAAAGCAGTGCAAACATCCCCATGTTAGCTGTGGTCATCTAAACATATCCGAGAAAATGTTTTGTGCCGATGAAGGGTTAGGTGTCCAGTGGGCGCTATTTCTTCAGTGAAGTCCCTGCAAGTGCAAGGAATCGGCTAAAACCACCAGACCTTTAGGGTGCGTTCACACGGCAAAGACAAATCTGACCAATATGATGTCTTTTTTTTTTGCATGTAGGAGGGCGGCTTTTATCCGCGATTTGCAGATTTAAGCTTTCCCCCTTCGCATCGTCAAGTTCATGTTCTGCCCGAAAACCAGGCGGAAGAATGAACAAGTTTTTAGGAACGCCGGCGTCAAGCAGAAAAACCATGCTGTGTGAGCTGCTGCACGGATTTTTCATTAAAGTCTATGTAGAAGGTTGACCGTCTGTTTACATATGAATTTCAAATCTGAAAACCATCTGTAAAACCGATTGAAAATCTGTGCCGTGGAGACAGGATCCTTAAATTCACCTTTGTCAAGCTATACAAGTAGTAGAAAGAGAAGTTGTCAAAATTTTATATGTTAATATCAGAGATTTCCATTTGATCAAGATACTGAATATTAGCTCTATTTTTTTTTTCTACTTACATTTTTTTCCCAATTAACTAACAAAAAACAAAAGAAGTGAAAGGTGACAATTTTCCAAATAAATGAGTAGAGTTTATTGACAGGGTTTCACAGTGCAGTCGTGGTTAATAATTACTTCTAGGTTACTTAACAATACCTATTCATATAATTCTATCAGGATATTTATTGCTCTGCATTGTACCAAGGTCACTCAACAATCGCTTCTCTGCTCTGAATAATGTTATTATCTCACAGGACTATCTGTGCACATTAAGGTTAAAGGGAATCTGTCACATTGAACATGCGATGCTATCCACTGGTGGCAAGTTATAGAGAAAGAGGACATGAGCAGATTGATACATAGTTTTGTGGGGAAAGATTCAGCAGAACGTGTATTTTATCCATTTGAAACCCAGCTTACTCTGGGTTAAAAGGGTTTTGCCACGATCTCATTTCATACCTCCTGCATCCAGCTCTTTAGCTCTGTGTGTTCAGAAGTGGGCGTGTGTGTTTTGTTTGAATTGCATATCATGTGATCCTGCTGGATCACATCACCAGGCCTTTTCTCTCTAGTGAAAGAAAGGTCTGTTTCTGTATAGAATTGTAAATAGCTACACTGTAGCTCAGAGGTAACATTTTAGCTTTACAGCACAAGGGTCCTTGGTTCAAATCCAAGCAGGAACTTAATGAGGTCTGTGCATTGATAAAGAGAAAAAAAATCCACAGGTTGAGGTTTCTTTTTTATTTTATTTGCACAGTTTGACTTATTATTAACTAGTCCAAAGGAAAGGAGTAGAATGACAGTACCTGGGAACACTCAGTAGCTACCTGAGAAGAGAGGTGATGTCTGAGCATGTGCAACCAGGACATCTCAGCCCTGGTCGTATCCCCTGGAGACGAGCTGTAAATTTTCAAGCTTCCCACGTCAATTTTACTTTGTGGCAAAACCCGTTTAAGGAGTCCAGTAAGAGGTGTTACAGCGACTGAAAGCCTTCCCTGTATGAGCGTGTATATAGGAGATAACTGTCAATCACCGATAAGACCACCCACTGGATTTCTTAACCCAGAAAAAGCAGGGATTCAAAGTTGTATTGAATCTTTTCCCACAAAGCTACATACCAGGGTGCTCAGCTCTTCCTGCTCTATAACCTGCTGCCAGCAGATCAGATAGCATGGTCAGTGTGACCGGTTCCATTTAAATTCACACTAACAAACCAAATTCATATGCTGCAGACTTTTTTCCAAATTAGTGGATCTCACCATTAACAATACTCTAATATTAAAGGAGCTATTCTGTTTAAATGTTATTTTTAAAGGGAAAAATTGAAGGTACCTTCATCCTCACCTATATGTAACGCTGACTCTGTGGGCTGGCTCTCTCCAATCTTCCAGTAACTTTGGCCAGAATATTGGCAACTGGAAAATTACCAGTGTAGCCACTGATGGGCTGCTGCGGCCATATTGATTCAAGACTACTGTGTATGCCGTATAAAATGTCTAATTCGCTTATTTCTCAAAGTATTCTCTTTATTACACAAAGTTCCTTATAATATTTCCATTTAGGTAAACTCTTCATTTTTCATATAAATATAAGCATGTATAAAACCTGGAATTCTAATACTCAATTCTATGGGGGAATAGTTTAAGTTCACTTATAAATAATTGCAGAATTTTTATTTTTTTTTATTTTGTTTTTTTACACTGTTCATATTTCACACATAATAACTTGTTAGATTAATTCTACAGGTTATTACGGTCATGTGGATACCTAATATGTGTAGGTTTTGTTTGTGTGTGTGTGCAATATATGCACAATTATTTTTTATTAAATATTTTTATTTTATTTATTTTTTTCTGTTTCTTACTTTTTTGTTTTTAAATCCCATGAAGGGAGAACTGTTTCACATTTTTTATTTTTTTTATTTTTACACTTAGTAATGTATTAGCATATTCATATATGTTAATACATTATAATCTGTGACAGTCTGACACAGGCAGTGTTCAGGACAGCACACAGGCTAGCCTGATCACTGGCTTGTTACACAGACAGCTCTGTGTAACAGAGGTCCCCAGGGCTGACTTTGCAGCCGTTCCCCGAGCTCTGTCGGGTGACCGGGTGTTCCAATCACCCGACAGAGCAGCGGAATCCCTTTGATTGCGGTGCGGTAACGCATCGCCGCAATCAAAGTGTTAAAGCATCGGGTTGCAGAGGTTTCCCCCGCTCCCCGATCCTTGTAGGAGATGCTCGGGGATCGGGGCTGTGTAGTACGCCGAAGTCTACAGCGACGCCGTACAGCCGTACTGCGCAAATTAGGGGCTGAAATACGGCCCAGTCAATACGGTAATCCACAGTTCTCATAGAGAACTATGGATTCTGTCTCCTCTCCCCGCTCACCGTATTTCACATGTGACATGTCAGTTATTCACGGCGGATAATGAATGACTATGGGGCCAGCAGGCTGCCGGTCCACCCGCCCCCGAGCACATGGTGTAATTGCAGGCAAAATTCGTCCCGCAATTACGCCGTGAATAAGCCGTGTAAACTCGGCCTAAATCCTGTGTGACCTAGTGGATCCACTGCCCGTCTTCAATGAGCCATGGCATTGGTGTGCATTACCCCAGGAAATTTTGGATTAACAGGAGTCATGGTAAACATTTTTTTTTTAATCGGTGTCAGTAAACAATTTTTAAAATGGCATGCTTTGCATGCATAATCTGCTAAATACAGATAGTGATTTATAGTCAAACTATAACCTTTCAAAATTAAAGGGGTTTGGCCACCATGTAATGTTGACGTGGGAACCTCCAAAATAGGTAAACACTTTTCTAAATATATGTGATTACAAAAAGTGGAGACTCAGAGCTACAGCATTTCTCAATCCCCCTTAGTTACCTGAAAGCTTCCACTAGACACGACCAGAGGAGCTGACAGGCCGCGCTTGCATGAAATACTTCTTATCTGATGACAGGGAAAATGAATGAGCTTTTAGGGACAGGGAAGAAAGTGCAGTCTATGAGGCTTTGTCTTGCTGTATTGAGAATCCACTGTTGTACTGTAATAATTTCAGTTAAGTTTTGAGACGCTCCCTTATTCCTCACTCCTTGCTCACCCCCTCCCTCTCTCCCCTGCAGCCTTCATGACTCAGCATGATTTGTTTATATTCTACTCCCGTGCTGATAAGAGGTAAGTAACTGGTGTCCTGGCAAATCCCCTTTAAGAAAGATGAAAGTTTTTTTTTTTTTTTTTTTTTTTAAAAAGGGCAGAAAAACGTGTTCTATTTAATTAAATCATTCAATAATGCAAGGCAGCACACGGAAAGAAGAAAGATTAGAGGTAAAGGAGCAAAACAGCATCTTAAATAATCAGTGCACATATGACAGGGAACAGCCTGCTGCATTGGTATGGAGGCATATTCAGCAGTTTATATGAAAACTGATCAGAGACGAGTATACAAAAAAGCACAATGTATTCATATGGGACTCGCACAAGCAGCCTCTGAGCTCAACCTAGAGCCACCTGCTCGTACCAATTAGAAAGTATTGGGTTTTGCATCCTGTGCACTTTTCTCGATGGTGGGCTCTCCTGATGTCCTATTAATGTGAATTCTAATAAAGAACCAGAGGGCCCTGCTTTGTAGGTAGCATATGTTTCGCTGAGAGAGGTTTTCCCTCAGCGTTATTTGTTTACTGAGACTTGTCATAATGGGAGGATCTTGGGACACCAAAGCTCTTCAATGTGGAGCAGCAGCTGTCACCACATTTATATTAACCGCCAGATACTTCTGAAAACTGCTGATAAGAGCACGGTGCCGCACGCTAAAGCGGAGCACTGAACGCGGCACAAAGCTTTCATGTCTGTCAGATGAACACAACAGTAAAATAGTCACCACACATTAACTAGAGAGCACTGCAGCTCCATATGTATATAAGAAGAAAGCACACGGCAAAATGTGAATGACAGGACTACCAGGAAACCCTTTATGTCCAAACCTTCCGTAAGTGGCTTTCTAGGTGGGTTAACAAACAAAGAAAGAGGCAGTTCTGATAAGAAAATAGTTGCCAACCTGGCTAGATTAAAACCTGCTCTGCCCCATAATGAGATCGGTTTGCAGATTATGACTATAGCAATAAAAACCTCCACCAGAGGAACATTTCTCTGCAGGTTACAGAAGATTTCTGGTCCATAGAGGAGACTTGTCTTGAAACATCAATTCTTTTTACGACCAGTCATAATCACTGAACTCCATAATGGAGATAAACTACATATTCCCCCTCACAGGAGGCCTTGTAAATCACAAATGTCAAACTCAAGGTCCGGGAGCCAAATCTGGCATATCTTGTCTAATTTTGTGGCCCTCGAGGAGGTAAGCGATCATAAGTATGGATAGACAAAGCCCAGATGCAGAAAAACCAGCTCTCCACTTTTCTGGGAGGATGTCGTCAGCGCTTGCCAGAGGTGGCAGCACCAGCAAAGGGAGCAGACACCATCTTGGATTCTGAGACCTGGCACATACTGTACATCCACATTGCTCCATTCAGCAACTCGCAGGTAGTGTCACAGTTCTGAGAGTCCTACTCCGGCACTTGTTACCCTCAAAGGTAGGAAGCTTGGTGCTAAAGAGGTGGAAGGATCTGGTGAGCCACGGGGAAAAGCAACAGGTGTTATGGAAGGGCCAGCTGGGGCTTGTAGTTTCACAGACTGCAGTTAGTGTCTTCACAGTGGCTGGAGTGGAGCCCTGGATCCCTCAACACTCCCCTCGCATCCACAACAATTGTCAGAAGGGGAGGTTTCCACATTAGGAGTCTATGATCCATGTAGTATTGATGTCTGGTGTCGGGGTGCCTGTGATGTTGGTGCAATTGAAAATTTACACGTTGCACTTCCTTACTGAATGTTGTTTATGAAACAGTTCACATATGAGAGGAGATGTTCATTTTCTTTATGCTATACCCAGTGTTAGTCTCTGATGGCAATTGGGTACATATGACTCTTCGTACTGTATAAAGGATAAATTTATAGGAAAACATAGTCCAAGCAATGCTTCACTGAAGGAGGGACCTTCACGGGTTGGCTCCCCAAGGAAAACAGACTTAAGTACTCATGATTACTTTGCACTACTGTTCCCTATTGCAGGGGGTAGAGCCGACTAAGTCCGTGACGTGGAGGTGCATAAAGAATTTTAAGAATCATTTTGATAGAGCTTATTGTGCGGTATAGATGACATCATATCTTTATTCCACGGGTCAGTCAGTTCAGTTTAAAAAAAAATAAAAATTGGCTTGCATCGCCATTTTCTGACACAAGTAACTTTTTAAATTTTTTCGTCTACACACTTGTCTGAGGGATTGATTTTTGCGGACTAAAATATGGTTTTCACCTGTGACTTCAGGAAAACTTTATATTCCAATTTTGGAGGAAACAAAGTGACCATAAAAACTTAATTTTGGAACTAAGTACATTTTTTTTTTTTTTTTTTTACAGTGTTTACTATTGGGGATTAATAAGGTTATATATCAATAGATCAGATTTATACAAATTGTGATTAATTTTTAGTTTTCTTTTCTTTAATTCATAAAATGGGAAAAGGGGGTGTTTTAAACTTGCACTAGAAGGCAAGAGGCCTAAAGATATAGGGCGACATGTATGAATCTCGCCACGTCGGAGTGCATGTTTCCGCCAGTTTTCCGGTGAAATTTGCGCCTCATGTATGTCGGCGCCGAGGTGCGCTCAAACATGCGGTGTAAAGTCCGCCGCGTCTCATCAGTGTGTGGGGCACAGTGCGGGACTTAGGCGAGAAATCCTTAAAGATGTCCGTGCGGCAGGGAGAATGAATGAAAAAAAAAAATTAAAAATCGCCTTTATTAGGTGTAAAACATTCTCTGAAAAAGAGCTCAAACCTACTAAAAAAAAAAAAAATACATAAAATCACTTTCCAAAAATCAAGAACATTGCTACATCGGGAATTTGGATATTGAAAATTGCCGGGAAATACAGCAATTCAAATTCTGTAAGCGCTTCTCATTGGTCGGCAGAAAACAGCCAATCAGAATAGGAGCGACAGTGACCCATTAAAACCTATGGAGAAGTATTGACCAATCAAAATCAAAGGCGGGACAGTTCAAAATACAGTAAAAAATGCAGAAAAGAGCTGATTGGTTGAGCTAGCGGGGGCTTGGCAATCCTGGCCAATCAGAGCGCAGCTACTTGTCCCATTGTAGTCAATGAAGAGATCGGGGCAATGAAATCTCGGCTCTCAGCGCCGTGCGGCATGGAGTATGATGAAAAAAATCATTTTTATTAGGTGTAAAACATTATCTGAAAAAGAGCTGAAACCTTCTATAAACATAAATAATCAAATCCCTAACAATGTGTTTTGTCGCCGAGACCAGCGCTACATAAGGAATTGGGACATGGAGAATTGCCGGGAAATACAGTAATTCAAATTCTTTAAGCTCTTCTTATTGGTCGGCATAAACCAGCCAATCAGAATAGGAGCGACAATGTCCCATTATAAGCTATGGAGAAGTATTGACCAATCAAATTCAAAGGCGGGACAGTTCAAAACACAGTAAAAAAGGCAGCAAAGAGCTGATTGGTGTGAGCCCATAGCGCAGATTGAATCCACCAATCACATGTAGTGCGTCTATTTTGAATGGAGAAAGAAGGGCGCGATAAAAGGGCGCCCTAAAAGTTATTACTGTCTATGGGAAATATTCTCGTACTGTGATTGGTGGGGGGGTGGGGGAGGGGGTTGGGGCTGGTCCTGCTCAGCCAATTAGCGGCTGAGCTACTTATCTCATAGTTCTATGAGGAAAAGAAATGCAGAGCGAGCTCTGTTTGTGATTGGCTAAGTTAAAAGAAGCGCGGTTATTTGGACCAATGGGAGAGCGAGCAACGCTCTTATGGGTTTTCTAATGCAATCTGTAATAAAACCGTGCACGAAATAAAATGATAATACTCCCGAAGTTGTACCAATCTCTATATAAAATGAACAATAATATGGAGGTAACAAAAAAAAAAATTATTAATTCAATAAATTCATTTTTTAATTCTTTATTTTCGTTAGCCAATGATCAATAGTATGGGTGTAACGAAAATAAAGAAAAATGAATGTATTGAATTCATTTTTTTTTTTCGTTACCCCCATATTATTGTTCATTTTATATAGAGATCGGTACAACTTCGTGAGTCTTATTTTATTATTTCGGGTACGTACAGTTTTATTACAGATTGCATTAGAAAACCCTTAAGAGCGTCACTCGCTCTCCCATTGGTCCAAATAACCGCGCCTCTTTTAACTTAGCCAATCATAAACAGAGCTCGCTCTGCATTTCTTTTCCCCATTGAACTCTATGAGATAAGTAGCTCAGCCGCTGATTGAGCCCCTCTTCCCCGCAACCAATCACAGTACGAGAATATTTCCCATAGACAGTAATAACTTTTAGGGCGCCCTTTTATCGTGCCCTTCTTTCTCCATTCAAAATAGACGCACTACATATGATTGGTGGATTCATATCTCCCGCCTGGGCTCAACCAATCAGCTCTTTTCTGCCTTTTTTACTGTATTTTGAACTGTCCCGCCTTTGAATTTGATTGGTCAATACTTCTCCATAGGTTTTAATGGGTCAGTGTCCCTATTCTGATTGGTTGGTTTCTGCCAACCAATGAGAAGAGCTTAAACAATTTGAATTACTGTATTTCCCGGCAATTCTCTATATCGCAATTCCTTATGTAGCGCCGGTCTCGGCGACAAACGCATTGTTAGGGATTTGATTGATTTATGTTTATAGAAGGTTTCAGCTCTTTTACAGAGAATGGTTTACAATTATTAAAAACGATTTTTTAAATCATACTCCATGCCGCACGCGCTGAGAGCCGAGATTTCATTGCCCAGATCTGGCCATAGACTACAATGGGACAAGTAGCTCGCGCTCTGATTGGCTGTGATAGCCAAGCCCCTGCTAGCTCAACCAATCAGCTCTTTTCTGCATTTTTTACTGTATTTTGAACTGTCCCGCCTTTGAATTTTATTGGTCAATACTTCTCCATAGGTTTTAATGGGTCACTGTCGCTCCTATTCTGATTGGCTGGTTTCTGCCGACCAATGAGAAGCGCTTACAGAATTTGAATTACTGTATTTCCCGGCAATTTCCAATATCCTAATTCCTGATGTAGTGCCGTTCTAGATTTTTGGAAAGTAATTTTTAAATTTATTTTTTTAAGGTTTGAGCTCTTTTTCTGATAATGTTTTACGCCTTTATAAAGGCGATTTTTTTGAAACCATACTCCATGCCGCACGGAGCTGAGAGCCGAGATTTCTTTTGCGATCTTCTATGTTTCCTCTCATGTTACGTTCTCGCTTCACTTCGCCTCCGCCGGATCATTTAGACCAGAATCAACCAGGTCTGCCTGTCGGAGCTGGCGAGCGCTGCAATGCGCCGCACTTTGCCGACCCGCGATCGTACATGCCTCGGAGTTTTCGAACGTGCCGCGTCCCGCCCCGGAACGCCCACACCGCGCCCATTGCACGCCCCTTCATGCGGGGCGCAGCTGAAAGTGGCGAACGCTGCGACTAACATCGCATCCCTGCGTCCGACAGGGGATTCGGGCCGGTGAGGCGCAGGATACGCCAGAAAACTGACGGAAATCCCGTTCATACGTGTCGCCCATAGTGTGGATCTGTGTAGAGCTGTGTAAGGCCATGTCTCCACTGCACACAAAAATGTCTGTTTTTTTTCAGCGTTTTCCATTTTATAAAAACACTGAAAAAACAACTGTAGAGATGTCCCATGGACTTGTACAGTAAAAACGTCCTGATGTCTCCACAGAACGTTTATTTTCTGCTCGTTTTAATTGATGGTCAATTTTTGACACATGTTGCAAAAAACGACTGAGCACAGTAGGAAATGTACTATTGGAGTCTATGTAAAGCGTTGGACATTTTTTGGCACTTTTTTTGCAGAAATCCATAGCAATTCTAATGCTGTGGATTTCTGCAAAAACAGCACATAAAAACGCACCAAAAAAAGACGTTTTTTCAGCAACTTTTGACAGGCAGTGGACAAAAAAACTCAGTTTTATGAACTTTAAGATTTGGTTTTCAGTGAGTTTTTTTCCAATGCCGTGTAGACATAGCCTACGGGTCACCTTTGTTGTGAGTGGCAAGTGATTTTGCAGGATCTGGCTAATTAGACTTCTAATTCAGCTTGAAATTCAGCACGCCTGATCGTCATTTTCCTCCATGTCCTCTAATTCCACTGGGAGGAGTCAACTTGCCGCTCTTTTAAAGGCTTTTTTTTTCCCATGAGTGATTTTCAGCATGTTTCTATGAGCCAACTATAGTGCTGAATAGCGCTCATTATAAAACCAATAGTTAGTCATCTGGTCCTACTGAAAACTTTAGTTCACACTTTTGTGTATGGGCACCTTTAGGTGGAGTGTATTTTTATTTTAGGTTTCCAGCCATATATAAAGTCTTGAACCTGAAATGTACCATGAAATCTAAATTTAGAGCTCTCGATTCTAACATACAAATCATTTTGAATTAATTTAAGACTTAAAAATAAAAAGCATAACTATCGGTAGCAGAGATCTGATAAAAAGTCATCTACATCACAGATCCCGGGGTTCTTTTATTTAATACGCTAAACTTACACAATGAAGTTGAGAAAACGCCTGAACCTTGGCCAAATTCTCTCTGGAAACCAAAACTAGAGATTGTGCAATTCAAGAGAAAAGGTTGTATTTTATGATATCCAAACATATAACCGGTTTCGCGGTATCAATATCCCATGTGACAGCTGCATTGTTCCTTGGATTATATATACTTGTACAAGTCGTTCTGGCTTTTACACAACTCAGAAAGGTTAGTGCATTCCCTTCTACAATAAAGCTACAGAGATTTAGACATTATCTGTCTTACCGTACAGTCCTTTGAGGTCCTCTGCTTTTAGATTTTCATTAAGCTAAAGCAAGACACAGAGCTTCACCTGTGTGACCTGCCAGGAGTCACATCAAGACTTAGATACACATAAATGAATTGAGTAACTTACTCACTGAGTGTGGTAACAAAATAATTCGAGTTTTGAGAAAAAAACAAAGTAAAAAAACTAAATTTAGTAGCAACTTAAAGAAGTTTTCCAGGCCCTAACATTGTTTGTTTGTCCACTGGGGTATGAGTAAAGATAGAAGCTAAAACTCATACTTGCCTCTCGAGAAACGAGCATTTTTAGGGCCCCGAACACCCCTTTAACTAAGAAACGTATCAAGGGAAAACGGCCTTAAAGGGGTTGTTTCATTACATCGATTCATCTTGCCTCCAGTTTTCTCAGTTTCATTTTTGAATTCAGAGGAGTATTCACTGGCTTCTACTGAACTGCAGTAATTAGCTGCTGATGACACGAGGTCTGCAGCTATAGCAACCAGCACTGGCAGCCTATCAGGGGAGAATGAACAGTTCTGTAGCTATAGCGACCTGAGGAGCTGATGCAGCCCATACAAGAGGGGATATCTAGGAATAGGTAGGACACTTAATGGACACATATTACAAAGTGACTTGTTTCTCCAAGATGTTTAACATAAAACGCTATCCTTGTAGTGAGACAACCCCTTAAAGATTCTAAAGCATAGCTTTAGTATACCCATCCACTGAGACCACTAACACCAGAGGCCATTAACCCCTTACCAACATTTGACGTACTGCTATGTAATAATTCCAGTAAGGTTGTATAGAGCTGGCTCACACAGTGAGTCCACGCCATATACGGCAGGTGTCAGCTGACTTTTACAGCTGACACCTGCCACTAACAGCAGGAAATGGAGCCGGCTTCAATCCCTGCTGTTTAACCCTTTAGACCAGTGTTTCTCAACTCCAGTCCTCAAGACGCACCAATAGGCCAAGTTTTCAGGATTTCCTCAGTATTGCACAGGTGATGTAATTATTGTCCATGCATTCTGTTGGAGATCCTGACACAGGTGATATAATTATGGTCAGTGCATTATGTGGGAGGTCCTGAAAACATGACCTGTTGGTGGGTCTTGAGGACTGGAGTTGAGAAACACTGCTTTAGACGCTGTGACAAATGGCATTACTCATAGGGCTTTCAACTGAGTACCGTTCGTCACACCAATCACCCGTGGCAAGATCGGGGAGTGCCGATTGGTTACCACAGCAACCGAAAGTCTAATAAAGGCTTCCATAGCCATCATGTAGTCAATTCTATTACTACAGAAATAGAATCCCCATCCTGGTTCACCCTTCTGCATTGTTTATAGAAGGTTACATAAGTGATCGCACCCCCTAGTGGCCAAGTATCCTAGGGAAACTGAATAGACAAAACATTTTGAAAGTATAAAAAATATGTTCAAATCACCCCCTTTTGCAATTTTACAAAAAATAAAAAATTAAAAAGTTACATATTTTTGGTATCACCACGTCTATAAAAGTCAGATCTTTTAAAATAGACCATAATTTATCTGGTACGCTGAACACTTTACAATAAAAAAAATTTCCAAAACGCTAAAATTGCTGGGTTTTTTGCTCATTTCATGTTCCTTAAAAATTGTAATAAAAAAAAGTTAAAAAAAAACAAAATCCAAAATGGTACCAATAAAAAATATACTTTAGAAAAAGCACCATCACTCAGGTCTTAAAGTGGAAAAAACAAAAAAGTTACTGGTAGCAGTAAATGACACTGCAACGCTGCAATGCAAATTTAATAGAGAATGCTTTGATTTTTTTTACAGTTCTAAAATATAATAAAAATCCTACATATTTGGTATCACTGGAATCTAAACCACCTGCAGAATATGAAAAACATAATTTATACCGAAGAATTAACACCATAAAAACAAATTCCCTGCTTTCGGCTTCCCAGCACATTACATAATACAGTCAGTAGCACCAGTACTTCTTGTCCTGTGCAAAAACATGCCCTCATATGTCTATGTAGATGGAAACATTTTAACAAGTTATAGCTTTTGGAAGGCGCGGAGGGGAAAAAAAAAAAAAAAATGAAGAACTATATTATGACCGTATGGTGGGAAGGGGTTAAGACACATGAAATCAGAAAATACAAATCATTTTGAAGGGGAAAAGAAAATTTCCATAAAGAGCTCCCCCCAGATAATCAAAGTCCCAAGTCATATCAGTGCCATTCTCAGTGCAGAGGAGGATGTTTTGTTGTATGAACATCAACTAAAAGATAATGTGAAAATCTAAAAAAATTCAAAATTACATTCAAGATCATCCAACATCTATGGCCTATTTACGTCACGTTTTATTTTGACTCTCCGACCCAGGTTTCTGCATAGTTGTCCGACACATAACGTGTATGAATGTGAAATACAGAAAAACAGTCCAAGAGTGACCATGTTTTCCCTACAGTCTTCAATGGCTCTGTCACAGCTTGCATCAAAATACCGGTGACTTAGCCCCGAAATTATTTTTTTTTTTTTTCATAGGACCACGAATGTATACACAAAGGATGTCCTAATCTAGGAGAAGCAGGTCTCTAGAACCCAGGGATCTTTTCAATACATTTTTTACCCTCACGTGACGGGAAAGACATTACGAGACCCCAATTCGCCTACAAAATTGTTGATGGTTTGAAATGTTTCAGGTTGTCGAATGACATTTATGCGCTTGGCTACTACTAAAAATTTAAACTGGCTCCTGGACTGGTCCAAGCAGCTGCTCTCTGTCCATCCCCTCTCTATGGTCCGTTGTAAAATGCACAGAAGCACACGCAAGCTTTAATTTATCTTTCCTCACTTACTCTGTGGTGCTGTATTCTGGTACTGACCCCGTCAGCTTCAGTTCCTTTAAACTGCACAATAAAGACATTTGAAGCTGCAAATCCAAACCATGATCAGACAAAAGGGGCATTGTTAAGTCACATGATCATTCAGGCCTCCGACAAAGCCTCCTCTATGGCTACAGGTTAAAGGTGTTATCAGAGCAGAAGTAGAAAATAGCAATTATCAGACATGCTGACAAATCCATTTTTGGTCTTAATACAGTTCCTGAGTTCTGACCTCAGATGGCAATGTCTTGCTGGCATTGTGCCCTTTGGAACTATTGTTCCAGAGATTAGTGCCTAGGGCTTGCACTGAAGCACATGATGGAATGTACAGTTTGTCACAAAAGTAAGTACATCCCTCACATGTTTGTAACTATTTTATTATATCTTTTCATTGGACAACACTGAAGATATAACAATTTGATACAATGTAACGTAACCAGTGTACAGCTTGTAAAAGAGGCTATTTACATGGCACAGGAAATCCCGACCAGTATTTGTTCTGTTTCTGTCGCGCAGGAGGACGGCTTTTCTGCTCAGTTTGCGGATAAAAGCCCTTCCCGTTCGCACCCACATGTTCACGTTCCGGACGAAAACCGGATACATGAACATGTTCTAAGATTTTAGGAACGCCGGCAGTCTAAAAAAAACCTTCAGGCGACCGCTGCATGGATTTTCCATTGAAGTCAATGTAAAAGATTGACACCTCGTTTACGGACGACTTTCAAAACCGAAAACCGTCTGTAAAACCAGGTGCAAACCCGTGCCATGGGGACATGCCCTAACTGTAAATTTGGTGTGCCCTTTTGTGAGATTCTGTAAGTTTGAGCCCATACATTGCACCGAATACATTTAAATTCATGGAAATGCATCATCTGAAAATTATCTAAGGCCTGGCTGGTTACATGTGCGTTAGAGGCTTTGTTTCTAACCCCAATCGCAGATTCAAAAAAAAATAAATAAAATAAAGAGAGACTGAAAAAATAGTGCAGCATTATTCCACATGACTATTTAAAAAAAAAAAAAAATCCTAGAGTCTCGCAGTTTTCAAAGCAATAATAGTCTGAAACTTCCTGTTCCCAGAGATCACTTCTCAGCAGTCCCCTAATTCTGATCACAGGCAGGATTACAATGACAGGTGACACATGACAGAGCATGCCCACTATCTTCTCCCATAGACATGAATGAGTTATCTTTGTGCTAAAGGTTCCTATGGTCCATATGGTTGCTGTAAAAATTATTTTTAAATGTTATTAAAAACGGCTCAGAAAGATGGCTGCCCCCACAATTATTTGCAGAAAATAAAATAAAAAAAAAACAAAAACTCTACAATCAAAAAATAACAGTATGGGAAAAAGCTATGTATCAGCATCTGATATTAAAGAGAACCTGTCACATAGATTATGCCCCCCTTGCTAAGGATAGCACAAGCAGACCTGCTGATTCCAGCGCTGTGTCCCTTATTCTCTAAGATGCTGGAGTTTTTGAGTATATAGTGCTCAAATCTGCATTTTTCAGCCAGAAAAAAAAAAATCCAACTTTTTCATGCCCCGCCCACCTCAACTGATAAACCTATTATGCCATGTTCACACGGCTTAAAATGGGCCGTATTTCGGTCCGTAATTACGCGCCGAAGTGCGCCAATTACGGGCCGAAAACGGCCCATTCATTACGGTAATTCACAGTTCTCATAGAGAACTATGGATTACGTCTCCTCTCCCCGCCCGGCGAATCCGCCGGGCGGGAGATAATTCACCTGTCACTTTCTAGCGGCGTATACGCGCCGCTAGCAGTGATAGTCAATGGGCCGGCGAAGTGCCGGCCCCTCTTACTCCCCCGCTCCCCCCCGCCCCCGTCCACACGGCGTAAAATTTCCGCGAAATTAGTCTGTCCCTCATTAGCCGTGTGAACATAGCCTTACTTTGAATAGGTAGAAACATGTGAATAACTGTCAGTGGGCGGGGCTCGCATGTGGTGGTCGGGGCTAACACCTACTCATGAATAAGATCTAAAACTACAGCATCTTACAGAATAAGGGGAACAGCGCTGGAAGCAGCATGTCTGACACTGGCTTGTGCTGCCATAAGCAAGGGGGGCATAAACTATGTGACAGGTTCCCTTTAATTAGTAAAAGAATTATAAAGGTGACCCGCTCTGTTTAAATGAGGTGCTCCCATCTCAAAGTGGGACTCATATTGGGCTTAGGGGGCTTAGGGAATAATTTACTGTGGTTTCCTCTGCACTGTTTATCCCTGAACATCAATGTCATTGCCACGCACTGTACAGGGAATTGGAGTGTAGCCACCTTTGGGAAAAGGAGGTCGGCTGTAGGAGTAATGAGAGTGAACTGTGCACGGAAGGACTGAAGTGGCCATAGTGTTGAAACAGTGCTGCATCCTGTCATTATTAGGATTCATGAGGGTTCTGATTAAAGCGGTGATATGCCCTCACTTGATATGGGCATAGCCCTTTAAGTTAATAAAGTGTAGAGCATTTTTTAAAATACTTTGAAGACTAATTCCGTATCTGTCCCATGTTTACTGATTGAAATTCAGGAAGAAAAAAAAAATGCGTAAAAAAGTTGCAGCTAGCATTGTGCTTTAGACTCGGGTAGGGCCAGTTTAGCAAGATCCAAACTTTGCTGGCAATCACAGGGAAATTCTACAACCAATCACCAGCCTTTTTTTCTCTACAGGTAAAATTAAATCCATCTTTCATTGATCATCTACACCTCTTTTCCGTTGGCTAATTGGTTGTCCAATCCCACAATCGCTGGCAAAATTCAGGTCCAGGCGAACTGGCCTCTTGTGAATCCAAAACACAACTCTCCTTGCAGCAAACCCCAACCTGATGCCATTTCCGGAACAAAAACACGACAGAATAGGAATAAACTTAGAAAATAACAAAGCAAAATAAAAGGTATTTGAAGGAGAATGCTCTGTAAGACAACAGTAGGCTCATACACTTCCACAGGATTTTTAGAGTTACATCCTGCTGCCACTGATCTCTATTGGCTTGAAGTTTTTTTTCCCTGTAGCACATGGTTTTTGTCGGTGGGGGACATTTCATAATATCATAGCGTTCTCTCACATACAAAAATTGGGGAAAATTAGTCAAATTTAAAATGTATGTGACTGTCAAAATTCAAAGGCAAAGTGCTGAAAATATTGTCAACCTCGAGTGTAGAGATAGGATGAAGCTTGTTTGCTTTGTGGTCAGATTTGTACAACTGTATGAACAGCTGCATGAACGGCCTTCAGCTAATGCCCACAAGCTCAAGAGGTTAGATGGTGAGATTTGCGAGGGATTGTTTGGGTTGTTTATGCTCATGGAACGCATGGTGTACAGTTCATATTGTCGTTCAAGAACAGAGGCCCGATTTACTAATGTGGTTGTACCAGAAAAGTGTCTAAAAATATTGAAAAAAGTATTGCATTTCTGGAGCAACATGTCCCAGACACATTTAAGGGCCGTTCACACGGCTTATTTTGGGCACGGATTCCAGCCGTATTGCGCGCCGTACTGCGCTGCAATACGGCTGGAATCTGTCCCAGCATTACGGTAATCCACAGCTCTCATAGAGAACTATGGATTCTGTCTCTCCTGCCCGCTCGGCGAATCCGCCGGGCGGGGAGAAAGTGACATGTTCGCGGGATACGCGCTGTGGATAATGAAAGTCTATGGGGCCGGCGGGCAGCGCCCCCGTCCCTTATTCAAGCCGTAATTGCGGGCGAAATCTGTCCCGCAATTACGGCTTAAATAAGCCGTGTGAACCGGCCCTTACTATGGGTATAATATACTTTCAGCACACTGCTCAAAAGGCAGTAGGGTCTACCAAAAAAAGCAGGTGCGAGTTTGCAGGAAAGTGGGCGACAAACTGCTAACATTTGTGACAAACTTCTGGTATAGAAAAGAAGCCAAAAAAAGTGGTTGAAAAGACAGACAAGTCTAAATCTGCAACAATTTATAGATCAGCGCGATAAATCTGGTATATATCACGGCTGTGGAGTCGGCAAGCCGAAGCCCCGACTCCTCAATTTCCCAAACCTCCGACACCCTCATACACGGCGCATGCTTAAGTGACAACTTTACTGTAGTAAAATGGTAACATCCGGCTGTTTATCACCTTATGATACAATAATCAAGCTATTTAGGTAGAACAGACACTGACAAGCAAAAGGGTAACAATGTTTTGATCTTTTGAACACTTGTGGGTAGAGTTGAAGAAAAAGCTGTATTTGTATCCAAGTCCAGTCTACACCAACATTGGGAATGTGTAGAAGAGACCTGGGATCAGATTTTGGTCAAGACATGCTTGAATCTGATTCAGAGCCCAGAAGGATTCAGGCAGTATTGAAAAAAAGGTGGATTTACCAAATACTAACAAAATAATAAAAATTAAAGAGGTTGTCTCACTACATTGATTCATCTTACCTCAGTCCTGTTTTCTTGGTTTCATTTTGAATTCAGGGGCATGTTTACTGGCTTCCACTAGGCTGCAGTATAAGTAAGGTCTGTAGCTATAGCAACCAGTGCTGGCAGCCTATCAGGAGAGATCAAACAGGTCTGTAGCTATAGCGACCTGAGGAGCTGATGCAGCTCATACAAGAGGGGATATCTAGGAATAGGTAGGACACTGTTAATGGACACATATTGCAAAGTGACTTGTTTTTACAAGATCTTTAACATAAATCATCATCTTTGTAGTGAGACAACCCCTTTAACACTTTGATTTTTAGGAGCAAAACTGTAACTAAGCAGATGCTAAATACTTGCAAGTCAAATTTATGTATAAGATATGCAAGATGACTATATATAAAATTACAGTAGCCTCATGTACAAAGCTGTAGTGGAGGGAGAGATATGGAGCCTGAAAGTCACAATTTGAAAACATTGTTACCATTTTGCTTGTCAGTTTAAAATATATTTATTGGATATGACTTCAGGACACAAAAAAAAAATGTAAATATGCAAAACACTGCAGGAACATTTGTGGAGTCTCTGAATTTGTTCTGAGAAATAGTATTGCCTCCATCAGATCCTGCATACATGACCTCACATCTGATCTCATTATTTCCAGGCTAGAGAACGGCTTCTCTACACCTACTTGGGTTGGGCACAAAGCGGTGACCACAGGGGCAACATCTAACAATGTCAGGGTATAAAGGAATTGCCTCAGCCACGGTTCGTTTTGATGAATGGTTAAAATCTTCTACTTCTTTGAAAGCAGGTGAAACATTTTGCTGAAATCTGTTTGCCATGGAATGGAATCTTTTCCCCTGGGGCACCGCTTTGCCTGCTCCATGTCATCAATTACACTCCTCCTGTGATAAGAATGAAGATATGGGAGCAGTAGCACTGGCCGGACCCAAAGCCTCTTGCTCTTTGCACTGCATCCAACTAACTCGACCAACTTATTATATATTTTGGGAGTCTGAGTCGGTCCATTTTATGACGACTCAGACTCCACAGCCCTGGTATATATTTAGGCTGTCTAGCTCTTAGACAGCGATAGTAAATGAAGACCAGAGTTCACTTTTCCTCCTCTCCAGTAGAGCATGCATAAACCTAACCTCTGCAGGAAACTTTGTGAATTAAGTCTCCAATTGTATTATGCTGCTATGATGCTGCAGTACTCAAGGGGGTTAAAGTTGCTAAAAATTCTCAGCATAACTACTCTATATTTTTATGGTGCAATAGTACAACTTCTATGAGATACCCCACAACCATCCTGTGGCACCCTACAAGCTGGCTGAAGCCTTTAGAGATTCGGATGAATTATCTGCTACAACAGTAATGGCTTGTCCCCATGGCAGGTTTTTCAGCCGATTTTACAGATGGTTTTCGGTTTTGAAAGCCGTCTAATCCGGCTGTCAAACTGTATCATGGACTTTAACCCCTTAAGCCAAACGCCTGAAAAGTAGTTAATGACCAGAACATTTTTTTAGATTTTCCCTCCTTGCGTTTCAATAGTTGTAACTTGATTTTTTTCAATGACGCAGTTGGATGAGGCCTCGTTTTATTCGAGACAAGTTGTACTTTATGGGGGAATAGTTTAAGTTCACTTATAAATAACTGCAGTATATTTATTTTATTTTTTACAATGTTTTTGGTTTTTTTTTTTTTTTTTTAAACCATTAAAATTTAACACTTAATAACTTGTTAGATTAATTATACAGGTTATTACGGTCGTGTGGATACCTAATGTGTAAGTTTTTTGTGTGTGTAATTTATGCACAATTATTTTTTACTAAATATTTATTTTTATTTTATTTATTTTTTTATTCTTTTTTCTTACACTTTTTTTTTTTTTTTTTTTACTCCCGTGAAGGAAGAACTGTTTTACATTTTTTTTACACTTAGTAATGTATTCGCATATTCATATATGCTAATACATTCTAATCTATGTCACTTTGACACAGGCAGTGATCTGGACAGTACACAGTGTATCCAGGTCACTGGCTTCATACACAGACAGCTCTGGGGCCACTCTAGGTGCCCAGGGCTGACTGTGCAGCCGTTCCCCGGGCTCTGTCGGGTCACCGGGTGTTCTTATCACCCGACGGAGCAGGGGAAACCCTTTGATTGCGCTGTGCTAGCGCACCGACGCAATCAAAGGGTTAAAGCACCGGGTTGGAGGTTTCCTCTGCACTCTGGTGCTCGCAGGAGATGCTCTGGGATCGGGGCTGTACTACACAGCCCCGATCCCAGCGCCATTGCGGCGCCGCGAACTCCGATGTCTGTAGCGACGCCAAAAGACGTCGTTGCAGACGAACGACCTGCACCAGCCGACGTCAAAAGACAGTGCGCGGTCGTTAAGGAGTTCATGGGAAATTCGGCGGTATGAAAAACATTGAGCATGTTCATTCTTCAGCCCGGTTTTCGGACGGAACATAAACATGTCAATGTGAAGGGGGACGGGCTTTCCTCTGCAAACCGCGGAGAAAAGCCGTCCCCTGTGGCCGTGTACACGGCTCTAAAACAGAGCAAGTACCGGTTGTATAATCTGACCGGTATTTGCTCTGTGCCGTAGGGACATGCCCTAAAGGTCTGCTGGCAAGTAAGGATACAGATGGCCTTCACAACTCTGAACAGTACCAGGTCCAGGAGGAAAACGGTCAGAAATTTCCAATGCTGGACTATAGATTCTTGCCAACTAGTTTTTATGCGGTAGTGATGTGAAAGCCACAATGTTAATTAGCATTCACCATGTCTCTAACAGGCTTACCAGCACAAATGTAGCTTCAATTATGAACGGAGATGAAAATGATATTATTCAGCAAAGCAATTTATTAGCAAAGATATCACACATCATTTGCAAACATCTTATCCAGGATCTAGACTTCAATCAAGCATGAAAACAAACCCTATTTCTCTGGGTTAATTTAAAAGAATCACAACCTGTGAGGGTTACTAACCTCACCATGATATATCATCGGGCAATTTACCAAGTGTACTCAGTGCCACTGGTCTCTTATTAACCAGAGGTAAATAGCGAGGAAACAAGGTTAATAGTATGTTGCACCAAAAGTTGATGCCATTTGTGCTGACTTCACTGACTAAAAGACAACAATTGCAAGCAGCAGTCTGTGATGAGCCCCAGACAATACCCTTTACATTGCTTATCTTAGGGAACTAGAATTGGAAACCTTTCTAATTCATACTTCTCCAACATCAGGTGAGCGTCTGACAGCCCCAGACACAGCTGTAAGGCCAGTTTCACATGTGGGCACATTTCTGTGTCTGTATTAACACAGCAAGTCACAACCTGAACTAACAGACAAAGATCCTTATAATGCAGCAAGTTTAGGTGATTAAATCCTCAGTTACGCCATGACTTGTGTTCACTTTATACTCATGTGAAACTGGTCTAAATCCTATTAAGGGTGCGTCCCCACAGCATGGGACCGGTATTCGTCCTGTTTTGCGGCCGTCCCCCCAGCTCCCCAGTCCCTGTTGAAGCAAAACCTCCTCACAGCATGATACTGCCACCACTATGCTTCATGGTGGGGATGGTGTGTTTAGGGTGATGAGCAGTGTTGGCTTTCCTCCACACATAGGGCGGCATGCATGAATTTCGGCATTTAAATGCCAAATTTCATGGGTGTTAAAATAGCATAGAATGCGCCTGATTTATGAACCCGCTGTACAGCAGATCAAAAATCAGGTGCATTCTAGCACTAAGACAACATTCTGGCTCAGGTAAACCACTTTGAAAGTGGTCTACTTGTTCCAGCAGTAATGCATCTGGAATTGCCGTACTGAAGCTATAAATCTATAGCTTTGCACGGTTCTTGCGCGCCCCCAGAAATCAGGCACATTACAAAGCACTGCGGGTGCTCTGTAATTCACCTGAAAATGGCATTTGGGAGTTTTCTCACTATTGCACTATTCACTATTGCAATCGGGACTGCGCCTGTGTCTGGCTGAAAATACGCCAGACTTCCAGCACAGCCCTGTTCATTCATGTCGCCTATAGCGTTTTTCCATTTAGACCAAAAAATTTAATTTTAGTCTTATCTGACCAGAACCTCTTCTTCCACATGCTTGCTGTGTCCCCTACATAGCTTTTTGCAAACTGCAAATGTGACTTCTTACATCTGGGTTTCAAAAAGGTTTTTCTTTCTATTAGTGTATGACTAAGGCCGTGTTCACACGGCTTATTCCCGACGTTTTTGTGAGCCGTATTGAGCTCACAAATCCGCCGTTAATAAGGGGCGGAACGGGGGCGGGGCCGGAGCGCGGCGGGGGCGCCGCTCCCCGGCCCCATAGACTTGCATTATCCACGGCGCGTATTGCGCCTGGATAATGTGCATGTCACTTTCTCCCCCCGCGGCGGATTCACCGAGCGGGAAGGAGCGACGGATTCCACTGTTCTCTATGAGAGCAGTGGATTACCGTAATGACAGGGACGGATTGGCGCCGTACTGAAGCGCAAATCCGGCGCGGAGTACGGCGCCAATCCGTGCCCAAATAAGCCGTGTGAACGAGGCCTAATAGTTGTCCTGTGGACAGTTTTTCCCAACCAACCTGTGGATCTCTGCAGTTTCTCCAGCGCGAACCTGGGCCTCTTGGCTACTTCTCCAGTTAGTGCGGTCCTTGCCTGGGCTATCAGTTAAGGTGAATGGCCAAATCTTTGCAGGTAACAAATTGTGTCACACTCCTTTCATTAGTGGATGATAGATTGACCAGTGGTCCATGAGATGTTCAGAGCTTGGGCTATTTTTAAATCTAACCTTGTAATACACTTTGGCACAACTTTATCCCTGAGCTGTGTTGCTTGGTTTTCATGATGCTGTTTGCTCACCAATGTTCTCTAACAAACCTCTAAAGCCTTCACAAAATAGCTGTAGTTATACGGAGAATCAATTATATACAGATGTACTCCATTTACTAATTAGGTGACGTCAAAAGGCAATCAGTGACACGATTTTATTTAGTGCTATCTCAAACTACAGAGGGATGAATACATATGCATGCAACACTTTCACAGTTGCAAAAATTTGGAAAAGTACATATTTTCTTTACACTTAATAAATACTTGCTTCTTTGTGTTATTCTATCATAATGAAAAAAACATTTAAGTTTGTGGCTGTATCATTTAAAATGAGGAACAGTTTAAGAAGTATGAATACTTTTGCAACCCACTGTAAATGTTTGAGATGGGAAAATCCCTTTATTGGCTTTAAAAAGGCTGACTTGTTCATTAATATCCCATGCAACTCAATTACCCAACATAAAAATATCAAAAGGAATTAGGATTTTCATATGTAAATGAGACAAGCTAGATGTTCATGTCAATATGAAATGTAACGTGTCGAAGACTAAATTCACGTGCTGACCGGGTGCTGCATAGTCAAGAACCATGCAGCAAAACCAGTGTCAGACTGGGGTGCCTATGTCTCCGCCATATGTACGATGTCCCGCCTGGTCTCGCTTCAACTTATACAGACTGAGGTGATTACATCATCGCACTAATTTGTAAACAAGATGAGGCACTGGGGCTTCTAAGTCTCCCTCACCTAATTGCAGCCGGACACCAGTGGTGAACATAAAAGGTCAAAAGATATATGTCCACCTCCCCGAATGATACATTTTATAGTAATAAAATATATCAAAAGCTATAACACAAAGTACTGAGTATAAAACCAGTAAATAATGATCGCACAGTTACCAAATAACACCGCTACATAAAACCAGCATCCCAAGGCTAAAATTACCAATAATTAAGACCAAATGCTGCCATATCATGACCACATTTAACCACCACAGAGTGACTGAATAATAATAACACCACACGATGAACAAATATCACCACCACATAGTAACTGAATAATGCCACAACACAATGACCTCATATCTCCCCCACAGTGACTGAATACCACCACACTATGACCACATATTCCCACCACATGACTGAATTATACCACAACACCATGACCACATATCACCACAATATAGAGACTGAATAATACGGTCACACCATTACTGAATATAAACCATTACACTTTGCACACATAAAAGTGATTACAGTTCAGTTATGTTTAGTGACTCACAGGTGACGTTTCTCCAATGAGTAGTGCATGTTCCCTTTTCTTCTCCATCTGGTCCACACCTTCATGCTGACTTCTCCCAGTCAACACTCATCCCTGCAGAGTTGGACACAAATATCTTAGAATTCTCACTTTTCCAGCAACTCCTTACTTAAAAATGTATAGGTCCCCTCAGGCTGGCAGGTTCCCCTCAATTAGGCAGATATATATAACTCCCCTCAGTTACGCAGGTATATATATATGGGCCACTCAGGTAGGTATATGTCCCCTCAATTAGGCAGGTATAGACAGTGAAGGAAATAAATATTTGATCCTTTGCTGATTGTGTAAGCTTGCCCACTGAAACACATGAACAGTCTATAATATTAAGGGTAGGTTAATTTTAACATGGAGTGATAGAATATCAAAAATAAAATCCAGAAAAATTACATTGTATAAATGATATAAATGTATTTGAATTTTGCACTGAGAAATAAGTATTTGATCCCTCTGGCAAATAAGACTTAATATTTGGTGCCAAAACCCTTGATGGCAAGCACAGCAGTCAGACTTTTTTGTAGTTGGTGATGAGGTTTGCGCACATCTCAGGAGGAATTTTGGTCCACTTCTCTTTGCAGATCATCTCTTAATCATTAAGATTTTGAGGCTGTTGCTTGGCAACTTGGAGCTTCAACTCTCTCCATAAGTTTTTTATGGTATTAAGGTCTGAAGACTGGCTAGGCCACTCCATGACCTTAATGCGCTTCTTTCTTAGCCACTCCTTTGCTTGTCTTGCTGGAAGACCCAGCCACGACCCATTTTAATGTCCTGGCGGTGGGAAGAAGGTTGTCACTCAGGATTTTATGGTACATGGCTCCATTAATTCTCCCATTGATGCGGTGAAGTAATCCTGTTCCCATAGCAGAGAAACACCCCCCAAAACATAATGTTTCCACTTCCATGCTTGACACTGGAGACGGTGTTCTCTGGGTCATAGGCAGCATTTCTCCTTCTCCAAACAGGGCAAGTTGAGTTAATGCCAAAGAGCTTGATTTTTGTCTCATTTGACCACAGAACCTTCTCCCAATCACTCACAAAATCATCCAGGTGCTCATTGGTCAACTTCAGACGGGCCTGCACATGTGCCTTCTTGAGTAGGGGGACCTTGCAGGCACTGCAGGTTTTTAAACCATTAAGCGTAAAGTGTTACCAATGGTTTTCTTGGTGACTGTGGTATACTTGGTGACTGCCTTGAGATCATTAAGTTCCCCCTGTGTAGTTTTAGGCTGATCTCTCCCCTTCCTCATGTTCAAGGATACCCCATGAGGTGAGATATTGCATGGTGTCCCAGATCTATGTCGATTGACAGTCATTTTGTATTTCTTCCATTTTCTTACTATTGCACCAACAGTTTTCTCCTTCTCATCCAGCGTCTTACTTATGGTTTTATAGCCCATTCCAGCTTTGTGCAGGTCTATGATCATGTTGTAGAGGTTAGAGTCTGACTGACTAATTGAGTCTGTGGATAGGAGTCTTTTATAGAAGGTGACTATTTAAGACAGCTGTCTTTAATGCAGGCAAGAAGTTGATTAGGAGCGTCTAACTGGTCTGTAGGAGCCAGAACTCTTAATGGTTGGTAGAGGATCAAATTCTTATTTCTCTCAGTAAAATGCAAATACATTTATACAATGTGATTTACTAGATTTTATTTTTGATATTTTATCTCTCAATGTTAAAATTAACCTACCCTTAAAATTATAGACTGTCACAGGTAATAGGCAGGTATATGGCCCCACAGGCAGGTATAGGGCCGGCTGTAGGGCAAATAAAAAACAATCACTTACCTGGATCCCCGCTGCTCCATCTCCCGCGCGCGCTCCTCGGTCTTCCCAGCACAGGCGGGTGATGTCATCAGGCCGCGCACGCAGCGTGATGACACACGCTGCCTGTGCCGGAAACCCCGGACAGCCGCGAGTCTGCGACTGCCCGGAGTCCACTGCGGAGCAGGGAGCGCTCGCTCTCTGCTCCGCAGTGATTTCTCTTCACCTATATGCACTCCGGAGGAGTCACATATAGGTGAAGGGATCGCGGACAGTGCCCAGGCCAGCGCAGCGCCCGGACACTGTGCGCTCACTCGGCCTTCAGTTATATCCGCTCCCTGAGGAGCCGCATATAACTGAAGCGTCCCTGTCGGCGTACAGGCCATCGCAGCGCCCGAGCGCCGACAGTGACTAGAGTATAAGCCGAGGGGAGATTTTTCAGCACATTTTTTGTGCTGAAAAACTCAGCTTACACTCGAGTATATACGGTATATAAACAGCTATATATGTGTCCCTTCAGGCAGATATAGATATATATATATATCCCCTCGGGCAGGTATATATAGGCCCCCTCAGTTAGGCAGGTAACCGCCATTAAAAATAACAACAATAATACTTATCTTGCCTGCTTCCCAGCCGAACGCCTTCCTCTTCTGCCCGCCAGCCAGCCCTAGGACGCTTCTCCAGCAGCTCCTCGGCCGCACAGCAGAAGTCATTTCATTGCGCCACTGCCCAGTTCAATACTAAGGTGCCGTGATGGCTCCGCTGTGTCGGACCCGGGGCCCATCGGAGTATCTTTCGATCCTCCGCTGGACCAAGCCCAAACTGAGCAAAACGCAGCGTCACAAAGTGCTGAACAACATAAAAAACAAGTACATCACTTGTACTTACCGCAAAACTCCAGCAACTCACATGGGACATTATCTCCCTGCTGCCACATCTGTGCCTATTCTTAAGATTCAGAGACAAAATCATAATAGCTGACTGGTGAAAGTAATCTGCTTGTTAATGATACTGATATGCTAAATAAAGAATTATTTTGCCATGCAACCAAGTAGTAGTTTTGGAACATGATTATATTGGGGAACAAAAAAAAAAAAATGTTTGGGGTGCCTACAATTTTGACATTCTGGGTATTTGAGTGCTGCCAAGTCCAAATATCATCCATTTTGTTCCAGCAGTAGTTTATAAGATGTTGATTACATGATTCTACATTGTTTTCAATTGTGCTTTAAATTTTCTTAAATTTATGTTTTTTGTTTTTAACATGTATTTACAAAATTTCTTTAGTAGAATATTAAAGGGGATATGTCGCCAATTTTTTTTTTCTTTTACTTATTAAAATCAAGCCCCTGATCCATATTCTTTTCCTCTCAGTTGTTTTTATTTCCTGATTGTAGATTTCTCTATTCGGCCGTCTATATATGATTGTGGGGAAGACATTCTTGCTTGCACTGCTTTAACAGCAGTCAGAGATACTTTATAGCAGCTTCATGCCCATAGGATTCTTAAGACCGTTTCTGTCCCATAGACGTCTATAGGATAGTTTTCACTGTGAAGGGACGGGAGAGGGGAAGCTGTGACATCTCCTCTTGTGACTGGTGGATTCTGTGTTATCTATACACATTGGTGTCTCCTTTCAGTGTGACCCTGCTTTTACTGATAATGAGCAGACACTGCTGAAAAGCTCTCTAAACAGAACAGGAAGTGTCAGACGATTATTAGGCCTAGTGGCCAAAGTGAAAACTACAGGACTTAAGAATTATTTAAAAAAAGGTTGAAAGTGATCTGGAAAATTTAAAAAAAAAAAAAAAACATAACCAAAAATTCCTAAAAAATTTGTTTAACATAAAAATGGTTGTTAAAAAATAAGTAATTTTTTTGTGACACATTCCCTTTAAGTGACCACAAATTTTAGCCGCATATACTTGGTAAGATGGCAATGCCGGAACTCCAAAACTGCTGACAGGGGCACACCATTTTAGAGACTACAATGGTAACACCCATCTGACAGATTCAGTACTACATTTCTAGAAGTAACACAGAGTTATAAGAGAAGATGCTCCAGAATTATTTTAGTAAGAACACAAGTATTTACTAAAACAGACATGTCAGGAGATGTCTCAGGTCCTCTTTAATGACACTAAGTAGGATAAGTAGGATCTTTTTTCCCTACTCTCACTTGTATATAGGCTGTGTCTGTTAATAAAGCTCTGCCGCACTCACTTACTGTCATCTATTCCATTCTATATTTTTGATTTCCTATGGAAATACTTAAATGAAAAAAAACTTTAAAATAATATACTGTCTATGAGATAAAATCGCATAAAAGTCTACCAGAGTAACACAATTATCTGAAAACTCTTTCTATTGCGTGCCTACAAGGATATGAATTTCAGATTTCTTGCACACAATGCCGACAGAATATAAAATAGCTGTACCATTCCCAGACAGCCACATAATAGAGACACTGTGCCTACAACATCAGAAGACCTCAATACGTCATTAATATATAATGTACAATACAACTACCCAATGAAAGCCGAGTGCCTAGACTCAAAAAGGAAGCTATAATAGAGAGCTGAAGACCCGGAGCCACTAGGCTTATATTGAGCAAATAAGTGAATAGAAATTTCACAATATAGGAATTTTGATAGGAAAATAATTAGCAGCCGCCATGTTCAATGAGAATGCCATACCTGGTGAGCTGCTAATTATCACAGGGTCATGGCAGTTTGATCCCGCTGTTCCTGGAAGTACATGTGAAATATGGAAAGTTGCAGTAAACCGTGTGCAGTTGCCACTCAACTGCACCAGATATGAGCTAGAAAAGTCTCTGACAGCAAGCTCGAGGGGAAATTCTAATATCCTGTATTTTTCAATATTCCCTTCAACTCAATTCCAAGAGTAGGCTGCCATTAAAAAGGAGGTGTCCGACACAAAAAAAGTAGCAGTATCCCCGACTGTATAAAATAACGAAAAAAAATAAGTACTCACCTTCTTATTCCCCCACCAATCCAGCATAGAAGCTCTAACGGTCGAGCTGGAGTTGCTTTGCACGTGACCAACAAGTAGCCTGAGTAGTCATGTGCCAATCTATTGATACTATCATTTAGGAAGTGAACAGCATGTAGGCAGTAATATCAATGGAACACCATGTGACCTCTAAGGACACTCACAAGATGCTAGGCTCATGTGCCAAACAAAGACTTAAAGGGAATGTGTGATCAGAAAATGACTTATTGTTTAACTCACATTTTTAGGAATTTTTGGTTATGTTTTATTTAAATTTTCCATTTCACTTTCAGTATTTTTTTTTTAATAATTCCTAAACCTGTAGTTTTCACTTTGTCCACTAGGCCTAATAATCGTCTGACACTTCCTGTTCTGTTTAGAGAGCTTTTCAGCAGTGTGCTCATTCAGTAAAAGCAGGGTCACACTGAAAGGAGACACCATTGTGTACAGATAACACAGAATCCACCAGTCACAAGAGGAGATGTCACAGCTCCCCCTCTCCCTTCCCTTCACAGTGAAAACTCTCCTATACAAGTCTATGGGACAGAATCTGTCTTAAGAATCATATGGGCATGGAGCTGCTGTAAAGTATCTCTCTGACTGCTGTTATAGCAGTGCAAGCAAGAATGTCTTCCCCACAATCATATATAGACGGCCGAATAGAGAAATCTACAATCAGGAAATAAAAACGACAGAGGACAAGAATATGGATCAGGGTCTTGATTTAATAAGTAAAAAAAAAAAAATTGGCGACAGATTCCCTTTAACCAACTGCTGGAACGTCAGCGCTGGACCGCCGTGTGAGGAAAAATGAAAACACATTTTATACAATCGGGGGCAACTATTTATACAAACGGGGCAATTTGAAAAATTTTTGATAGTCATTTAACCCCTTTTAAGAGGCTGCAGGGGTTTTGTTTTAGGGCTTATGGCTGTAGTTTAAGAAATGGGTCCTGGGTTGAGAAACCTCACCTTACCCTTATTTAAGAGTGTAGAACACAGTATAATGCTTGATGCTTGAGGACCCTCCAGCAGAAACTTTTAGAGGGAGCTCCCACCACAATAACGATCAGCTTATCCCAATGGGATCGTTCTACCAAAAGCAGGATGTCCAAGCTAGATTCTGGAGCAGCAGTGGAACTATCAATTAGCAGCAGCGGAACTATCAATTAGCAGCAGCTCACAGGTTCTAAAGCTTATGCTCCTACTGATACCAATATTAGACTAAAGTAACTAACATTCTGTGTTAGTTCAGTGTATCAATACTAAATGCTAATTTAAAAATCCAGAATAAATATTCACATTATTTGTTTTGTTCTTTCTATATCATATGTTTCACACTCTTTTTTGCTTATCACTGATTATCAAAACTCCATGTGAACAAGCCCTTATTGCTTGTCCCCACGGCACCGGTTTGCGGACGATTTTTAAGACTGTTTGCGGTTTTGCAAACCATCTGGAAAACCGGCCGCAAACTTTTACATGGGGGTATAAGGAAAACGCATGCAGCAGTCCCCACTGCCTTGGTTTTCAGCCCGCCGGTTTTTCAGATGGCCTGCCGCCCAAAAAACACTACTTGTTCATTCTTTCGTCCATTTTTTCGGACGGAATATGAACAAGTGAATGTGAAGGGGGAGGGCTTTTCTCCGCTAATCGCAGAGAAAAGCCGTCCTCCCGTGACCATGTGCACAGCACAAAAAACGGAAAAATACCGGTTGGATAAACCGACCGGTATTTATCCTGTGCCGTGTAAACGGGCCCTTAAAGGGGTCTGAAGCCCGACACTCAGAGTACGGACCTGCCCAGAAGAGAACTGATGTCCTTGGAGCTGGAGGCACAGGATCCGAGAAATAAATCTGTTGGATAAAATTCTCTTCTGACTGGACTCTGCACAAAAGCTTTACTGGACTTTAGGGGTAAAGTGGTCACAAGGAGCGTTTAACCTTTCCTAAATCTGCAATGTGATTACGCGTCCTAACTAAGTATAGAACGTATCCTCCCTGTATGCGGTCTTCTTCACACTCGTTCCGCACCAGCATACACTTCCTCACCTGCTGACATCCTGGCAGCTGCTGTTTGTTTTTCACCCTCGTGCCTGGGACACATTCCTGTCTGCTCACTACTTAGGTATCTGTACCAACTGTGGCATACTTACTAATGCGTGCCAGGCACTATTGTGCCTAATAGGTTTAATATGTTCAGGGTTTTCTTGGAATTTGCCTGATCTCAGTCAAGACATTTCAGCGACTCTTATTACTGATGGAAGTGATTATTACAGCTGTTCTGGGCAATCTCTAATCATAGGACAAAACTGTATTTTTCTCAGTTATGTTACAATTCTGTATCAAAGTTCACTGAGTACAAGTGTCCCCTTTTATCAGCTGTGCCTATCAGCAGAAACGGGTTATCAATAGCGGCGGCCAGACTCTCAATGGGACGACGACAATGTGTCCACAGTGCTGTACCTGACTGGGTGCCATACTCAAGTGATGAGGGAAGCAGTCTTTTTGTATAGGTTTATGAACTCAACGTTCTCACTAAACGGAGTCTGTGGATGGTTCAAAGTGAATTAAAGTCGACAGCAGAAAATGGAGATGGCCACACTTGCTATATTCAGAGATCTCATAGAAATCAATGGGTTAAACTGCACAAGTGCAGCCATCTCCAGACTTTCTGTGGACAGCTCAGAGCCGGCCACAGACCCTATTTAGAGAGATGGGACAACTCCTTTAACTACAGAGGGCAGTGCAAAAGGGTTCCTAAAAATTCACTTCATCTCAGAAAATTTATTTAAAGGCAAATCTACTTAAATAATCATTGATATAGACGTAAACAGAAATTAGCCAGTTACAAAATGATACCTACCCCCAAGCTCAAACTGGCCAACAGAGGAGCAGGGAAATCCCCCAGAGGGGCCTTGGAAATGGAGGGACTGGGATTGCTTAAAAAGGTAAAGAGTAGAGAAAGAAGCAGAAATCAAGAGTCAGAGGGGCAGATTTATCAAGGCAGTTGCGCTAGAATTCTGGCTCCATTTGCGCCAGAAACGAGCTTTTCACCACATTTACTATGTGTTTTAGACCAGGGGTCCCCAACCGCCGGTCCGCGGACCAGCACCGGGCCTTAGCCCATGCCCTGCCGGTCTGCGGCGCCAGCTACACCAGATGCCGACCGCCCGGTGACTTTAGTCCGGGCGGTTGGCATCTTCTCTGCACGGCCTCGCAGAGATAGCAGCTGCGCTCAGCGTGCGGCTGCATCGTAGAGAAAGCAGGGACAGCTCTGTCCCTAATTTCCCTATCGTTGTAGATGCGGCGCTCACTGAGCGCTGTATCTACAATGATGAGCGGCGCAGGGAGGGTGATGAGCAGTGACGTCACGCCCCCCGCTGCTGTCGGCTGCCGGGGAGGAGGAGCTCGGCCGAGGATCCGGGAAGGTGAAGGGTGAGTTATTTCATTCATTACTGGCACTATTTATTTTTTATCACACTGGCTGCCTACTGGGGCAGCTATCTATTATTATACTACAGGGGGGCTATATTTATTTATTACAGGGGGCATATATCTCTATAATGACAGAGCTGATTACATATGTATACTATATACATATGTAATGCTGACCCACAGAGGTCACCAATATTACTGCAGACTGATTATCAGCTCTATGGGTCAGCATTATTAATATAATAGTGACCCACAGAGCTGACCATCAGTCTCCAGTTATAAAATACTGGTTACCCCATACTATACCCCTAAATGACAGTATACACTGTATTGTTTTTTTTTTTTTTTGTGTGTGATTCTAAACATCCAACCCCCTTCATAGCCCCGCCCCCAATAACCCCGCCCCCAATAACCCCGCCCCCTCCCACTGGGCCATGGAAAAATTGTCGTGCATCAAATCGGTCCCTGGTGGAAAAAAGGTTGGGGACCGCTGTTTTAGACAGTTTCAGACGCTTCTGTGCCTCGTCCCTCAAAAGGTGTGTGGCCTCATAAATGAGGGTGTGGTTATACTGGAAAGGTGCGTGGCTTAACTGCGACAAAAAACACCCAGATTTTGTCGAAGTTTCTGGTGTGAAAGTAAGCCAACTTAATTGTGGTACAAACTTAGACTAGACAGTTCTAACCTGTGCCAGATTTATCAATGCTATGATAAATGGGGCGCATTATAAAACTGTCTAGTCTAACGTTATGCTGTCTAAAAGTAAGACACTTTTGATAAATCTGCCCCAGAGTGTAAGGCTATGTTCACACGGCTGATTCACGCCGTAATTGCGGGATGGATTTCGCCCCGCAATTACGGCGTGTGTACGGGGGCGGCAGCTCGCCGGCCCCATAGACTTTCATTGTGCATGTCACTTTCTCCCCGTATTTCGCGAGCGGGGAGAGGAGACAGAGTCCATAGTTCTCTATGAGAACTGTGGATTACCGTAATGACAGGGATGGATTTCAGCCGTATTTGAGCGCAGTATGGCGCGCAATACAGACTGAAATCCGTCCCAAAATCAGCCGTGTGAACATAGCCTAAGAGTCTTGTGCAGTAGATGTAGGGTTGACCCCAAGGATCAACTCTGTTGGTGGAGTTGGTTGCTTAACTTAGACTTTTTTGGATTAGGTCTGCTGTATTTCATGTTTGTATATGCTTTATGTGCCACACACAATAGCCTGATCTTCCGCCAGCACATATAGCATATATGAACATAAAGCAAAACCATAGTCCAACTGACCTTACGTTTGCCTGATAGATTTCTATGGCTTCACTGCTTTATACGTCGGGATACATTTTTCAAGGTTTCCCGATACCCCTGAGATGTGAATAGGTCGATATGCTGCCCTGAGACTGAGACACTATTACCTACCTAGTACTACTGACTGTCTTGCACTCATTTTTATAAAAATCAAAGTTTAGGTACTACAGAACAAGCCGAGCACACTAGTCCTGCCAATGATGTGCCAGTATTTGGTAGTCCTGGATATTTAGAAGAGGACAAGCAGGTGCACAAAGGTGATGTTTGCTTGGCTCGATCTGCAGAAGATAAACCTGAATTCTATTTAAACTACAGCATTGATTAAGTAACATCTCTAGAATCAGGGTCTCCAGCACTATTTAATCCTCAAATAGGGCATCATACACCTGATGACAAATTACCTTTGAAACTCCCCTAAAATCTCTGTGGGAACTGTGAGCATCGAGTTTTATCAGGGGTCTTCAAACTGCAGCCCTCCAGCTGTTAGGAAACTACAACTCCCATCATTCCCACTGTTATAGATTATATAAATGCATGATGGGAGTTGTAGTTTCCCAACAGCTGGAGGGCCGCAGTTTGAAGACCCCTGTATTAGAATATTATGAATGTATTATAATATAAAACAGAACAGGTTGCGATTAATTTGTGATAGGACATATGAGCGACTTGGACGGCAAATATTTCCAAGAACGAAAAACTTCTAGCCACAGCCACCGAGTAAACAATGTCCAGGGGTTTCTTCTCCACCAAAATGAATGGGAGTAACAGAACTACTAGACACAAAAAAACAAGTTTGCTAAACAATGTATGATTAGATGGATGCAAATGAGCAATGGGACATTACTGATGGTAGAAAGTCTAAACATTTACTCCAACCTGTGCTTAAAGGGGTCACAGGTAGTGTTATACTCAGTCTCCTCATGTTGAGTTTGGCTCTATAGCAGTGATTCGTATATTTAGCTTCTAGTTGAGCCATTACAATGACAAATGCAGGAGATATTATCTTAAACAAAGGCACATGTGCTGTGAGGATTGAAAACAATGGCTTTATCTGTAAACTTAAAGGGGTTTTCTCGCAACAAAGATCATCTCTCAAGTGATGGGGACAGTAAAAATAAGCACTTTTGTAATTGGTTTGCTTTACCTAAGTCACTTAGTATAGTAGATATGAGCTAAACTGTGCATCTACAGCTATTTCTGCAGCAGCAGGAAGGGACACCCCCCCCTGTTCTGTGCTTGGAGGAGTGGTATGTCTTTCAGCCTGTTGGGATACACCCCCATATGGGAAAGACCCCCTGCGCTGTGATTGACTGCCTGCACACCACTCTGTGTTTATTCCCCTCTGAGCTGTGAGAAACGAGCTGCCTTAGATGGCTGTGTATAATGAAGGCTGGCTCAGCTCCTGTCTATGTGATAACTCTCCAGTGATAGTTCTATGTACTGAATAACTGCTAGATTCACTCTCCCCTCATATACAGTCTTATACCCTGTGCTCCCCCATATAACAGCCTTATACAGTCTGCTCTACCTCCCACCTGATAACAGAGGGGAGAAGAGGAGGCAGAGAGCATTTCTCACACTTGCTTCATCAGTTCAGGCTGTGTGTATAACTGCTTACACCAATGCAGAGGTACTGGTTACAATGAGCTTGTGCAGCCTGGAGCTGAGAACTCTGCAACCATGAGAAGCATAGCAGGAGGTCTGCAAAGCTGACGTCCTCTCCTTTCCACTGCACACACAGAATGATGATGTCACAGCTCTTCTATGAGGGGAAACTCGCCTCCTGGGAGAAGAGGCACACCAACTGAGAGAGGAGACTCGTCCCTGTATTTAAAACTGAAACAGATAGAATCAGCTCAAGTGTACGAAAGCTTCAAAATGATAAAACCCCTTTAAGCTAATCTCGTTAGCTTCTGTTTACAGAGCTCAGTCCATCCATGACATGACTTCACTCCATGCTCTCTGCTCTAATCAGATAAGGGGCTTATGGTCAGGGAACCACAGAAACCTGTGTACTCTCAGACCACATAAAATGTCTCTTATTTCATGACTAAAGTAAAATGTATTGAACAAAGTATTTAGAAAAAGTCTTCATTTAACTGTCCCTGCATGTTGAAAGCTAATCTTTGTAGTGAAAAAACCCCTTTAAATGCAGGTTGTGGTCTATTGTTTCTATCCCAAGGTTGAGGCCCCATGACGTGGTTGCGTTGTGGATGTGTAGCGGTTGTAGGTCAAGGGCCTAAAGTCGCTTGCAGTTTTTGCTTTCATAATGCTGTAGTTTTAAATAATTTTAGATTAGTTCTTTTTTTCTAGTAGTCATTTATCCATTTGTTTTCTGGTTACTACTAAGGTATGTTCATACGGAGCTATACGCCTGCTGTTGAAAGTATGTGCTAGCCTGCACGCACTGTTAACAGTGTTACAGCCCGACCCCCATTCGCTCTCACTTTCCCTGACACGTAAGCGCCTGAAAGAAGCGACATGTCATTACTTTTTCCGGGTGCATACCGTGTGTTGGGAAATCACATCACTTAACAAGTGCTATGATTTTACTGTATTTCCGGGGCAATACTTCAAGCCCATTGCAGCACAATTTTGCCCCGGAGTAAGCCCTGCAAATATACTGTGTGAACATACCCTTTTATTGCTATATTGCCCTAAACATGTAGAGTTTCCGTTATGTTTTGGTACTGTAAAAAAATTTCAGACATTTTTTATACTTGAAATTTGCGTCCAATAACATTTTTTGTACAAGCACCTACGGACTTGAGTGAGGGGGCATTTTTTGCAGGCTGAAGTGTACATTTTATTGGTACCAGTTTGGAATACACGTAATTGGTTTGATTAAATTTATTCCAATGTCTTGGGACGTGAAATGGCCAAAAAAAAAAACAATTTTTCCATTTGGAATTTATTTTCTTTCATGGTATTCAGCATATGGGATAAATGATGTTATATTTTAATAGATCAGACTTTTTCGGATGCGGCGATACCAAACGTGTAACTTTTTTATTTTCTTTATTTGCAAAATGGCGAAATGGGGGGTAATTTGAACTTTTAATTTTTTTAAATTTTTTTACACTTTAACACTTTTTTTTGTTTTTACTTTAACTCCGAGTCCCCCAAGGATGCTTCACCACTAATGGGCACGATCATTTACACAGCCTAATGCACAAAGATGGGGCAGGAAGTAGCAAAATCGAGAACATGGCGGTGATGGAAGCCTTCACAAGGCTTCCAGCTGCCATGTTAAACGATCGGAACACCGCTGCAGAGACCAAGATCGTCGTGAGGAATCATGCGCGGCACCGTTTCTCATTGATTTAGATGCCGCAGTCATCTTTGCGCGGTGTCTGTGGGGTTGGACAAAGCATAAACATTCGGTAAATAGGGGAAGCGTAGATCACAAATTCCCTATAAAACTCTATGGCCCCATCATGGGCCCACCGTGGCATACATCGGGCTAAATTGTCCTGGTATCCCAACAAATACCACGACCGGGGCTTTATAAAAACTCAACTACTGCCTGGTATAATAGTCCATTGTGGATGTGAAAAACTGCAATAATTTTTTCCTGTGTGAACTCGTTCTATATATCAGCAATACATGAATCCTTTGGCTATGTAACACGCCGGGTGTTTGGGAGTCACGCCTATCGGCACGTACTCTCGTGACACGAGGGGGCCGGCAGCCCGCCGGCCCCATAGACTGTCATTACTAGCGGCACCTATTCGCCGCAAGTAATTGACATGTCAATTATCTCCCCGCGCGTACAATACGATTGTACTGTACGAGTGGGGAGAGGAGGCGTAATCCATAGTTCTCTATGAGAACTATGGATTACCGTAATATCGGCACGCATCTCACTCGTATTAGAGCGCAAATACAATGCGAAATGTGCGCCAACATTCCCCCTCGTGTGAACATAGCCTTAATGTCAATTCCACTTTGTGCAGGTTCCGAGAGTGTTTAGTGCGAGGTCAGAACCAATGAAACAATGTAACAATATTTAATAAAACACAAGAAAAATAAACAAATAAAAACCAAAGCCCATCCCGGTGGAGTCAGTAACACATCAGAGAATATAGACTTAAAAATGCAACAACTTTCCTCCCATGCGACTTCTCACCTGCGGTTCATCGGCCGGACTCGCACTGCCACCTTGACAGACGCCATGTTTCATGCCTGTGATGTGCTGGGCTCACTGATGAGCGCCCAAATCTTCAGCAAAGTTCAGGACTGGACGGAGGAGCCACCTACAAGTGAATCAGGGTGACTTAGCATCTGGCAGCAAGAGAAGCAGGAGCTCCTGAACTACTTATCAGCTACAGCTAATAGCCAGCCAATGAGTGAGGTGCCTGGCACTGGTGGGCAGAGTGGGCACAGCTCACATGGGAAGCCCCTGTGTCTGGAGCCCTGTTGCATGCTTCACTGTTGCCACACCGTGTTGTTTTTACAGGCTACAGCCATAAACAAACCGCAGCTGCCGCATGGGACACTCACTGCCTGAATGTGGGCTACCCGGCTGTCAATCAGGACTCACTGGCTGCAAGCAAGGGGAGAGTATGCACCAGCAACAAGGGGCGACGGCTCCACCCCCAACACCTCACTGGCATGACGTCACCCGGAGAGCTGTGCTGAGGGCGCACGCGTCGCGTTGCAATGCTTTCTGGGAAGTGTAGTTTTTGTCCCTCTTGAAATGTAAGACGAAATGCACGTCTGGACCACAAGTCCCAGCGGTCATTGAATGGTCATAGTGACCGGCATAGAGGGTTAATAGTCATGTGCTGGAGAAGCTGATGCGGTTCACAGAGGAAAAGTATAGACAAGTAGCAGATAGTAATGTGTGCACAGCTGCGTCTGTCAGCGCCTCAGTGACCCGCAGCCGCGTCATTACAAGCTGAGCGTCTGTCGGGGAATGGGAAATACCTGCGTCTGTCCGGGAAGAAGGAGCGTGCATATGTTATTAAGGAGGCTGTGCCAGGGAAATATGGATTCCTGCTTCTGAGGGCAGTGCCCCGCCTGTGCAAGGGCTGTGTCTGCACATTCATTCTATAAAAGTGAATGGGCATGAACTGCAATACCGCACACGACCTGTGCACGGAGGAGGCGCAGTTCCAACCATGCACTTTGATGTGGCTGTGGAGTCGGCAAGCCGAAGCCCCGACTCCTCAATTTCCCAAACCCCCGACTCCTGACTCCCTCATGTTTAAAGGAGTTGTCTCCCCACAGGGTTTCAAAGAATGCATGAAAGAAATTCTCTGTCACTTCCTGGTTCATACTAATTTGCATAAGCTCCTTGCTTGTACAGCTAAGTTGTGCTTTCAGATGCTAATTAGATTAGCTTCTCAAACTACTCGAAGGACTTCTTATCTGATCCCCAAAACAAAAGCCCTAATTACAGAGCTGTTTACTTGAGATAAATCAAGCTTTTTACTGTCTGGCAGCACAGGACACTGACTGACACTGCAGACCTGTGTGATGACTCACTCTGTTATCTCATTGAACAAACAGCCCCAGGAGATTTGTTTACAGGTCGGTTACTGAGGGAACTGAAAATAGCCAAGGAGGTAATAAATTCACTTGTATCTCTTTAGGGAAAACAGAGGAACAATGCAATATATTTGGAAAATGTCTTTATTTTGTGTTCCCTACAATTTGAAAGCTATTCTTTGTAGCGAGACAACCCCTTTAAGTGATAACTTTACTGTAGTAAAATGGTAACATCAGGCTGTTTATCACCTTATGATACAATAATCAAGCTATTTAGGTAGAACTGAAAAGCAAAAGGGTAACAATGTTTTGCTCTTTTGAACACTTGTGGGTAGAGTTGAAGAAAAAGCTGCATTTATATCGAAGTCCAGTCTGCACCAACATTGGGAATGTGTAGAAGAGACCTGGGATCAGATTTTGGTCAAGACATGCTTGAATCTGATCCAGAGCCCAGAAGGATTCAGGAAGTGCTGAAAGCTAAAGTCGGATTTCCCAAATATTAACAAAATAATAAAAATTTACATTTTGATTTTTAGGAGCAAAACAGTAACAATGCAGTTACAGGGAAGAATCTGCAGAACTAAGCAAATGCTAAATTCTTGGAAGTCAAATGTATGTATAAGATAGGTAAGATAACTATATAAAAATAACAGCAGCCTCATGTACAAAGCTGTAGTGGAGGGAGAGATAAGGAGCCTGAAAGTCACAAGTTCAAACCACTGTTATCCTTTTGCTCGTCAGTGTAAAATATATTTATTGGATATGACTTTAGAACAAAAAAAAAAATTGTAAATATGCAAAACACTGCAGGAACATTTGTGGAGTCTCTGAATTTGTTCTGAGAAATAGTATCGCCTCCATCAGATCCTATACATGACCTCACATCTGATATCCTTATTTCCAGGCTAGAGAACGGCCTCTCTACACTAACTTGGGTTGGGGGCAAAGCGGTGACCACAGGGGCAACATCTCTAACAATGTCAGGGTATAAAGGAATTGCCTCAGCCACAGTCAGCTTTGATGAATGGTTGATCTTCTACGTCTTTGAAAGCAGGTGAAAAATTTAGCTGAAATCTGTTTTTCATGGGAGCAAAATCTTTTCCCCTGGGGCAGCGCTTTGCCTGCTCCATGTCATCAACTACACTCCTCATGTGATGAGGCTGAAGATATGGGAGCAGTAGCACTGGTTGGACCCAATTCCTCTTGCTCTTTGCATCGAACCAACTGGACCAACTTATTATATATTTTGGGAGTCGGTCCATTTTATGACAACTCCCGACTCCTGCAAAATACGATTCCACAGCCCTGCCCAGAATCTCTCCATGCAACCAACTGGAGAGTCGCTCGCACTTGCGCAGTCACTCTCCATTCTGTTCTGTGGGAGTTTTGAGCAGAGTGCTGGTCTGCACTCAAAAATCCCATAGAATAGAATGGAGAGGGACCGCACAAGTGCGGCCAGGCGACGGTGCGCGTGGCGGACATGTTCCCCGCTTGTGGTGAAACCCCCTTTAACTGTTATCTGGAGCTTAGAGGAAGGAGCGAGGTCACCCCATGGATGGAGCAAACAAATTATCTCTAACAAGATTACGGATAAGCCATTGCTTTTTAATCCTTACAGCACATGTATCTTGCATTTACTGAAGAGATAACATCTCCCTCACTTGTCAGAGTAATGTCTCAGCTAGTTACAGAGAAGCTAAATATACTAATCATTACTATAGAACCACCCACAGCATAAAGAGACAGTGAATGAGCCCCGGGCACGGGTGATTAACCCCTTAGCTGTTGCACTCTATTACAATCGCTGCAGGAGGGAGCTCCTTCTGTCTTCTCTCGATGCAGTTCTTCTCTGTATTGTTGTCTATTGTATCAGTGATCTGATGATCACTGATACAAATCTATGGCGAAAAGTGTGAAAAAGTAAAAAAAAAACTGACACACAAAGACGAAAAATAAAATAAAAACACGTACACCGCCCGTTTTCCCTTTACAAACGCCAATCGCCCCAAAAAAGATAAAAAATAAATATGGTAATCATATTTGTTATCGCCGCATGCGTAATGACCTACCCTATAAATCTGACATGTTAATTAATGGTGAACACCGTAAAAAAAAAAAAATCAAAGAATTGCGATTTTTTTTCATCCCGCAGCACGTAAAATGGAATAAAAAGAGATCAAAACCTCATATAAATGCCAGAGCAATTAAAATGTCGATTTATCCCACAAAAACAAAGCCCCTACATAGCTCTGTGTACAGAAAAATAAAACAATTATGGCTATCAGAAGACAGCGATTGCATAAATATTGTTTAATACAATAAAACACTTTTTTTAAAGCACTTCAACAACAAAATACTGTATAAACTGGATATTATTGTAATCATATCGACCCACAGAGTAAAACCAACTTCTCACGTATTCTGCACTGTGAGTGCTGTTAAAAATAAAAAAACACTACTAGGATTGTAGTATGTTCTTCACCCTGCCTTCCAAAAAAACAAATTTAAAAGCGATCAAAATGATACCAATTAAATCAACAACTGATCCCACAAAAAAACAAGCCCCTACACAGCTCCGGACACAGAAAAAAAAAAGTATGGCTCTCAGACTGTGGTGATGCACAAACATGTTTTCCTTTTTGAATAAAAGTGTTTTTATTGTGCAAAAGCAGTTAAACATAAAAAAGCTAGTATGCAATATTTACCACATGATGACTGCTGTAAAAAATAAAAAACACTACCAGGATTGCTGTATTTTGTTCAAAACACCTCACAAAAACCTTGATAAAAAGCAATGCTTCATATGAAAAATCATAATGTTACCAATAAAAATGTTTTCCTGTTTGAATAAAAGTGTTTTTTTTATTATGTAAAAGCAGTAAAACATAAAAAATATACAAATTGGGTATCGCTGTAATCATATTGACCTGCTGAGTAAAGCTAGCATGTCATTTATACCGCATGGTGACTGATGTAAAAAATAAAAAACACTACCAGGATTGCTTTCTTTTGTTCAAAATGCCTCACAAAAACCCTAATAAAAACTGATCAAAGCGTCATATGCACCCCCATAATTGTACCAATAAAAACATTAACTCATCCTGCAAAAAAACAAGCCCCTACACAGCTCCGTACACATAAAAATAAAAAAGTTGTGGCTCTCAGACTATGGTGATGGAAAAACATGTTTTCCTGTTTGAATAAAAGTGTTTTTTTTATTATGTAAAAGCAGTAAAACATAAAAAAAATATACAAATTGGGTATCGCAGTAATCGTATCAACCGGCTAAGTAAAGCTAGCATGTCATTTATACTGCATGGTGACTGCTATAAAAAATAAAAAACACTACCAGGATTGCTTTCTTTTGTTCAAAGTGCCTCAAAAAAACTTTAATAAAAACTGATCAAAGCGTCATATGCCCCCCATAATTGTACCAATAAAAACATTAACTCATCCTGCAAAAAACAAGCCCAAAATCAGCTCCGTATACAGAAAAATAAAAAAGTTATGACTCTCAGACTATGACGACATAAAAACGCAATAATTTATAAACACATTTCTATTGTGTAAAAGTAGAAAAATATAAAAAACTATATAAAATGTATATCATTGTAATTGTACCGACCACATAGTAAATTATCCTGTCATTTATCCCGCACGGCAAACGCTGTAAAATTGAAACCCAAAAAAACAATGACGGAACTGCGTTTTTATCCCCCATTTTCATGGCCCAATACTATAAAATACCATGGAACACCTGTGCGCCCAAAATGCACAATACACCCTTAGATGAGATCCATGAGGGGTGTGAAATCCAAGATGGTGTGACTTCTGGAAGGTTTCACCTGTTCTGGTACTTTGGAGACTTTGCACCCACCAAAATCTGTATTCCAAAAGCCAAATAGCGCTCCCTCCCTTGTACACCCTGCCATGCACCCAAACAGCAGATTGCAACCACATATAGGGTATTGTTGAACTTGGAAGAAATGACGTAACAAAATTTGGGGGACTTTTATCCAGGGCTCCATGTAAAAATGAAACATTTTCAGCTAAAACTGCAGATTGTTGGAAATATTTTTTTTTTTCATTCTCACAGAGTAATGCTAAAAAAATTTGTGAAACACCTGTGGGGTCGATATGCTCAATACACCCCCTGGATATGGTGTTTATTAGGTTTTAGCACCTTAGGGTGTCCGCAAACCTGTAATTGCATCTAAAGAAAATTGTAATGAAAATGAAACCCCATAGTCCGGTAGGTACTCCTCCTATTCTGAGGCTTGTGGTTAAGCCAAATAGCGCAGTAGAGCCACATATGGGATGCCCCTAAAAAAGGCAGAATCTGGGGAATTGATGATGAGTTTCATTTACCTGGTCATGTCTACCATGTTCCAGTGAATAATGGATAAAAACTGAAAATCTGTAAAAAATGCACAATTTTGAAATGTCACCTCCACTTTGCTTTAATTCCTGTGAAATACCTTATGGGTTAATAAACGTCCTAAATGCTTTTCTGAATACTTTAACGGATTTAGTTTCTTAGATGGAGTCATTTATGGGGGTATCTAGCATACAGGCCCCTCAAAGCCAAATCAGAACTGGACTGGTCCCTAAAAAAATGTATATTGCAAATTTCATGAAAATGTGAAAAATATACTACTAAATTTCTAAGCCCCCTAGTAGAAGAGTGAAGAAATCAGGTGATACCTTTTAGAGCAGTGGTTCTCAACCTTTCTAATGCCGGGACCCCGCAATATAGTTCCTCATGTTGTGGTGACCCCAAACCAAAAAATAATTTTGATGGCTACTTCAAAACTGTAATTTTGCTACATGAGGGGTTACATATAAGTGACACCTCTGAGCGGTACCTCTGCTTGTCACATACATATATAGGTACCACTCAGAGCCGTTACATAGATGTAACCTTATACAGGGGACTGTGAGTGGTACATGGGGGGTTACATATATGTGACGCCTCTGAGCGGTACCTCTACATGTCACATACATATAAAGGTACCACTCAGAGCTGTTACATAGATGTAACCTTGTCCGGGGGGAGGCTGTGATTGGCACATGAGGGGTTACATATGTGACCCCTCATGTGCCACTCACAGCCCCCCCTCTAAGGGGGGGGTGATAAATGTAAATTGCATATCATGTGATGGCTGTATGTGGTACAAGTAACAGGTTAATAACATATTACTTGTACCACATACAAACATTACATGATGCAGTGGATGTGTGTGTGTGTTTAACACTAAATTACCTTGCAGCCAGGAACAGCCCTGCGGTACAGTGTCAGCGTTCTCTCTGCACTGAATACGGCAGGGCTGTTCCTGATGCATGGTACGTAGTGTGGGCGCGTGATGCAGCACGCTTTCAGCGTCCTACACGCACCGCCCACAAGAACCGGCGGGACGTAAGTCCATCCTCACCGCAGCGCCGCCACAGGAGCGGCTCACTGAGCCACCAATGCTGCGAGTAACGGCGCCCACTGCTCCCCCTCCCCTCAGTACTTGAAACGCTGTGGGCGCCGCACTATGCAAGCAGCTGCAGGGCGGGGCGCAGCGGCGGCCACAGCACTCCTCCCTGCAGCTATTAAGCCAGTGCGGCGCCCCTCTCAGCTCTCCGGCCGGCCGCCCTGCCCGGGCTAGGGGCGACCCCTGTGTTTTGGTCGTTCGACCCCCGCCGGGGTCGCGACCCACAGGTTGAGAACCGCTGTTTTAGAGGCTGAGTATATTTGATGGTAAGCTTTCGAGAGTACTAGCTCTCTTCGTCAGACATGATGTTATACAAGAACTGAAAATTTACAGACTTTTTAATACACAAAAGACATGGATCTTCAAAGGATCTTAGAATTCTTAAAAATAACAAAATGCAATATAAGCAGACAAGTAATTTACAACAGGTCAAGAAATCCACAATTCTGTTGATTCTTGACCTGTTGTAAATTACTTGTCTGCTTATATTGCATTTTGTTATTTTTAAGAATTTTAAGATCCTTTGAAGGTCCAGGTCTTTTGTGTATAAAAAGTCTGTAAATTTTCAATTCTTGTATAACACCATGTCTGAACAAGGGAGCTAGTACTCTCGAAAGCTCACCATCAAATATACTCAGCCTAAAAGGTATCGCCTGATTTCTTCACTCTTCTACTACTTTCTATGGCTAACACGGTACAACATTATACTATAAGCCTCCTAGTGTCGTAAAAAACTAAATTACATATGACAGATGCTAGTTATAAACTATTTTGAGTAGAATAACTATCTGTCTTAGGGCTTGTTCACACGGAGTTTTTACTCAGTGTTACAAGCGCTTTCTCTTTAAACCTAACCACTTTGACTCCTTCTTGACTCCTCATTCCTCTCTCTGCCCTATGTTCGCTCTGGCTTACGAGATCCTATTCCAGATAAACCACCCAGCTCACTATTTTCCAGGTGGGAATCCATATTTCCAGGCATTGATATTAATCAAGTTATCCTGGAAGGATGTATTAAAATTCGAGAATCCATTATTGGTGAACATTGGAGAGATATGTATTTCAGATTAGCGCATTGCACGATTATCGGTATCAACATACCCCCACACTCGGCCTGCCCTGACCGCATTACAGCATGTCCAAAATGTGATCTACCTTATTCGGATCTGGCTCATGGCATTTGGAGCTGCCCATTTACCAAATCCTTCTGGAAAGCGATCATTAATTTGATTACCTCTAAACTTAGAGGGGTTTTGCCACGATCTCATTTCATACCTCCTGAATAAGGTCTGTTTATGTGTAGAACTGTAAGTAGCTACATTGTAGCTCAGAGGTAAAACTTTTGTCTCCAGGCACAAGGGTCCTTTGTTCAAATCCCTGCAGGAATCAAACTTGCGGATTTTATTTCTCTTTATCAATGCATAGACCTCATTGAGGTTTTTTTTAAATTTATTTGCACTGTTTGACTAATTACTAAAGAGTACAGAGGACAGGAGTAGAATGACAGCATCTGGAATTTGAACACAAAGTAGCTGCCTGAGAGGAGAGGTGATGTCTGAGCATGTGCGACCAGGACTGAGAAGCTCTCAGCCCTGGTCATATCCCCTGGAGATGAGCTGTAAACAATGAATCACTGAAGCAGCAGCTAAAACAGTACAGAATTTGTAATAATGATGAATGGTGAAAATGTTTATTATTTAATTTACCAACTTCCCAAGTCAATTTTACTTTGTGGCAAAACCCCTTTAAGGTCTCCCTATTGGCCCAACCCCAACAACCTTCCTCCAGGTACCAGCAACCAAACGATAATCCACATCTTGCTTTTAGCAGCCAAAAGAGAACTATTAGACAGATAGTTGTCACCTTCTATTATCTAGAATAAATTAACTCTTCTGCCTTTGCGACAGGATGTTGTTAATGTTGCTGTTAGTATTGTTTTGTTTTTGTCTTAAATGGGTTGTATCATTACATTAAATGGTCTTCAGAATAAGGGGACAGTGAAAACAAGCAACTTTGCAATTGGATGTCATTAGCAAAGCTGTCTTGTTTTCACAGTGTCCCTTATCTTCTGTTTCTGTAAACACAGTCCCCCAGTTCCCCGGTCGGATTCCTCCTCCTTTCATGTCATTGGCTGCCGGCTCTACTAATTTACATTATGTCTGCCCCACCCTCCCCCTGTCATATTCACGGGAGCTTGCATTCCTGCCTCTCTCACTCAGAATAAGGGGCCGGGAGCATTTCACTCTGCACAGCCAGAAGAAAAACTAACACTACAGCTGTTTCTACAAACAGAAAATAGCAGAATTGTGCCTCGGTGCCTAAATGCTCCTTCGTGTAAACATAGCAGGGAAATCTGTGCTACTCATCCAGTCTTCATAGAAGACTGGATTCAACTGTAACAAACCTCCATCTTTGAGAGGAGAAGAGATCAGTGCCCTGAGTTCATATAAGGCTGTCTAGACTGAATGCAGGCCTGTGGTATGTAAACATCTCTTACAAAATAAGACTGCATAGGGAGAGGACACAGTGACATGTGGACAGAGAGGGGAGGGGGAAGAGCACACTGACTCGGGAGCGAGCATGAACAGTGAAGGGGGGATGATGTCATCCCCCTTCAGTTAAGAAACACCCAGCTGGGAGGGGAAGAAAGGCCCCTGGATTTCAGGAAATGAGAGCATCAAGCTTCAAGAAAACAGCCGAACTGATGAAGCGATAAATCCCCTTTAAGGATCCTTTTGGATCATGCTTTGTATGATTATGATCTGTAAATTTGAGTTAAAACTTATTAACCTAGATGCTTATTACTCTTGACTCAACATCTCATTGTCATGACTCTTGTTGTACTCTATTTTAGATTTTATTGTTAAAAAATAAGAAAAAACAATAACATATGTGTTCAAAAATACGAAAATAAATTCTTGTATATTACCGAAAAAAGAAAAAAAATGTATTAGAATAGCCGAGTGTAAGAAAGCGATATAGTGTTTAAGCATGCAAGTGCTAAAAAAAAAAAAAAAAAAAATTAAACTGTGCCTAAATGAGGAACCCAGTCGGTGTTGGTGGAATGGTTAAAACACCTTAAAAACTGTATGGGTGACATGTCCCATTAGGGCTGCACCATTTTTTTGGTGTATTTTGCACCAAAAAACTGTTAACACCATATTCTCTATATAAACGAACTGTCGTAGACCAAAAATAGGTGCCTTTGGGACTTTTGAATGTGCCTTAAGTAGGCACATCAAATATGCTAGCAATGATATGCTATGCACCTTTTTTTTTGGTATACGCCTAAATTAGGTGCATTAAATATGCTATACAAGGCAGACCACATGCGTGATTTTTGGCAGGTTTATTTATTCAGGCGCATTATACACTCATTTAATGCATGGCGTGGATGTACCTCTTTTCTGACGTCGCCATATATGTTTTTATATATAAATATATATATTTATATATATATATATGCTTCATGCAGTTTTTTTATGCTGTGTGTACAAAATAAGGCTCAGGGTAAATAGGGTGCTTAAAAATGTGCATATATTTCAAGGGAAAACTGTATGTCATTTACGCACAGTTTTTGATGCCTTCTTTCCATGCTTTCTTTATGAATTTCCAATGCGTATTTTCCTGTGTTAGGGTATGTTCACACGGCGTACTGTGGGGTGTACTGTACGCGCCCCAGTACGCCGCGTGTTTTGGAAGCATGGGCTAATCAGCGCGTAGTTCCAAGGACAGGGTGCCGGCCCCATTTACCTCTTATCAGCGCTGTGTAATCGCCGCAAAGAAGGGACATGTTACTTCTCTCCCCGGGCATACGATACGATTGTATTGTACGTCTGGGGGGACGAGGTGTAATTCACAGTTCTCTATGAGAGCTAAAAATTACCGTAATTACGGTGAACATTTCGCCACGTATAAGGCTATGTTCACACGGTGTAATTGCGGGGACGTATTTCACCCGCAATTATGCCTTGCGCTCGGGAGCGAGGGGGGGGGGGGCACGCGTATAAGCCGTGAATAATTGACATGTCACTTCTCTCCCCGCTCGGCGTTTTGTGCGAGTAGGAAGAGGAGACGTAATCCATAGTTCTCTATGAGAACTGTGGATTACCGTAATGATTGGGACGTATCTCGCCCCATATTTAGCACTCAATGGCGCGAAATATGTCCCATTTTAAGCCGTGTGAACATAGCCTAAAGCGTAAATGCGCGGCTAAATGCGCTCCGCAATTACAACGTGTGAACATAACCTTATACAGTACACCCTTCACATTTTTGTAAATATTGTATTATATCCTTTCATGGGACAACACTGAGGATAGGACACTATGATACAATGTAAAGTAGTCAGTGTACAGCTATGAAAACAGTGTAAATTTGATGTGCCTTCAAAATAACTCAATACACAGCCATCACTATCTAAACCACTAGCAGCAAAAGTGAGTACGAGTGAAAATGAACAAATTGTGCCCAAAGTGTCGATATTTTGTGTGCCACCATTATTTTCCAGCACTGCCTTAAATTATACTCATGTCATATAACAGGTGAAGCGACATAAAAAAACACACATGTGCCCCAGTGGTGAGCATTGCCATAAAATTCAATGACAAACTTTAGATGCATTTTTGGTGGAGTTTTATTTCCGTTGCATTTTTAATAGCTCGTCGGATTTAAACAGATTTTGCCAACTGGTAAACTCTTTTCTGTTGCCATCTCATAGCTCGCTATAAGCCTGCCTCAGAGAACAGGGAGAAGGCTGCATTTGAGCAGCTCTCCCCCACTCATGTCGACAGAAGTTACAAAAATGTCCATGCACACTTGTTAGGGGAGAACTGTACTATTCTCTAAGGCTGGCTCGTAGCAAGCTTGAGCAACGCTACTTTCAAGAGATGGCACAGAGTACTTTTTCCTTGAGCTTATTTGAATGTATTTCAATTTTAGTGGAGCAATTATGGCATATAAGTCTCCAGAAACCTACTTGGTGCAACTCCCTTGTGAGCTACATTTTGAGAATCTCACCCAGCCAACCAGTCTTCTATTCTGTACTGATGAGGGGCAAACAACCCAAAATAGCTGTATGTAGATTAATATTTGGTTTGGCTTTATTCCCAGTTATATTGCAAGGCTTAGTGAGTCAGATGTAACCTGAGAAGTGCTACATTGACTAGGTGTCGCTGAGTACGAGCTTTTTTCCCTTGAGTTTATTTGAATATGCTTAACTTTTAGTGGAGGGACAATAGCCTATAAGTCTCCACACATCTTCATGGTGCCTGTCCCAAAAGAGAAATATTATCGCTCTTGAGCTACCTCTTACCCAACAGCCAGTGTGCTGCTCTGCATGGATGAGGGGCAAACACCCCAACACAGCTATCTGCAGATGAGTATCTAGTTTGGCTTTATTTCTAATCACATTGCAAGGTTCAGTAAGTCAGATGTGACTTGCAGAACACTACATCCAGTAAGTAAGTCCTATCTGAGCATATTTGAATATATTTAAATTTCAGTGGAGCAAGCATGCCAGATAAGTCTCTGTAAACCTACATAGTGCCTCTCCCCAATGAGGAATCATGTTTGAGCTTCAAGTTAAAAAAAAAAAAATACTCATGTAAAAATGCAACAGCATTTGCTTGTTATGATGAAGTTTTTTGAGGCAAAATTGGGAATGGATACAAAGAGAATGTGAAATGTAATACAAGGACTCATGCTGGATCTACTTCTGCCTTTGGCTCAAAAAACTGCAATGGTGTTTTTCCAAAATAAGTCACGTGTGAAACTACCTTAAGACTGGTGTCACACATTTTTAGGGTTTTTTGGGCTTTTTTGCCTGAACTTTTTCAGTTAAAAGGAATGTGTCATCAGAAAATGACCTACTGTTTAACTCATGTTTTTATGTTAGGTATTTTATGACACTTAAAGAAAAAAGAAGCAAAGGGGAAGAAGAGAGAGGGTGAGGGGTTAGAAAAAGGCCCTTCTTGTGTAGTAATAACTCACACCTGTAATTCAGTAATCAGAACTGTGGAGTCGGCAAGCCAAAGCCCCAACTCCAACTCCTCAATTTCCCAAACCTCCGACTCCTGACTCCGACTCCTGACTCCTGACTCCCTCATAAATGGCGCATATTTAAGTGATAACTTTACTGTAGTAAAATGGTAACATCAGGCTGTTTATCACCTTATGATACAATAATCAAGCTATTTTGGTAGAAAAAAGACACAAGGAAAAGGGTAACAATGTTTTGATCTTTTGAACACTTGTGGGTAGAGTTGAAGAAAAAGCTGTATTTGTATCCAAGCCCAGTCTGCACCAACATTGGGAATGTGTAGAAGAGACCTGGGATCAGATTTTGGTCAAGATATGCATGAATCTGATTCAGAGCCCAGAAGGGTTCAGGCAGTATTGAAAACCAAAAGGTGGATTTCCCAAATACTAAAAAATAATAAAAATTAACATTTTGAGTTTTAGGAGCAAAACAATAACAATGCAGTTACAGGAAGGAAACTACAGAACTAAGCAGATGCTAAATACTTGCAAGTCAAATATATGTATAAGATAGATAAGATGACTATATAAAATTACAGTAGCCTCATGTACAAAGCTGTAGTGGATGGTGAGATATGGAGCCTGAAAGTCACAAGTTCAAAACATTGTTACCATTTTGCTTGTCAGTGCAAAATATATTTATTGGATATGACTTTAGAACACAAAAGAATTGAAATTGCAAAACATGCGGGAAATTTTTGGGGAGTCTCGAATTTGTTCGAGAAATAGTATTGCCTCCACAATCCTGAAATACATGACTTCACATCTGATCTCTTTTTCCCGCTAAGAACGGCCTCCTACAAAACCTTGGGTTGGAGGAACAGTGCCCCACAGGGACAACATCTCAACACTCTAGGAAAAAGGGGAATTGCCTCAGCCACAGTCACTTTGATAAAGGTTTGAACTTTTCTGCTTTTTTGAAAGCAAGTAAAAAATTTTTTGCTGAAATCTGTTTGCTATGGCGCGGAATTTTTTCCCCCCGGGGGGAAACGCTTTGCCTCCTCCATGTCAAAACTACACTCCTGGAAAGGGCTGAAATATGGAGCAGTCGATGGCCGGGACCCAATTTCCCTCTTGCTTTTGCACTGCATCGATCAACGGACCAACTTATTAAAATTTTTTAGAGTCGATCGGTCCATTTTATGATGACTCCGACACCTGCAAAATAGGCACTGACTCCACAGCCCTGTCAGTAATGAAGTAGTTTCAAGACTTCAGCTTTATGTGTTGCACCAAGCCCCCCTTTTTAAAATTTAATGGGGAAATACAAAATGAGACTTCTTTTTTCAAATCCCCATGCCATAAGACTATTGAGATAAAAGATCCAAGGATGAAAAAAAGAAATGTTGAGGCGCACTAGGATTAATTAACCAGGTGTGCCAGCTCGGAAGAGGCATTGAAAAGACTATTAAATTATTTTGAAACATTTTCTTATCTTAGCCTGTTTACCAGATGCACAATAATGCTCATTACAGAACAGTACTCACACAATTATAGGAAACAAAAAATTTTTGGGGAAATATAGCAATAGGATACGCGTTTCCAAGACCAAACCCGCTTCCAACCCACTTCCCGATCCATTATTTAATTAATCATTATAGACTGACTTAATTTCCCAAACATGTCATCATACACACGTGAACAATAGTCCAAAAACCTTTAGGACGTTGACCATATCATTCATGCCTACAACAAAGCGCTGGGAAGACATAATATATATATATGACAGTTGACCCCCGCTGCCGGCACGAGAACCCCAAATTTTTTGGCTAAATTTAACCCGGGCCAAGAAGAAGCTTACAAAGTAATGTGCATTGGGCATGCTGACTCTTCCCTGCTTAGTATTATACCCTTTCCTCACTGTATTTTCCCTTTTCCCTAAAATTGATTTTTTTGTAAAATTGCTATTTACACTTGTATTTAATAAAACAATTGGGGTTTATGATTTATTTAAAAAAATTTGTAGAAAAAGTGGCATAGTATATCATTTATTGTCTTGGAGAAGGTAGTGACTATTTTACATTGATTGTATATTGTAGTTTTTTTTGGGGTGAGTATTCATGGGCTATTGCCTTAAGATGCTTTCCATCTCCTTGTTGTGATTTATGTCTTTGAAACTTGAATAAATGAAGTTGTATTTTATCGTATTTTTTTTTTGTGTGAGTGGCCATCTTTGTAGGTTATTATATTTAGTGCAGTGGAAAACGAATTGTTGAATGGTGGGTAGTGGACCCTGGACACCGCAAGGATGATAGCTAACCCACCCAGGAAGGGATCTAAGAGCCCCCGGTTTTCACCAGAGCCCGCCGCAAAGGGGGATGGACTTGCTGGGGTGTGAGGCTACCAGGTCGCTACCCCTGACGGCTTGCTTGCGAGGCGGCCGAGGTCAGCGAGGTACAGAATCGTAGTCCCGGTCGTAGTCAGGGGGGCAAAAGGCGGGCAGGGGCAATGGCGTGGTCGGGGACGGGCAGGAAGGTCAGGTAGGGGCAGAGGTTTGGGATCAGAAACGTAGAGGGGTCGTACACGGAAAAGGCGAAAATTTCACTTGGGAACGTTTTTCTCAAAGGGGCCGGGGGAAACTAGATCCAGCAAGGAATCCCGCTGACTCACCTGGCAACCCCAGTTATCGGCCGTTCCTTTAAATTCACAAGGACGAGGCCCCGCTAGAGTGCGGCACCCCGCCTCGGCCGGCAGAGAGCGCGGACAAGAGGGAAAGAGGTCATGGATGGGGGAGCGGCGCCCCCTCCCTGTCCCGCGGCCACAGCGCCACCCCCCCGGGCAGGGGACCCCCGGGGAAGGGCACAGGTCGCCTGACGGGGGGTTATAGGCACCGCCGGTCCAATTTAGTAAAAACTTGGCCCACAAGCGATAAAGACTCCGAATCAGGGGTAGGGGTACATTTTACCGTGATCTGTTTACCCCCCTGAATAATTCCGGCTAGAGCCCCGTCTTTTTTTCGGACGAAAAAAGAAGCCACCCCCCGGGGAAAGGGAGGTTTTTGGTATAAACCCCTTCCCCCCAAATTCCCCTGAATGTGGGCCGACATAGCCTGAGCTCGGGGGCAAGAGGTAACCCCACCCGTGGGGGGCTGGGTTTCCGGGGAAAGGGGGGTCTATGGAACAGTATATGGGCCATGGGGTGGTCCCTCGCCCGTTTTTCCGAGAACACACTCCAAAATCCTGGTTTTCCCGGGCAGACCCCGTAGAGACTTGACGGGGCGACTGGAGGGAAGAGATGGACACGGGGAGGGCCACCAAAAAGAGATCCTGGCACTTCCCATCCCCCGGGAGGATTCACCCGCTTCCATCAAGCTAGGGGCGTGGGAGCCCAGGTGCCCCAACAGGATCACCGAAGAAACCGAGCAGGGGCATGAAAGGAGATTTTCTCCGTTTGTAGGACCCCTACCAGGGGTAACAGGCCGGGTGATAAAAGAATGGGGTCGTGAAAACTCCCCACTGCGGATGAGATGAGCAAGCTTTTTTCCCGCGGATTGGCACAATAGGAGACACCAGGAGGGTGAATAAATTTTCCCGGGAGAGCCGGGTCCAGGGAAGGGGAAACCCGAAGAGATAGGCCAGCATCTGTCGTTTCCCTCCACTGGCAAAATCATCTTTGGAGGGAGGACTGAGCACTAGGGACGCCTCCCTACCTCCTAGGTCCGAGCGTTTCCAAACCCCTGAGGACGCGGGGGGACAACTTTCAAAAAAGGTCCGGGCTGGCAAAGAGGCAAAGGTTCCTATCCGGCGGGGGGACAGCTCAGATTTTGACAATTTAGCACGTCCCCCCTGCAAGGGGCTTCGTGGAAACCTGTGGGGGGAGACAGTGGAGACTTGGAACACAGGGCCCGACGATTGACGGGGGAGGTTTTGCCCAATCACCTCCTGGCGAGCTCCTTCTGTCTTTTTGCAAAAAATACGTAAAAACGTGTGGCCAGGGGGAGACTCGTCCCAAAAAGAAAGGAAAATCCCTTGCTGCCAGCGCGTCCTTTTCTTCTTTTCAGGCCCTTCTGAATGGGCCAGAGAGCGGCTTTTTCCTACAGCTCGGAGGCTAGGGTGCGGAACTGGACCGCAAATTTCCCACGAGAGTCCCCCCGGGAGGTTCATAGGCGTCCCCGGGGAGAGGGCCACGCGGGGAATCTGGAGGAAGCCCTTTGGTCTGGGGGGCCAGGTTCATTCCCGGGGCCCAAAGAGTGGTCCCCCAGGCAGAGCCTTCCCGGATAACGGTCACCCCGAAGCCCCCTTTTGACCCTTTCGGTAGGAAATGGTGGCCATCACTCCCGTGCATGGAGCACTGCGTTATGAAACCCCGCAAAGCTTCGAGTCCCCGTCAAACTTGGAGGGTAGAGGAGGCGAAGCTTCGGCCCCGGGGGGCCAGCGGGGACGGGGGGTATAGGGAAAGCTGGCGAAGAGGAGGGTTTCGGCGCTGGGGCGCCAGGAATTGGGGCATCAAGGCGGGCAGCTACCCAATTTCTGTCTTTTTTGCGATCTGCAGGACTGTTGGGGCGACAATGTTCGTGAATCCGCAAAACTTGGCAGGGGCCCTTGGGGGGATCCATGGCTGGGTCTAACTGTAACGGGTGGGTAGTGGGTCCTCTGGACCCCCGAAGCGATGTTACTAGGCCATGGGGGGAAAGGGGGTCTAAGTAGCCCCGGTTTTCACCCGAGCCCCCCCGAAAGCGGGAACTTTGGTGGCGTGAGGTACCGGGGCACCCCCTGACCCCTTTACTTGCTTTTATGGCGGGGCCCAGAGCAGCCAGGTACAGAATCGTATCCAGGGGAAACGTATTTGTGGCAGGCGAAGGTCAGGGGGGCGGCAATGGTTTGGTCGGGACAGCAGGAAGGTCAGGGGAGCGGGAGAGGTTGAGTCAAAAGTACAAGGGTCGGGGACACGTAAGGCAGAAAACACTTTTCGGAACGCTTTTTCTAAGGGTCGGGCAACATAGATCCACAAGGAAGTCCCGCTGGTCACCAAATTTAAAAAGGGGGAAACACCTGGGAAGCCCAAAAATCGCGCCTGGCCCTTTTTAAATTCACAAGGACGAGCGCGCGCCCCCTAGGGGGCGGGCCCCGCCGCCTCGGCCGGGAAGGGGGGCGGGGCAGAGAGAACAGGTCAGGTGAGTGACCGGAGGGGAGCGGGGCCCGCGGGGCCCGCCCCGGCCAAAGGGCCCCCCCCCAAACCCCCGTCCCCGGGCCCCCCCCCGGGGGCCCCCGCCCCCAAAAATTTTACTGTCGAATTTGTTAATATCTTGCAAATTTTTAAAAAAAATTCGCAAAAAAGGTTTTTTTCACCACAATGATTAGCTTTTTGTAACGAACCTAGGTAGTGGATCCGCTGGGTACCGCAAGCGGTGGGGAGAAGCCACACCAGGACGGGGGGTTTAAATGGGTCCCCGGTTTTTCACCAGACCCGCCGAAAAATGGGTTGGGCTTGCTTTCGGAGGGGGGGTTTCCCCAGGTTCCCACCCCCTGAGCGACTTCTGCTTTTGGCAGTCGGGGTAAAAACAAAGTACCAAATCGATGGGCAAACTCGTAGTCAGGGACGGGCAAAGAGGTCGGGGCAGGCAGCGAAGGTTCGGGTCAAGAGACGTAAGCAGGAACTGGTTTGCACGATCTGGCAACCGGAACTAAAGCAGGCTTCCTCGCATAGGAAAAGGGCACTATGGATTCGGCGGAGGCAAGGAAAGGTGGACCCCTTATATAGAGTCAGCGGCCGGCAACCCCAATTACCGGCGCGCTGTCCCTTTAAGTCCGAGAGACTACAAAATGTAAAAGGCTGTGCACATCTAAAATATACTTTGAAAACGTAGCATAGGTGCACACTGAAAAGGCAATGACATATATCTAATACATAAATCAGTGGCACACTAAAGACTAAGTAAAACCTCAAGGTATATAGAATTTTAGGAAATCATTACAGCTAAAGGAAAATATGAAAAACCTGGGACTCTTAGTTTACAGAAATTGATCAAAGATTGTTTTAAGCCCACCTCCCAACACGTCAAGGGGTTCCCAAAAGCGGGTGAGTCCCTACACTAAAACATGTTTACCTTGCTAGGAGTCCATTCAGACTGCCACTTCCCCAGAGTGTAAGGAACCTGCAATTGAATTAACCTGCACTGATTTAAAAGAGGTGGCTGAGTGCAGCAAGCCAATGAGATTGCCATCTCCCAAATAGACTACAAAATGTAAAAGGCTGTGCACATCTAAAATATACTTTGAAAACGAAGCATAGGGGCACACTGAAAGGCAATGACATATATCTAAAACATAAATCAGGGGCACACTAAAGACAAGTAAAATCCGAAGGGGCAGCGTGCTCGCCCTAGGGAGGGGGACCCACACGGACCGGCGTCAGGAAAAGCACAGGAGCGGGGCGGTAGCCGGGGCGCCCGTTGGAGCGGCGCCCCCGCAGTCCGCGGCGAAAACGCTTCCTGAGCCAGCAGGGATGGGGAAAGAGACGAGTGCACCCGCAGCCCCACCACGGGCTCGTCCACTCGTGACAAAACCCCCCCCCCCTTCGGTCTCCCCCCCCCCTCTGGTCCAAAAAATTTTCCGAAGCATTTCCGGTCCATAATGTTTTCCCCTCCCAAGATCTTTTTTCCGGCCCGAATCCCTCCAATCAATAAGAAAAAAACGTTTCCCCCTGCGTTTTCAGGGCCAAATTTCTTTCACCTAAAGACATCCGAGGAAACATTGCTGGAAAGGAGTTGACACCCTACGAAATACCTTTTAGAATGAGGGGCTTGAGCAGGAAACATGGAAGGAATTCGTAAACCAGGAGGGGGGAACCGGAGCTTGGGACACCGGGTTGATTTTCTTTAGCCACAAAAGGCCCAAAGGGGTGGGGCTCCAATTTAAGATGGAACTTCAGACGGGATATACCTGGAAACAGCCAGACCTTATCTCCGGGACAAACGGGGGTGGAGACCCCCTGTGCTTATCCCTTGTAGCTTCATCTGGCAGAAGCCTGACCAGAGATCGTCGGTGTTGCTCCCGACGGCCTTTTTGTCTTTAACCAAGGGGTCCACGGCAGGGACGTCAGAGGCCATTGACAGAGGAGGGGGGGGCTGGGGTAAGACCATAAAAACCCCAAAAACGGGGGAGGAACCCGCTGACCAGAATCCAGGGGGTTTAAGCCAAAATTCCGCCCAAAAGGGAAAAGACCCGACCAACGTCTTGCTAGCCGACACAAAAATTTGTAAAATAATTCTCCAGGACCTGATTTACTCTCTCCACCTGGGCCCTTAACTGCAGATGTACCCGAAAGAAGTCCAGATCCACTTTCACTGGAAACAGGGGACCGCCAAATCTCGAGACAAATTGCACCCCAAAGACCGACACATGTGCGAGGAGCCATGCAGACGAAATGTTGGAAGAACAGGGACCCAAACGAGGCCCCACGGGTGACCCAAATGACGGGAAAACCCCCAACAGGAACCGTGATAAAGCCAGGGAATATGGACCAAGGTGGTCCGGTGGGTTTTGGGAGAAGCAAACCCCCGGCTTAAGGTGGGGAGTTTTTAATTTCGGCACCCCGAAAACAGACCCACAAAGTTTGACCTCCTTTCCCAATCAGGCCACCAAAAAAGGACCAATACTGCGCCGTCTTCCGTACTCCCGGTGACCGGCAATCCGGAGCAATGCCCAACATCGGATTCCCCCCGAAGCGCCGGGGCTACATAAACTTGCCCGAGGTATCTGCGAAGATCCCTCGGAGCCTCCACAATCAACGCTAAAACGGAATAAAGTGGGTAGGAGGATTCTTCACCCACGATGTCCCAAGCCCGAAACAAGCATCGCCTTAACTTCGGGGGGGGGGGGGGGGGGAAAAAGGGGGGAAGGGGGGGAGGGGGGGGGGGCCCGGGGGGAAAAAAAAAAGGGGGGGCCCCGGGGGGGGGGGGGGGGGGGGGGTTTTTTTGGGGGGGGGGGCCCCCCCCCTCCCCCCTTTTTGGGGCCCCCCCCTTCCCCCCCCTTTTTTTTTTTTTAAAAAAATTTTTTTTTTAACTTAACCCCTCCCCCCCCCCTTTTTTCCCCGTTGTTCCCCCCCGGGGGTTTCCCCCAAAAAAAAAATTTTTTTTTTTGGGGGGTTTTTTTCCCCCCCAAACCCCGATTTTTTGGGGGGTTTCCCCAAAAAAGGGGGGAAAACCCGGGCCCCCCCCTTTTTTTAAAAAATCCGGTTTTTCCCCAAAACCGGAAAAAAAAGGGGGGGGTTTGGGGGGGGGGGAAAAAGGGGCCCCCCCTTTTAATTTTTTTTTTTTGGGGGGGAAAAAAAAAAAATTTTTTTTTCCCCCCCCCCCCCCCTTTAAAGCCCCTTTTTTCCCCCCTTTTTTTTTTCCCCCCCCCTTTTTTTTCCCCCCGGTTTTTCCCCCAACCCCCCCCCCCCTTTTTTTGGGGTTTTTCCCCCCCCCCCCCGGGGTTTTTGGGTGGGGGGGTTTTTTGCCCCCCCCAAAAAAAGGGTTTTTTTTTCCCCCCCCCCCCCCTTTTTCCCCCTTTTCCCCCGGGCCCCCCCCTTTTTTTTTCCCCCCGGGTTTTTTGGGGGTTTTGGGGGGGTTTTTTGGGGGGGTTTTTTTAAAAAAAGGGGCCCCCCCCTTTAAAATTTCCCTTTTCCCCTTTTTTTTTAAAAAACCCCCCCCCCTTTTGTTTTCCCCCCCAAATTTTTTTCCCCCCCCCTTTTTTCCCCCCTTTTGTTTATTTTTCTCCCCCCCCCCCCCTTTTTAACCGCCCCAAAACCCCCCCCTGGGCCCCCCCCCAAAAATTTGGGGGTTCCCTTTCCCCCCCCCTTTTTCCCGGTTTTCCCCCCCCTTTTTTTTTTTTTCCGGGGGGGTTTTTCCCCCCCCAAAAAAAGGGGGGAAAAATTTTTTATTTGGTTCCCCCGGCCCCCCCCCAAAAAAAACCCCCCCTTTTTTTTTTCCCCCCATTTTTTTTTTCCCCGGAAAAGGGGTTTTTTCCCAAAAATTTTTTTCCCCCCCCCCCTTAATTTTTTTGGTTTTTAAAAAAACCCGGGCCCCCTTTTTTTTTTTTTTTTGGGGGGGTTTTTTTTCCCCCGGGAAACCCCGGGTTTTGGGAAATTTAAAAAAACCCCTTTTTTTTTTTTGGGGGGCCAAATTTTTTTTTTAAAAGGGGAAAAAAACCCCCCCAAATTTTCCCCCGAAAAAAGGTTAAAAAAAAAACCCCAAAAAACCCCGGGGGGGGCCCAAAATTTCCTTAAAAAACCCGGGGCCCCCCAAAATTTTTACCAAAGGGGGCCCCCAAATTTTTTTTTTTTAAAAAAAAAACCCCCAATTTAAAAAAAAGGGAAAAAACCCCCAAAATTTTCCAATTTTTTTCCCAAAAAAAAAAAAAAAAATTTTTTTTTGGGGGAAAAAAATTGGGGGCCCCGGGGGGGGGAAAAGGCCCCTTTTCCCCCCCAAAAACCCCCTTTTAAAAACCCCAAAAAACCCCCAAGGGGTTTTTTGGGGGTTTAAAAGGGGGGGGGGGGGAAAAAAACCCCCCTTTTAAAAAAAAAAACCCCCTTTTTTCCCCCCCCGCCCCCCTTTAAGGGGGGGGGGGGGGGCCCCCCCCCGGGGGGGGGGGGGGCCCCCAAAAAACCGGCCCCCCCCCTTTTAAAAAACCCCCGGGCCCCCCCCAAAGGGAATCCTTTAAAGGGGGCCAAAAAAAAAATTTCCCCCCCCCCGGGGGCCCCCAAAAAAACCAAAAACCCCGGAAAAAAAAAAAGGGGGAAAAAAGGGCCCAAAAAAACCAAAAACCCCCTTTTTTTAAAAAAAAACCCCGGGGAAAGGCCCCCCCCGGGGGGGCCCTAAAAAAAAGGGGGGGGGGAAAAAAACCCCCGGGGGCCCCCCCCCAAAAGGGCGGGTTGGGGGGGGGGGAAAAATTTTGGGGGGGGGCCCCCCCCCCCCGGGGAAAAACCCCCCCCCCTTTTTTCCCTTTTTAAAAAGGGTTTTTTGGGGGGGGGCCCTTGGGGGGAAAAACCCCCCGGAAAGGGGCAAGGGGCCCCCCCTTTTTTAAAAAAAAATTTTTTTTAAAAAAACCCCGGGGGGGTTTTTTCCCCCTTTTTGGGTTTTTTTAAAAAAAAATTTTTTTAAATTTGCCACAAGACAACGGGACTGGCAGTCTTGTCCACAACGCGTTACTTCGCCCGTTTCCCAACTCAGCATAGGGACATGGCGCTGCAGCCACGGGGGGCCCCAAGAGATTGCTGAGGAGAGTGGGGCAGCATTAGAACGCAATCTTCTCTCTGTGGAGCGCCCCCACCTGCATAGACACTGGCACACGGAAGAGATGGCTAAAGGCTTGACGAGACGGACCACGGAAAGGCGAACCTTCGTCACCAGAGCAGCGTCCATGAAATTTCCAGCAAAACCGCAGTCAAGAAAGGCTGGAACTTGAACTTGGGCTCCAGAACAAGACACGACCAAAACCGACATGGTTAGTCGAGGAGAGGAACTATTCACACCTAGGGACGCCTCTTCCCACGTGACCTAGGTGCGTGCGCTTCCCGGACGAGGGCGCAGGGTACAGTCTTGTAGGAAATGCTCCGGAGTGGCGCAATACAGGCACAGCCTCTCCGCGCGACGTCGAGACCGCTCCTGCTCATAAATCTGGACGCGGTCAATTTGCATGGGCTCTTCCCCCGAGTGCTGCGGAAGTGGCAAAGAAGGTCTCTGGAACACTGGGTCAGACATGCGCAGTAGAGTGACAGACGAGTGGATCATAGTTGACATGCGCAAGATTGGTTGTCATGCGCAGTAGGACAACTGAGACGCCGAGTATGGCGTGACGGACCGTCCAGCTTCCTATGTAAATTTCTTTGTAAGTAATGGAAACTGGTTTATTGGTTATTGTTTATGCACATTAATAGATGGTGTTATATGTGTAATTTACATAAGAGATTATTCACGAAGCCTGATAGGTTGGCTTCAAAGTGGGTGGTGTTCTTTAAACCTATATATTGTGACAATTTTATATGTATCACTATGCTTGAAAAAGGCTCTTGTTTTTTGAGCCGAAACGTTGCACTTTTTGTACTGCTGACTTCACAATAAAGAGCAAATTTATGCTGACGTCCATTGGCTCTTTTCTCTATGGAGTTTTGCATGTGAGGTTTGGGCTGCCTCACTACAGGACGGTCTGTTGCATTCTTGTCTCTTTGGATTCTATGAATAAGGACATCAGTGCTGACCCATCTGTGACTTTTTGTTTTGTATATGGAGCCTGGGGATCGTGCACGAGGGGGCAATCCGGATATGGAAAATCTACAGAACCCTTCCTATTATAAAATCCGTGAGTGAAGCGTATGTGAGTACATATCTGTATACAGAGGAGGAAGTTCAGAAATTATTGAATAATGCAAGATGTGATGTGTCCTTTTTGAGATTACCGTCGATTGACATTCTTAAAAGAAAGTATGAACAGGATCATAAGAGACTAATTACGGTGGAACTGCATCTTAACACTCTAATTTGGAATAATTTTCGTGTCAAACGGATACCGAGAGGATTTGTTCCAATTATGTCCTACATTCTTCCTACAGGAAGATGACTTTTGTAAAAAATTTGAGACTATTAACAATAAGTACGCATTTTGAGAGATCATGTTTGTGTGTTATAGATTAAGTCTGCCAGAAGGGAACTTTCATCCCTCTAAATAATTATTCGGATTGTGAGACACAGATAAAGGCAATTGTTATCTTCCAATGATTTTGATGTATTTAAAGAAAATAAATTTAAAACTAGCTAGAATTAGAGTGGAGATGAGAGAATGAAGAGAGATAAAGGTGGCATAGGGACCTTGAGTGAATTATGAGAAGGGAAATGTATATTATTGGATGGTAAGGATGTACCAGGGTATTCCATCTCAGGTGAAGGATTCAAAGGTTTATTTAATCGTCCCAAATGGGGTTATCACATACCTATGGTGAGATTACGGATTTCAACTGAATGAATCCGTTAGGTATGTTTTTTTAGAGTTTCGGGAACATATATAAGTATGGAGGAAGTATCCTATGGGAGGGCCCACGAGAGGTGCGGAGGTAACTCCGTCTAATTGTGATACACTATAATATAAGGAACGATTTCAGTATATGGCAGGACAGGGCTATCGATATGAACAAAAAACAAAGGAAAAGAATTGGTGGTTGATTGAGACCAACCACGGGAGCATCCCCAGAGATATAAATAACGAGGGGGGTCGGTAAAATTTGGTTGTAAATAATTTCTATCTCTTATATTGCAGATTTTTAGGATTCGTGTGTTAATAGAGGATTGACGTTTTAAGTCATCGGTTCCAGTTGATTGGTTTCATTTGAAATAGATCTACAAAATTTTTTTCGTCGGTTTACGTTAAAAGTTTTTTTCATGATAAGAATGTGAGAGGGGCGAGAGACAGCTTCTGGTAGGTTGACCTGAAATTTTGGATAGTATGGTTAACTTCAGTGATCATTGGTTAAGGTCCAAAAAGTAATTTTTTCCCCCACAGTCCAACCATTTTGTAGCAGAGACTTACATTAAATTTGACTACAGACAGGATTAGAAACTCAGGGAACAACTTGAAGTTAATAGGTCAAATTTGTCTGCTGGTTGAAAGAATGGTCTCTGAAGGAGTTTAATGGAGAACCCTTTCGATTGTTTTGTGAAACCATGCCAGACCAAAAGGGGTCGGTGCATGTCGTGGTTCTGGTCAGAGGTGAAATTCCTGGAGGAATATGATCTGAGGATTCAGAGACAATTAAGTGATGAGGAGGTGTATTTACACACTTAATGGGGGATCCAAAATTTGGAATTATGATGGAAATTAATGTACATGTGGATAGAGCTATCTGTAAAAAACATCATAGATGAAAAGTTGGGAAATTTTCTTAAAGTTACATCGGCCAGTTACCCCCGTATTGTAATCTCCCTAAAATTCACAAGAGTCTGATAATCCTCCGGGTAGACCTATTGTCTCTGGTCGTGGTTCAATATTAGTACATGCCAATATTTTTGGACAGAGTATTACTTAGGTCCTTAGCCACTGGCAGCGCCCTCCTTACGTTAAAGTACATCGGATTTTGTGACTAAGATACAAGCTCGGTTTCTTTTACCTGATGAATGCAGTCCTGGGCCCTGGGGGGGGGTATTGCCCCCCCCCCCCCCCCCCCCGGCCCCCCGGGGGGTGGGTGTCATTCGATGTGGTCTCGCTATATACGTCAATTGAAACATGTAGACGGGTTTATCTGCAGTCTCTGGGGCGGCCTTACCGATGCGGGGCATGTGCTCAGAGATACTCGCAATTCGTCCTAACCTTTATGGAGATTGTCTCCTCGGAGGAATTATTTCCTCCATGGGGACAATTTTTAGCTCCAGAGGAGGGGTACAGCCATGGGGTCCAATGTGGCCCCCACATATGCTAACATCTATATAGTGCTCTTGAGGATGAGTTGTGTATACCATTCTGGGTTCTCGGAGCACATCCTGATGGTGGCGTTTTATTGATGATGTGTTCTTGGTTTGGACTGGATCAATGGAAGAATTGGAACTGGTTCCATACTTTTCTAAATGGGTGTAGAGCGGGTCTTAAGTTTACTAAGTTTTCTCTCACTCATCAACTGAATTTCTACGACACGAAAGTATACATCAAAAGGAATAGATTGGAGACAGATTATATGTAAAAGAGACTGAACAGGAACAATCTATCGAGATATGACAGTGATCACCCTAAGCATATGATAGACTATTACGTGGAGTCAATGTATTTAGGGTAAGAAGAATTGTCTCGGAGGAGGAAGTAAAGTAGAGGGAAGATTGAGGAAGATGTGTAAAATTTATCAGAGGGGATACCCCAAAACCACTTCTCACAGATTTAAAAAATCGTTTAAGGAGGTGAAAGATTCGGATATTCTGATTCACAAAATAAGAGCCTAACAAGAGGATTCCCTTTGTTTCCACATTCCACAAGATTGGTCAAAATATCTATGATTTTTGAGGAAAGAGTGGCATATTTTACAAAAAGGCTTCCTGATGTTTGTGGAATATGAGATCCCTATGATGTCATATAGGAGGAGTAAAAATTTACGAGACAAGTTAGTGAAGTCTGATCTTCCGTCACTACTGGTTTAAGACAAACTTTCTTGGCACCCAAGGTTGGGAAATTTATCCTTGCTTGGGTTGTGGTAACTGTAACAAAATGATTACAGGTGATACACCATTTATCACCGTTGTAGGTGTAAACCCATCAAAAATTCAGACGGGAGATTATACATGCCGCACTCGTATGCGGTATATATGGAATCGTTTGCCTGTAGTAAAGATACTTTGTTGGAGGAAAATACCATGGAGGCTAGGGAGCGAATGAATAAAACATAAACAGTACCAATCCGCAGAAAAAATGATGGATTTACCCGTGGCACGTCTCATTTTAATGAATGCTCAATCATTCGGATTTCACAATTTAATTTAGGGTGATTGATCATGTTCCTGTTGAGAAGGGGTGGTGGATCGTGAAAAGGTTTTGTTAAAAAAGGAAACTCAAATGGTTATTTGAAAACTGAATTCATTTATCCTAATGGACTCAACAATTGTTCAATACTAGCAAGATTATAATGCCCTCTATATATTGATGTATATGATACTAATATTGTTTTTATTTTTTTTTAACACACAAATTTCCCCATTAAAACACACGTTTTATTTTTTTATTTTTTTGGGTTTTTCCATGGGGAAAAAAAATTTCGAAGAACGCCCCGGTTAAAAAAATTTAAATTTCCCCCATTTTCCCCCTTCCTTTCCCACTTTTTTGTGCCTGTCCGTGGTAAAAAATTAAAATATTTATATTAAAATATTTTTTTATATTTTAAATATTTTAAATTTATATTTTTTTATATGTTTTTTTGTAGTTTTTTTAAAGGGGGGAACGCTTTGGGAAATTTTTTTAAAGGGATAGCCCCCAAATTTTTATTTTTTAAAGCCCCCGGGTTTTTTTTTGGGGTTTTAAGGGCCCCAAATTTTTGCCCCCCCTTTTATTACCCTTTGGAAAACTTTCCCCCCCATGTCCCCACGTTGTTGTGGCATGGGGGGTGACATTCCCCACCCAGTGGGATTTGGGGGTCTTTTTTTTATAAAAACCCCGACCCCTTGGGTTGGTAAAATTTTGGGAAAAAATTAAAAAATTGGGTTTCCCCTGTTTGCCCCGGGCAAATAAAAAAAAAACAATAAAAAAAACATATTTTTAAACCTTTTTGGGAAAAGGGGAAAAAAATTTTGGCCCCATTTTAAACCCCATTTTTTTCTTTTTTGGTTCCCCCCTTGGGTTTTTTATCGCCCCCCTGCATTTGTATCCCCCAAGGGGGGCTTTTTGGGGGAAACGGAAGCATGGCTTTGGGGGCTTTTTGAATCTAGCCCCCCCCGTTTTTAAAGTACGTCCCCCTTTAAAAAGCCCATGCCCCAAGTAGAGGGGGGAACAGCCAGTGGTTTAAATATTTTTGGACTTGCCCCAAAGTTTGGGTTTTGCAGGGGCGAAAGAAAGGAACCAATGGGGCCCCCGAGTTTTGGCGGGCCCCGGGAGCCCGGGTTTTCCAAATGAAATTTTTCCCCCTTTTGAAAATTAAGGGAAAAAACTTTTTTTTTTTGGTTTTATTGTTTTTTGATTTTTAAATAGTTTGGTGTTTTAAGGGGTTAATTTTTTACATAAGAGTTTTAATTAAACAAAGGGCCCTGTTTGGGTTTTTGGTTTTCAAAGGTAGGGGGGGTGTTTTTTTTTAAAACCCCTATAAAATTTTGGGCCCAATTTTTTTTATAGGGGATAAACTAGGGGCTTAAAAAAAGGGGTTTCTGTGTTTTTTTTTTTTGAGCCAAAAATTTTGCATTTTTTTTTTGAAATGCTGATTTTCAAAAATAAAAAAAGAAATTTTTATGCGGGAAGCCCCCCTTTTGGGAATCTTTTCTGTTTTGGAAAGTTTTTTTTTTTTGCTGGGGGAAAATTTTTTGGGACCCCCTCACAAAACGGGACGGCCCCCTTTTTGGTTTCCCCAGGCCCTTTTTGGATTCAAATAAAAAAGGGAAACTTTTCAGTGCGGGACCCTTTCCCCCCGTGCCCCTTTTTGGTTTTTGGGCCCCCCAAATTTCCAGCCCTAAAGGGCCCCCACCAAAAAAATTTCTGGTTTTTTTTTTCCCCTGGTTTTTCCCTTTATTTTAAACACAGGTGAAAAACCCCTAAATTTTTGGTCAGTTTTTTCGGGACAAGTGTTTAACCCCTTTTTATTCCCCCGGGTTAAAAATTCTTGAAAACAGGTAAAATTTATAAAGTTTATTTTTTTTTTGGGAGACCCCTGGAAAAAAATTGCCCTGTTGGGGGGGGGCCCCCAAAGGGAAAGGGATTTTTTGGGGGCCAAAAATGACAGATATAAAAACCAAAAGGGAAAACAGATTTCCCCAAAAATCTGTTGAAAAATTTGGGGTTCCACTTTTTGGCCCAAAAAAAGGACAAAATTTTTACTATTTTTTTTTTAAAAACACTTTTTGGTCCCTTCAAATGGAAAAGGGGAAATTTTTTTTTTTTAGCAGAAAGGGAAGGGGTAAAAAATTTCCTTTTCGTAAAATGCCCCCCAAAAAATGGGCCCAAAAAAACCCCGAAAAATTAACCCTTTAAATTTTTGGTTTGGTGAAGTAAAACCCAAATTTTATACCTGGCCCCTTTTAATTTTAGCCCAACCCTCAAAAAATAAAGAAAAAATTTAATCAGCCGAAAAACCGAAATTTTAAAAATGTTTTTTAATTTGGGTAAACTACCAAAAATTTTTTCCCCCTGAAAAATTTTTCTGAAGGGTTAAACCCAAAAGGGATAAAAGGCCCCCCTTTCCCCAGATGACTTTTATGAAGGAATAAAAGAAAAATTTTTGAAATTTTCCAAACCTTTAAAATTTCCCCCTTTTTTTTGTTTTTTTAAGTCCCCGGGTTTTTCCCTTTTAAGAAAAAAAAGGGAAGTCGGGGTTGGGGGGTTTTGGATGGATCACTATGATGAAAAAGTTTTTTAAAACCCCCCGTTTTTCCAGAGTTTTGAGAGAGCCCAAATGTGCATGGGGGGGAGTTTGAAAAATTTTGTACAGGGAAAAAGGTTCTGTGCGGGGGGTTTAATTTTTCCCCCAAACCGGGAAATTTGAAAATATAGATGCCGGTGTGTAAAGGGGAAAGGGGGCCCCGGGAAAGGCAAATGAAACCCCCTTTTTGGGAAAAATTATGCCCCCTCAGTGGGCTTTTTCCCCCTGTTTGAAACCGGGAAAATTTTTTAAAAAAGGTGACTTTGGGAATAACCCCTTTTAAAAAAGAAAGGCCAATGCCCCCCCTTTTTTTCACCCCTCCCCCTTTTCAAAAAAATTTTTTGGTTTAGTTTTCCCAATAGAAAAAAAATTTCCCAGTTAGAAATCTTGCTGACAATTTTTAAAAGGGGAAACCCTTTTCCCCCTTTTAAATTTGGGAAATATTTTGTTTTTTCCCTAGTAATTTTTGTTTTTTTGAAAAAAAATTTTTAAAAACTTTTCCCCATTTACTAAAAAATTTTTTTGTGGTGGGGGTTAAATGGGTACCCCCAAAAGTAATATACATAAAAAAGCTTTTTTTATGCAAAATTTAAAAAATTAAATGAAAAAAAAATTTGAGTTTCCCTATTTTTCCCATTTTTTTTAAATCAAGTTTTTTTTTAAACCCCCACCTCCCAAAATTTTCAACGGGATCTCAAAGCGGGTGGTCTACTCTATTTTTTACCTCCCCATTTAAAGTCCCAATTCAGACTTGGACTCAAATGAGAAATTTTTTTTAATTCATGTATTGTAGATAGCATAAATGCTTCTTTAGAGGTTTCCATGTCTTGTTTGATAGCCCTTTTAGCGGATGATGTGCCAATGATATTGGAATGTGTGTATATATATCACAACTAGAGATGGGCGAATTTCCCGAAATTCGTTTCGTTCACTTCGCCGAATTTCTCGGCAAAAATAACTTCGTTCCAATTACTTCGGCACGAAATCACGTTAAAAAACCAGCTATTTCCAGGTAAATGCAGGGTGCTGTAGGAAAACGTTGTGCCAGCTTAAATTAATCCCAGAGGGAGCTGGTTTGGTCTTCATACAATGTTGTTTTTAGTATGACACGGGAGAGCCCCGCCCGACGGTCAGAACATGCACAATAATTCTGCCTTGAGGGGCAAAACGAAAAAAACCAAGAGGGCCAATGACCTGAAGTCAGGCCCCGGCGGCAAAACAAGTGAGGTTCAGGGTGGCAACAATGACAAGTGTGGAGGACAGGCACAGCCACCCGCAGCAGCATGAGGTCAGCAGTGGCCACAATGACATTCTGGAGGTGGCAAAACAGGAGGGAAACCACAGATGGCACAATGACCCGAGAGCGGAAAGGGCACGGCGGGAGCAGCATGAGGTCAGCAGTGGCACAATGACCATTTGGAGGTGGCAATCAGAAGAAACCCCATGAAGCTCCAGACAGTGGCCAATGCATTTTGGGAGGTGCAAAACAGGAGGATTGCCACAATGAACACAGTGCTGGGGAGCGGAGGTCACCCAGCAGCAGCCATGAGGTCAGACAGTGGCACATGACAATTCTTGAGGTGGCAAAAAAAAGGAGTAGGCCACAAGTGGGCAAAATGACAGAGATTTGAGGTGAGGGCGGCAGGAGCAACAGCATGAGGTCAGAGAGTGGCACAATAAACACAGTGGGGAAAGTCAGGGCAACAGAAAGCAGGGAGGTCATAGAGTGGCAAAAAGACAGTTTTTGGGAGGTGGGGGGAAATTTCCAGTCCCTGCAAAGATGGGGGTGGGCCCAGATGGAAAACCCCGGGGAAACCCCAGATTTTGGCCCACCAGGCAGGGTGGGGGCCCTCAAAAGTGGCTGGGCAGGAAAGTTTGAACCCAGACTGACCCCAAAAAGGCTTTGGGTGTGTGGCAATCCGGGCCGACCCCCGCCTGATTAAATCTTGACAAAGGTCGCTTTCCCACATTTCCCGTGGCCCAAGCGGGTTCCCCCCGGGGGTAATAAAGGCCCCCGCCGCACTAAACACCCGCTGGGAATGCCAACTACTGGCCGGGGCAGGACAGTTTCCTCCATTTGAAAAACTGGGCCAATTTGCGGCCACAAAATCCGGGTTTTGGGGCGGGCCCAGTAGTCCATGGTTTTCCTAACTGGGGGTGGCAGAGTGCTGTCCAAGTGGGGGCCAAAACCTGTTGGTTCAGGGACTGCTCCAGGGCCTGGGTGGGTGCTGGCCTCCCTCCTCACTCCCGGGGTGAAGGAAGCTGCTCAACAGTGAAATCCAGACTTTGGTTACTACTGATTGGGGGCTGGTACTGCTCCTACCCCCCCCACCTTCCCCCCGCCGCCCGGCAGAAATAAAGGGGGGCGCTGAGGAACACCCTCGGTTTAGCCCTGTCAGAGGAAAGGGGCGATGCCGGGACATAAAAGGGTTTTTCCCCATAATAAATTTAGTTTTTTCTTTCCCTCCCCAAAAAGCTTGGGGAAAAAAACTCCCCATTTTTGGGGCCCGGGAAACGGGGGGTCCAAAAAGGGGTGGGGAGCCCCGAAGCCAAACCCCTGCCCCCGGAAAGCTGACTTTTTCGGGGTTCACTAGCCAGGCAATAAGCATGGGGGCCCGGCCAATTTTTCCAAGTGTGGGGGCTTCCCGGGGGGCCCTCCATTTCCACTGTAAAACTTCCCCCGGGTTTCTTGGGGGGTCCCTCTGCCTCGTCTTTCATTCCTTACCCTCCCCGCTGCTCTTCCCTCTCTTTTCACCTGGGGAAAAAAAACCACCATTTTTACCAGACAATGCTTCTGCTCCAATGTTCCCCCCTCCTCCTCCTCAATTTTAGTCCCCACCGACCATGGGGGCCACGAGAAAGTTAATCGCCACGTCTCCCCCCCTTTTCCCAAAAGATTTTTTTAGCAACCCGTTTTCCCGGGCATGAAAGCAGTGGAATGACTTATTCATCCCCCTAGTCCCGGCGACTGACAAATAACGTCGCCCCCCTCGGGAAATCCCTTTAACAAACGGCAGGTGTCACGCAAAGACCCGGGCCCCTGGCTGACATCAAAGTTACCCAGGGGGGAACTTCCCGTCCCCGCCTGGATCAAACAAAAAATTTGTTAATGGCCTTTCTTTTGTTCATACAGTCAGTCCAACAAAAGTCAGGCTGGAAATTCCCGCGGGTGGAAACAAACGCAAATTTTAAGTGTGTTTGGGGGGGGGCCGTTCTGCCCCTGCAAACTCGAGGAGGGGTTCCTGGGTTTGGTTTCGAAGGATATATTGCATCACAGTTTCCCTTCCCATTTTTTAGAAGTTCTGGGAAAATCGGGGAAAAAACTTTTTAGGAAAACCCTTTTTACAACCAGATTGAACACGTCGCCAAAGCCCGGGGGCATGGACCCCTCCCTCCTCGGTGCGGGCCGGGGGGGGGGGGACCCATGTTCCCCCATTGTCCGTCACCAGGGGTCCGTTTTGCATTTGGGCGGGGAGAAAGCCACACATCGATTTTTTGGGCTGCAAACGCGGAGCGTTCCCCCCCTGGGGGGGGGGTGATTTTCGTTCGCCGAGGCAAGCCGGGTGTAAACTCGGGGGAAAACCGCTGTCCCCCTACCCCATGGGGTATGAGGGAGCATTCCCTTGTGGAGGCTGAAAAGGGAGGAGGAGGGGGCGGACATTGGCGCGGGTGCAGCATTTTGACAACTTGGAGGAGAAAGGGGCGCCCTCCTTTCCAAGTTGTTGGTGTGCCGGGCGGGAAAGCAAAATTCCCCCAGTGGGCCAAAGGGAAAATTTATTTTTGGGCCCGGCCCGGGAATTTTTTTACACCCTCCAGACTTTCGCGCGGGGCCGGTCCCACCTTGGAACAAACCGATAAGCTAAAGGACTGACCCCCCTTTCCCTGTTTACAAAATTTATGAAAGTGCGGTACCCCTTTTTTGGGAAAAGAAATTGGGTTTTGGAACTCCCCCCATCTCGGCCCCCAAGCCTTTTTTTTTTTCTAAAAACGGTGCAAGCCCAAACCATTTGGAAAGAGGGATTTGAAACACCAACAACGGGGGACAGGAGCACGGTCGGCTGCTGCCCCCTTAGGAGGGTTTGGATGCATACTGTTTCTCTTTGCCAATCGCCTCGCTAAAACGACCTCCCGCCAGATAGCCGAGGAGCAGGGCATCGGAGCGGGAAAAGATTTCAAAGAGAAACACCCCCTTTCTGCAGAGGGGGTGGGGCCATGACTGGCTGCAATGGAAAGCGAGCCACGGGGGCCCCTGCTGCTTTTCTGCAAACGGTAGGATTTGGGCCACCACATCTGAGCCCCGTTTCTCCCAGGCCACCCGGGTGGGGGACGCTGCATGGGGTTGACCAGGGCTGGTGCCAACGTTTGCTCCCTGGCCACGCTTTACTTTTTGCCCCCCGATTCTACATAAAAACCCCTATTCGGCTCCTCCGGGGTTTTTAAACGAGAACGCCACACCGCCGATACGAAAAATTTCCCGGGCCCAAAGCCCCACTGAGTGACACAGCCGCCCCGCCGCCTCGGGTGAGCCCCCGTGCCCTACTTTTTTTTGGCCCCCCAAGCGGGTTTTTTACCCCCCTGGCGGGTTTTGGGGTCCCGACCTCCCCCACTGCTGCTATCCTGCTGACTCCCGGGCCCCACTACCCCCTTTTCTGGGGTGCGCCGCTGCCTGACGCCAAGCTGACGCCCTCTTCTCCTGATGGGTGATGAAGCCCTTGCCCCACCCCCCGGGTCCCAAGTGGGTTCCCCCTACATCACATCTATTTGTGGTTTTTAAACGTCAAATTTCTGCCCCCATCACCGGTTAGGGATCCCAGGGGGGAAACCCCCACAACATGACCCCCATGCCACTCCCCCACATCCCTACTTTTCCCCCCTACTGCAAGAACAGGGGATATTGGCCCCCTTTCTTCACTGCCAAGAAACTGCTGAACTCCCTCCTCAAATTGTTCATTTCCCCTATATTTTGGCGCTTACCCAGACCACATAGTAATCTCTGGCTGAGGGAAAACCCGGAAAGGGGACAGAGGCGGGCTGAGGACAGGTGAGGCCCGTTGACCCCCCCCGGGCCATGCCAACAAAGGGGTTGTGCTGAGGTTCCCACCGACCTGCTGGGGTTTCAGATGTCACTGGGAGGAAGAGGATGCCCCTGTAAACCAATCAAGAACCCGGGGTTTTGCTAACAAACACACGGCCGCTAGATACAGCGGCAGTTGGGGCCTCACCGAGTACCCCTGCTGGACCCCCCCTTTGCTTGCTGCCCCGGGGCCTGTTCCAGGAATGTTTGTGCCACTGCCACCGCGGGTGCAACCGCCACCTCTCGCTCAACTTTTGTTTAAAATGTCAAAAACTGTTTGATGATGATATCTGTAATAAAATATCACCCTGTTTTTGACTCTAAATAACCCAAAACAAGCGGGGGTAACCCTTGGATATAAATTGCGCTCCACAAATGGCCAGGAAAAATTACTTTAGTGTCAATTTTAAAAAACGGTTGTTTTACAAATGTAAAAGCACACAGGGTAATTAACCTTTGGGCATAATTAGACTAAAAAAAAAGTATATATTTTGGCGTTGAAAAAATGGGTTTCTTGGGGGCAGCACACCCGCAAAACAAAGCTAATAACCCTATAAATTGCTCAATAGAATTTACACCAAAAATGAAGTGGTATTTTTTATTATAAAAACCTGTTTTTTTAAAAGAATACAACAGGGAAATGGGTTTGATCCCACTTGGGTATTGAAGTAAAGCAGCTGCAGTGGACGCACACTGGATTTCAGATCCAATACCCCAAAAAATTAGAAATAGAACAGTCTCTGAGACAAGATGAGACACCCCACAGAAATCGCTATATAAAAATCAATTCTTCAGTAAGAGCTATCAGCCGCGCAGCACCTTCCCTGATCAGTACAGTGAGAGCGGTATGAGCTCCCAGCGTCGCACCCGGACTTATATAGTGCGGTGACGTCACAGAATCCCGCTGGTCTCTGATTGGCTTCACCTCTGCACGTCATGCAGGCTATGCCCTTCTTCCTCCCAGAGTGCTTTGCCCCATGTAGCGCCATGTGCTCGCAGCCACTTTATCAATCAAAAGCACACTTCGTTCACCCGAAGTACCCCAAAGTTCGACTTCGTTCCGAACCGAAGTTTTCCTGAAATTCTAAACGAATTCCACTTCGTTAGAATCAATTCGCCCATCTCTAATCACAACCATGCCAGTGGCACCCGGGTTCACATTGTGTTTTTCAGAAATATTTTTTTTGTGCAGAACTATACGTTGCATTTGGGCATATATTGCTTTTAACTCATATAGGGTGAGTGGATGCCTCCATTTTGGTTTTTTGCACCCTGCCCACCTCCACAGGTTGCTAGATCAGTGCAGTATGCATATAAAGCTGGTGTTTTTTTCTCTCTGGATTATGGAGGTCTGTTGACCCAAATAAGAAGTCTGAATTGGACTCAAATGAGAGGTGAAAATAGAGTAGGACCACCCGCTTTGAGATCCCGTTGATAGTCGGGGGTGGCTTAAACAGTTTTGATCAAAACATGTGAACTAAGAATCTCAGTTTTTTTCATAGCCCAGCTATTCTGCACAGTTGTAATGTGTATACGAATTTGCAGCACATGAGTGAGTGATTTTCATAGTTCACTGTAAATGGTATTATCGTTATTTTACAATATATATAATTTCTTTTAAGATCCAAATTTGTAGTCATTTAATGAGAACCCTAATTGTTTCCTCCCAAAGTCCAGTTCATAAAATACTCACAAGGGTTTGCAGCTTGCTAATCACATTTGTTATCACATGACAGAGAAATTGATATTTCTCTGGCCATAAATGATGGTTTTCATTAAAAGACCTTGCTAGTAGTGAGAAATTAGAAACACCAAGTATATACAAGATATATAACTTTCCTTCTTACAATGGATAAGGTCCATTTACTAAACTCAGAACACTCATGTATTAATGGCAAATAAGTATACACAGCCAAAATTTAGATAATGAAATTTATTTTGAGAAATTTGCCTTTACAGCACGTAACTAAGAAAGAGATAAATTAAAGCTAGTTACAAAGAAAACTTGCATATTACAGTAACGGTCATGACTTGTACAGTTATAACTTTTTACATTATTTACACAATAACATAAAATAATTAATTTCTGTTTCATTTCAATTTTTACAGCATTTAGAAAAACAACACAATAGCGTTTAGCATAGAGTTCTGTGTCATTGAAAAACCGCACGGTGAGAAGTGCCAGGGCACAAGCCCACATCTCGCCAGCTTCCCACCACTGCCCCCCACATCAGGGGCAGTCCCGTGCTGGGTTCTTTACATGACACCTACATGTACCTCAGTACAGGCATTTATAGAACATAAAGCAGAGGTATACATGGTACTAGAAACCTCCTGAGCATTCGGGACTTTCCTCTAGTGCAGTCAAGGTTAGTACTATACAAAACAAGACACCACAGAGCTAATATTTGTTTAACACAGGCAGGATGAAATGGAATGTCATTTACAGCCCAAAATTTGACTTATTCTCATGTAATAATGTATCAAATTCATACATTATATTAGTAACAAAACAGCCAAATTTTATTGAGAGACTAATAACTGTAGGTCTGTCTACATGCTATGGGCCATCAGTTGTGCCACAAGCTCCACTGAGCGACCGCTTCCCAAATACATCATTCACATGTGTATTGTTAATGTAATTCTGTGACACTAAATTCACATTTTAACTAGACCACCACAGGTAGAAAAGCCAAAATGGTAAGAGGGACCACTCCTTTTATAGTGTAGGTAGATACAGGCTCGCATACAACAGCTTGTGCCTGCTGATTTGCTGCCTTATGTTCACAAGGCTTAATTGCGGGACGTATTTGGCCCCGCAATAACGCCGTGTGTACGGGGAGGAGGCGGGGGAGGAGAAGGGGGGGGGCGTCGGCCGCCGGCCCCATGGACATTCATTATTCTCGGCGCGTATATGCTGCTGATAATTCACATGTCACTTATCTCCCCGCTCGCCGTATTGTGCGAGCAGGGAGAGGAGACAGAATCCATAGTTCTCTATGAGAACTGTGGATTACCATAATGACTGGGACGTATTTCAGCCCGTAATTCGCGCAGTACGGTGCAAATTACGGGCTGAAATACGTCCCAGAATAAGCTGTGTGAACATAGCCTTAGAGGCTGTGGGATCGGAATTCACCTACAAGTAATCTATTACTATGAACCCATACTTCTCGCCTTCTGACTGAATAGTGAAGTACAGAACACAGTTTAGGTGGCTCTTGTGAGGGTTATGCCTCCAGACTTATGGTCTCTCTGGACAAGAATATAGGTTACTACATGCACCGAGTATGAGTGAACCATGTTAATCGAGTGTATAGTTTACAACATCTATTTTCATATGTTCAACTGGAGAATGGTCACAAAGAGGGTCTCTTGCTCTGGAGGACCTGTCCTATATTATCCAGACAATGAATGGATTTGACTGGGCACTGCGTAATACCTTATTTCTCCTATGGTGGTGCTGCAGGTTAATTGCTGGTTCCCCAACAGATTACAGCTGATCGCTAAGAGTCCCAACAGGGGATATTGCCGTCACGGTAGCCTGCCAACAGAGATTGGCCAGAGCAGAAAACCCTTTACAGCTACATTAACACTGAAAAATGTGTTGTATATTCCAACCTAAATGACTGGGTGATCTTTTGTTGCTTGCACTAGTGGCAACACAATCTCGTTAGTAGGCTTCAGAGAAGCACAATGACAATCCTTCCTGCCCTTACATTAGTCAGTGTGTGTTATGATCAGGAACAATTACTAGAAGCAGACAAGATACCAGATCTTGTTAGAATTCATTTTCCTTTGGCCTAATATTATTTCTAATAAAATCACAGCTGAGGGAGACAAGCCATTTCATCCAGCCGTACAAAAATTAGCTACATACATAAAAAGCATGAATCAGAATGGAGACAACTGTACGGAAAATGATGGTATCTGCCCTGTCCTGCAGGGGACATGTCCGGACCAGGTGGGATAGGAATGTCATGGGTATAGATTAATACTTAAAAAGTCAAAAACAAAAAAACGCTCTGTTGAAGAATACAACCGAAGAACATGAACAACCCATAGGAAATTGTAACATTGTAACTTACACTGTTAAATACAGTTTTGATTGCATTGCAGTTACCTTGGCAGTCGAGGAACACGCCTCTTCTTCTAGGCATGTGCTGCCCACTTGTTGTACAGGGCCTCTAATACAGTTTTCTGTGTTATTAGACCACACTAAACACACGTAAGTGCTCTTATTTCTTACAAAGCAACTTGGGTGAGGTTTGAAGCAGCAATAAGTCAAATAATGAATTTAAAGCTTCAAGAAAGGTGCTTTATAGCCAACATCGAGGCCATAGACGGCACGCTTCTAGGCTCTGCACAGTCTATGGCCAGAGTGCACGGACATACATGGCTACAAAATACTGTTTACAATAAAAAGATGGAAATACAATGTGCACTAATATGCATTGTACAGGATGGGAGGTGTCCAGGGATATTTGGCGTCTCAATGTAACCTTTATAGATACAGTATTTTAACATTTTAATCAAATTATTTTTCTAGAATCCTTTCCTAAGGCCCCAGCTAACAGATTAGCTCCCAGCCCAAACTACCAACACTAAAGTATCGAGGATCTATTGAAAAATGCAAGTGGCAAAGTCCCTGTAGAATGTGAATGTAGTGTCCACCTTCTGCACCATTTGAATATGAAAGCAGTGGTTTGGTGTTTGCCGACACTACCATCTATGCATGTCACTGAAGATTCAAGTCACATAGAATGTACAGATTCTGCACTGTAGGTTTGGTAAAACATGTAAGTTCTATTGCTCACAAGAACCAGTCAGATCCAAAATATCATCTTGCAGAAAAACTCTTAGAAGAAGCAATCACCTGATTACTGGACATGTGGCTTCTGTCACCTCCAACTATCACTGGGTGAATGTCTGTAGGACCTAAGAGGTCTTAGCAATACAATACTTTTAGGACCTGTTCAAGTGGTTGGATCCATTGAGCGCTTTCTGCAGCGGACCCACAGAATAAAATCCAGATTTACCAGGGAGTAAAATCCATGATAAGTCTGCATTAGGGCATGTCCCCACTGCACGGGATTTCGGCCAGTTTTTCAGGCGGTTTGCGGTTTTGCAGGCCGCCTGAAAAACCGGCTGAAAATGAACAGAATGGGATTCTATGGAAAACCCGTGCAGCAGTCCCCACTGCACTGGTTTTCCACCTGGCGGCTTTTCCACCCGCAGGTCGCCCGCAAAACTTTCTACAAGCACATTTTTCCATCCGGAATCTGTGCATGTGAATGGGGAGGGCTTTTCTCCCCTCATCGCAGAGAAAAGTCGCCCCCCCTCCCTGTGGCCGTGGGGACGGCTGCAAAACAGTGCAAATACCGGTCGGATAAACCAACCGGTATTTGTCCCTTGCCGTGTGGATTTTATTCTGAGGGTCTCCTGCCGAAAACCCTCAATGGATCCAACCCACTTGAACAGATCCTTAGGTATCTGATTGGTTGTGATAAACAACAGTGTAATTACTCTGCTTTGCTTACTTTTATGTATGAGCCCTTCCCATAGTAATGTGAAGGTTGTGCAGCTAGTGTAATCATACATAGAACCTGGAAATAACTACAAGCTGCATGTGTTCTATTTCTCGTATTACACTAGGCATTGCATGCTTTTGTAGGCTGTGCAATTTCTACTGTTCCCAGGTGAGCTGCAATTACAGAAAGTACTGGGTGAATGTTTCTGCTGTCGGCACAGTTTTTGGCCGTGGCCTTAGTGACTCAGTCACGGACCATGCACGTTCTGCACTGGGATATACAGTACACAGGACTCTCCTCCCAGTTTCTTTTACCATGAAGCTGCTGGGCATTAGTGATTGTCTTTCTTTTCTCGAATTTCAGCTGTTGTGTAAAGTGCACAGTGGTACCATATCAGGAGAAGTCACAAAAATCTGTATTTACCAGGATAAATGCCTCATCTCCCACAAAATCACAGGTAGCTCTGATCATGAGAGCAGCGAAGACTAGGTCACTTATAGCCCAAGCACCTATATATACTGTATGATTATTGCTAATACATTTCATCTATATACTTCTCTAACAGTCTAACACAAAAGTCATAAAGGTTTGGGGGTTACAAATGGTTTTTACACATTTTCCTCATAGTAATTTTTTTTTTTTTATACCTGCATGAACATCACAGGGATCCCAATAATAAAAGGCTCTGGTAACCGTTAGAAGAGAAGTTTCCCTCAATTCCAACCAAACATTGGAGAAGGTAAATGGTCATGTCTACCTCCTCTAGCTGTTTAGAATGATTATTATTAGCTTTGGTGCACTAGGACTATTAAAAAGATGTGCAATAGTCTTGATTCCTATACATATCAATATGTATGTATGTCAGCTCTACAGTCAGACTATCCATATTCCATAGTCAAATTGACTGTATGAAATAAGGAAGGGCTTGGTGTTTGGGAACTCCAGGATTAGAGCTTCATGGACATTGCTGTATAGCAGAACAATGGTGAGTTGTATCCTTTGCATCCTAACTTTTGAATGATTAGTTGCTGGGTGTTACATCGCACAGTTGTATAAGCTCCAGTATATCACACACTAGAACTATAAGCCCACAAGCTAATAATCCACATAAAGTGATAAAATATGCAGATGACTGAGTACAGTATGTGTATAGGGAGCCTATAACATAACTGCTCACAACAAAAGCAGATTATACTTTCCACAGGATAATAAAAAAGGGGTTTTTGTGTCAAAAAAGACATGAATCAAAATCACATAACAAACCGTGTGAGGGTGGAATTTTACTGCAGTCACAAGGTTGCTTGGCATTGATTTGACTAGCTTCACTTTTGTATAGCCCACAGTGCCCTCTACTGGCCAAAACCAAGACATGTAACTTTTAAGTATGTACCATCCACAAGAAAATACTGAACACTGCCAAACAGACAGTTAAATTGGTGAATGATTTCATTTGAGGTTGGATCTATTCCGAATTTAAACACCAAGACTTAAATTTTATTCACACTTCTTTTCCTCAACAAATACAATCCTGTCCTAAACGACCACAAAGTATTGGTAGGAAAGTAGCAGCGAGTATTCAAAGCTGAATAGTTGGGCACCAAATATAAAACTAGAAAAGTTGCTATCTTCTCTGTGGAGATGATGAAGTCATGATCCTCGGGTCTGGTAATTACAACCCATTGATGAACTGTAAGGAACAATGTCTGATAAAGGCCTTGGGCACTCCACCATGTACCTTTAGCAGTTACACGTGGTTAGACAGCTGGTTATGTTCCCGTGACTCGATACGGCAAAGGCTCTGGGAACATGGCCGGCTCTTGAACGAGTGGTATGGAGAAATTCAGGGAGCAGGTGATAAGCAGTATTCCAGACCTCTGTATAAGTGAGTAATAGATATCCAGTCTCTCAGATAGTCGCCAATATCCCAGTGTGGAATGAGAATGTACAGTAATTTGCATGTACACATGGCCTCCATTGAAATCCCATCAGCAGAAGATCTCTTCCTCCTGAGATACTCCTTCAATGTGAACAGAATCTGAAAAATCAATACTTAAGTTGCAATATCACACAAAAAAAGTCTTTTATATTAGATTTACTGAAAAACACAAACATTAGGTCATACTTACAGCTCAATAGCTGGACAATAGACGAAACACAGTAGGAGGCCATATAAGCCCCAATGCTACTTGGGAGAGATATAACAGGTGCAGATAACTAATAAGCAGTGACTCACACACCCATCCACTAGGAGGGCAACTAAATATTAAAAAACTGCATATTGAATAAGTACAAGTTCACACCAGTATGCAGAAAATCCACAATATTATACAAAGGGAGGCTGCACAAATGCAAAAACACCGTTAAGAGAACCACTCACTGCCGCCCAATCAAACAGTAGAGGCGTCATAGGTTGTAAGCCAGCATGATGTACCACATGCATCTGTATAAATGGCACCCTTTGTATCTATATGCAATTATAATACCGGCAACTACCCCCCTCATGTATAGAGGGTGTGTGAGTGGGTGTCTTATCAGTATTTTTGCATTCGTGCAGTCCCCCCCCTTGTATAATATTCTGGCTTTTCTGCATACTGGTGTGAACTGGCACTTATCCAATGTGCAGTTTTTTTTTATTATTCAGTTACCCTGCTAGTGATTGGGTGTGTGAGCCACTGCTTATTAATTATCTAAACCTGTTATATTTCTCCCAAGTAGCACTGGGGCGCATATCAGCTCCTACTGGGATTAGTCTATTGTCCAGCTATTGAGCCGTGAGTATGGCCTAATGTTTGTGTTTTTGAGTATATTAGATTTATGCCCATTTATCTCTTTAGAACAACTGTACATAAATATTGATTCAATCACAATGTGATCATCAGTTACTGAGAAGACAACTGACATCCGCGGTGGCTGCACTTGTTGTGTGTCAAAGTCATTTCAACCCTAAAAACCCTCACTCAAGGTAAAATGCACTTTGGTTTTCCACTGCATTAAATTGCCAAACAGATTTCTATTGAGACAATGCAGAAGGGGGATTAAAAAAGACCGATTTCAATCAGATGAATACACTGGGCCTCTTTTAGGAAAACGGTCTAAGCGGGAGGCCATCTTTGTTGCCCTACTCTGCAGAAATAAAACCTAAGCTCTGATTGGTTGCTATGGGCAACAAGGACAGTCTCACTGCAGGACAGTTTTCATAAATGAGACCCAATGTCGGCCACAACATGTAACGTCCTGCCGCCTGTAATCATCACAGCTCTGCCAACAAGACGGAACGTAAAGCAAGGCTCTCGCTACTCACCAGAGCTTGGACAGTGGTTTCCTTTCGATTTCTTCTTTTTCTCCTTTTTTTCCTTTGTTTTTGATAAGTTGAAGAGGCGGTTTGTGGCAGGGCCCTCCACTGGTTTGGTAGTCTGGCTCCCAAGCAAACTAAAGTGGCCTTTTCCTTTTTGCTTACTCTCTGTCCGTGACAGTGTGTCCTTCTTGGGTACAGCGGAGGGCTTCGAGTCCATCTGCTCCTGTTTTGGTGCACTAGCATTAGATCTTTTTAAAGAATCTGTGTTGTCATGCAGGGAAGGGCCCCGGGTCAGTTTTTCTTGCTGAGGCGGAACCTAAAGATGAAAAAATAAATTTCCAGTTATTTTACAATTAGTATCCACAACCACACAAACGTCATTGTTTAGCCCCTTAGAAGAGGTTTTCAATTTTGTATTTTATCATACTGCTAGTTTATTAACTCCTTCCTCGCTTTTTTCCCTCACTGCATTCCCAGAGCCATAACTTCTCTATTTTTTCATCTACATAGAGATTTGAGGGCTTTTATTTTGCGGGACAGAATGGACTCTGTAATGGTTTCATTCACCGTACCATAGAATATACTGGGAAATGGAATACAAATTTTATGTGGGTTGAAATGAGAAAAGAAACTTACTTGCGCCATGTTTCTGGGGGTTTCTTTTTTTACAATGTTCTTCAGTATTAATGATGTGCTATTTGTATTATGTTGGTTGATACGATTTTGAGATGACCAAATATGTAAGGTTTTCGTTCTGTTTTAGTACTGTCAAAAATCCAATCTCTATCTCTTACATTTACTCTGCAGCACTAATTTCTGTGACCAATAACTTTTTTGTATTTCCACCTGTGGACCTGAGTGAGGGTGAATGTTTTGTAGACTGAGGTGTACTTTTTACTCTCACCATTTTGGTATAAATGCAACTTTAGATTACTTTTTATTCCACTTTTTAGGGGACATGAAATAAAAAAAACACAATTTTGGTGTTTGAAATTTTTTTTCTTCTACGGTGTTCAACGTACGGGATAGATTATGTTATATTTTAATAAAACTGATTTTTACAGACGCAGCAACATCATTTATGTGTAACTTTTTTACTTTATTTTTTTATTATTTGTTAAATGACAAAAGGGGGGAGATTTGAACTTTTAATATAGTTTATTTATTTTTATACTTTTAAATTATTTTTTTTTTTACACATTAAACAGCAAGTAAATTCTTGACCAATAGGGGCGCGCGATTGTTAGTACACCCTGTTCCATTGTATAAACTATGTAGAAGTGTGTTTAAAGACGGCAGTTCGGTGAAATCGCATACATGTAGGTGATGGAAGCCTTCATAAGACTTCCAGCTGCTATTGTAATGTATTGGCACCCTATGAGCTCAGCCTCCTATGCAGCAACATAGAACCTTACTGGCACCAGGACATACCTATACGTCCTGTGTCGGTAAGGAGTTGAAATAAAAATAACTTACTTCTCTCCCCTCGGATACGACACACTGCTTCCCTCATTCTCCACTGCTTTTCTGTTTTCTTCCTGTCTTGATCCAAATGAGACGTCACCACTGCAGCAGTCATGCGTCATTGGCTAAAGTCACGCATTTGGATGAAGACCAGAAGAAAACAGAAGACTGGTGGAGAGTGAGGACAGTGCAGCACTGGATCTTAGGCGAGAAGAACTTTCCTTTCTTTAAATAAGCCAGCAGTATGATTAAAAAAAAAAAAGGAAAAAAATAATAACCGGACAACCCCTTTAAAGGGCTTTTCTCACTACAAAGACTAACTTTCAACATGAAAGGACAAGTAATTGAAGACTTATTTTAAAATACATTGGTCAATAAATTTTACGTGCTCAGAGTGCACACAGTTTTTTATGGTTATCTAGTTCTCTGACCATAACTCTTATCTGATTAGAGCAAAGAGCTTAGAGCAGGGAGTGAAGTGATCCCATGGATGGACAAAGCTCATAAGCAAACTAATTATCTCCAAGATTACAGATAAGCCATTGTTTTCAGTCCTCACAGCATATCTACCTTCTGTTTACTGACAAAATTACATCTTTTGCACTTGTCAGTGTAACTGCTCAGCTACTTAAAGGAAAGCAAAATATACTAATCACTGCTATGGAACCATCCACACCCTGAGGAGACAGAGTGAGTCTAAAACGGCTTGTGACTTAGTGAAACAGCCTAGTGAGAACACCCCTTTAACACCCTGCCGTCGACTTTAACCATCCAGGTGGTGGCAGTTTATTTCTGTACGGATGTTCCTGTACAGTAATTGTGTAGCTGCCTTGGTGGAAGGCTGGCTATCCGCATGTAAGGATGGAGAATGTGTATATAGATCTTTATTGTGACTTACATGTACAGTTAAGAGGAGATGTGTACATAACAGTATTTCTATATTCCTCTGTTAGTGTTTAGTAATTGTGCTGTTGGGAAAGGGTTACTAGAATTTCCGTGTAGGAAGCAAGGGGGAGACTGTGCTGCTGGGTTAAGCAGCCAGAGAGCTGCCCGGGGCGAGGCTAAGTTACACAGTTAAATAGGAAGCCTGTCAGCTCTGCACTCAGTTTCAAGTTAGTTATGTTTTGACTTCTGGTTCAAGTAGTTCACAGTTACAGCAGTATCAATAGGAAGTCATTGGGTATTTGCTGGTAATAGACAGGGCAGGCTGGGCAGAGTAGAACAGCCTTACTCTCAAAAACATCTGAAGTGCCACATAAGTACAACTAGAGAAAGAACTGAGGAGCAAGGGCACAGAGAACGTGACAGCACAGATACTGAGGAGTAAGAGAAACAGACAACACAGTAAAACATGTGGGCAGTTTGGGGGACTGCCATAAGAGTAAGGGACCTAAGTGAGAGGACCAAGTAGAGTGTCCGAAGTCACCAGGCGCCAGCATCTTGCACAGCTGGGCTGGGACGGAGGTCAGCGCCAGTGTCAGCACCTTTGAATGTCTGGACTGGGTAGAATAAAAGGGAAGTTGTCAGAGTGCCACTTGAAGAAAGGAGTGTCTGAGATGCAATGAAGTGACAGGTGACTTGTCTATATGATCTGTAACGTCCATAAGTAAAGTCTGAAGTTCCCGGAAAGTAGTTATCTGCTATCAGTTATTAAGCGCCGGTGCACCACACCACTGCTACTACTACACTCAGCATCCACCTGCAACCTTAGGTTGCTTCACAAGTGATAGTTGTCTCGCTAGTCAGAAGACAGAGATCGTTTAATACTGTCCCTGCCTTCCAGATTGCCTGGTGGCTTTTGCTTCCTGGCACCGGCGGTCACTTGACTGCTAGGACTCAGCAGTTACAGAAGCTTTTTCTAACCTTATGGGGGCACAATAAGTAAAATACACACAGTAACAAAATAAAATGTTATAAGAAAAACATTAACATCCCAAACTACAACTTTTAGCAACTCCCTCCCCGCCGTCATTTTTTTTGCTTTTTAGTGGCACAATTCTGGGATGTTTGAGACTTTTTTATTGCTTTCTAAAATATGTACTTGGGAAGAAGATACAGAAAGAATACCATTTAAGTTTTCTAGTGGTGTTAAATTGCCAAAGCACATGTCTATGAGGATCATGGAGGAGGGAAAAAAAAAAAAAAAGACTGATTTCAATTAGACAAATACACTAGTGGTGTTAAATTGCCAAAGCACATGTCTATGAGGATCATGGAGGAGGAAAAAAAAAAAAGACTGATTTCAATTAGACAAATACACTAGTGGTGTTAAATTGCCAAAGCACATGTCTATGAGGATCATGGAGGAGGAAAAAAAAAAAAAAAAGACTGATTTCAATTAGACAAATACACTGTTGAAGTTGTAGAAGAGTGAAGAAATCAGGCGATACCTTTTAGAGGCTAACTGAGTATATTTGATGGTGAGCTTTCGAGAGAACTAGCTCCCTTCTTCAGACATGATGATATACAAGAAATTGAAAATTCACAGGCTTTTTATACACACAAGACATGGACCTTCAAAGGATCTTAGAATTCTTAAACATAACAAAATGCAATATAAGCAAACAAGTCATTTACAACAGGTCAAACAATATAACTATCTGGAAACTTGTGAGGCATGACGAGGGGTCAGTAAATCTGCCGTCTTATCTCACAGCCATCACGTGTAATTTGTGGCCATCACAGTTCACATATAGTTTGACATAAAACTAGCATGGATATTAACCCATTTTGCAGAGTCTGAAATTTTTGCATTAATTTAAATTCCCATTCCTTTCTCTCCCTCTGCGTCTTAAAGTTTCCCATTAAAACCACAATCTTCAGATCTTCAATACAGTGGTCCTCTCTGGAGAAGTGTTGTGCCACTGGAAGATCAGTTTCTGCTGTTATTAATAGTGAATCTATGTGAGTTCATGCGCTGGCTGAGTCTTTGCCCTGTTTCCCCCACATAAGGCCTGTGGTCGGGCATTGCGCACACATAATCAGATACACCACATTGCTAGACCTGCAGGAAAATGTCCCCCTAATTCTGTGCACCTGCTGGTACTGTGGGACAGGTACACTGTCAGCAGTGTGGATGTGCCTGCAGGTCTTTGCACCTGTTTTGCAGGCAGGGTGAGGTGCCATTTTCAGTTGGGGCCTTCAGAGCGCTCCGGACAATAATACGCCGCAGGTTTGGTGGTTGCCGAAAGGAGAGGAGAGGGGGGACTGGGACTATGTCTTTGAGTCTATTGTCTCTATGTAGCACAGGTTGAAGTTCCTTGGCAAACTTTCGTAGGATCTCCAGCTGTAGGTTGTAGTGACAACTAGGGGCACTCGTTCTTCCTTCTGGGTGTCTTTGTATGTAAGTAGACTGTCTCTGTTGTAGGCGGCCGCTTTGCTGATTTGGTTCTCCGTCAAATTTGGTTTGTATCCCAATTGGAGAAATTTTGTCCTCAGATCCAGGAGGTGTTTGTCCAGGTCTGCCTTGTCAGAGCAAATACGATTGTACCGTATAGCCTGGCTGTAGATACTGGATTGCTTTGTGTGCTTGGGGTGGAAGCTGTCATTTCCTGAGGTAGGCCGTTCTGTCTTGGTTTGTGGTACACTGATGTGAGTAGCCGGTGTTCTTTGATGTGTATTGTAGTATCCAGAAAGTGGTTTTTGCTCTCTGAATAGGTAAGCTTGAGTTGATGGTGGGTGGAAGTTATTGAAGTCATTATGGAATTGAATTAGGGCCTCCTCGCCCGCAGTCCAGATGACAATGATATCATCGATGTAACGGAGGTACATCATGGGTTTGGTGGTGCATGTGGATAGATACGCTCCTTCCAGTTCAGCCATGAAGAGGTTTGCATACTGGGGCGCACATCTGGACCCCATTGAAGTTCCCATTCGCTGTAGATATAGGTCCTCTCCAAATTTAAAATAGTTGTGGCTGAGTATGAACTGTATGAGCTGTGTTATTGGTTTTGTTGGGAGGTTTAGTTTCTCCAAGGAACTTCAACCTGTGCTACATAGAGACAATAGATTCAAAGACATATTCCCAGTTCCCCCTCTCCTCTCCTTTCGGCAACCACCAAACCTGCGGCGTATTATTGTCCGGAGCGCTCTGAAGGCCCCAACTGAAAATGGCACCTCACCCTGCCTGCAAAACAGGTGCAAGACCTGCAGGCACATCCACACTGCTGACAGTGTACCTGTCCCACAGTCCCAGCAGGTGCACAGAATTAGGGGGACATTTTCCTGCAGGTCTAGCAATGTGGTGTATCTGATTATGTGTGCGCAATGCCCGACCACAGGCCTTTATGTGGGGGAAACAGGGCAAAGACTCAGCCAGCGCATGAACTCACATAGATTCACTATTAATAACAGCAGAACTGATCTTCCAGTGGCACAACACTTCTCCAGAGAGGACCACTGTATTGAAGATCTGAAGATTGTGGTTTTAATGGGAACTTTAAGACGCAGAGGGGAGAAAGGAATGGAATTTAAATTAATGCAAAAATTTCAGACTCTGCAAAGGGGTTAATATCCATGCTAGTTTTATGTCAAACTATATGTGAACTGTGATGGCCACAAATTACACGTGATGGCTGTGAGCTACGACGGCAGATGTACTGACCCCTCTGTCATGCCCACAAGTTTCCAGATAGTTAATTGTTTGACCTGTTGTAAATGACTTGTTTGCTTATATTGCATTTTGTTATGTTTAAGAATTCTAAGATCCTTTGAAGGTCCATGTCTTGTGTGTATAAAAAGCCTGTGAATTTTCAATTTCTTGTATATCATCATGTCTGAAGAAGGGAGCTAGTTCTCTCGAAAGCTCACCATCAAATATACTCAGTTAGCCTCTAAAAGGTATCGCCTGATTTCTTCACTCTTCTACTACTTTCTATGGCTAACACGGTACAACATTATACTACTGTTGAAGTTGGTAATTTTTAAAATTATTTTTTACACTACTCAGCACCTGAGATAACTAATGTGATATGACTGCAGTGATACCAATTACCGGTATGTATACTTTTTTCATTTTTATTTTTTCCATAGATTTTGTATGGGGAAAAATATAAATAGCTGTTTTTAATTTTACATTTTAATGTATTTAGTAAAGTTTTTTCCAATTTTTTTACACTATTATTTAGTCCCACTAGAAGACTTAAACATGCGATCATTTGATGGTTCATATTAAACACATAGTAAAAAGTATAAAGCACAAGCGCCAATAAAAGAGAGAGCTGCTGAAAAAATGTCAAGGGATTACTCTGCCTATTTCCCAAACTTAAATGACCAATTATATATAGAAACAAATGACACCAGCGCTAACTCTTCTATATGTCTCCCAACTAAATGTAGCAACTTTCCAGAAAATAAAATAGCTCAACAATCACTGTTGATTGAAGCAATGGTGAACACCTGATCCAGTGGTTAGTCCACAATCAGCTCTTCTACCCTAATCAACTCCGTATCTCACAACTAAAGGTCATTAAAAAATACACATAAAAAGCACCAAAAATTACAAGAACTCTTGCAACGTACCTAAAAGCTCTTTCCATAAAATGCATCCGATCGTATTATATCCACAGCGATCCACTTTACTGACAAAGTAAGGAATGGAACGTTCGTGTTCAAATTAACCAAGCGCTCCGGCCGGCAGCGCTCAGATATCCAACACGTAAAAACTAACTGGCAGACTAAGGTGACGTCACCTAGACTACAGAGGCTTGTCCAATATAAAAGTACCAACGCGTTTCGGAAGAAATCACGGCTTCCTTCATCAGGGCTGCAGCAGTAAATATGTAGTGCATTATATTACGCCTGATAGTGTAAAACTGCCAAATACTCTAAGGTATCCGACCTCTGGCAGGGCCTACAAATCATACACAGAAGGCAGACCTGGATGCCTGTATTAGCCCCCCCCAGGCTACCATGTAAACCCACCGGCTCCCTGGGAACACATCAGGGGATCTCCCTCCCTCTGAAACAACTTAGATGCTGTGGTCACTATTTAATGCATCAACTAAGCGGTTAAACCACTCATATGTAAGGTTTCTCCAATCACAGCCATTAGAGCAAGGTCCTGCAGTCATCATTTCGAACATTAGCTTCAATCAGCAAATGACACCCATAGCAGCTTATTTGTGCCTTGCCAACAAAAGAAGGATCCATACAGCAAGGTTCCTGTGCACATTGTATTGTCTCATCTTTAATTTTATGGACAGTATGTGGCACAGTTATATGGGAGCCTGTGCTTAAACACATTATTCATATACAGTAAAACCGTGTCTTTATATTATTGTGTACTGTCCATTAAACATGTAGTATACCAGGAAACGGATGAATCTCTTCCCAATCATTCTAACACTTCATGCACTGCATCAAAGTACCTGGTGGTCTGGTTGCTGCTTTTCCTGATTGACAATGTCCTGTAGCAGTTGATCCACCTTTTCTTGTTCAGTCAAGGACTTTGGTTTGGAGTAGGTCCGGGTGAGGGGTCTCTCACTTAACCTCAGCTTCTGATGCTCAATAAACGTGTCTTGTTGCAGCACCACAGCCTATAGAAGGTAACATACAACAATTTCATATGTTCAGGAAAAAAAAAAAGAAAGAACGAAAGACAGAAAGAAAATGACAAATTACCTGCAAGTTGCTCAGAAGTCTGTGAAGATTGGTGACTGTCTGGAGAACATGCTGCCAGGAGCCAAAAGGAAAAGTGTAAATCATTAATGAAATGAAGGCCAATTAGATACCTCAAACCAGTAGAACAGTCCCACACACAGAGATAAAGAACCTCCCTAAAAACTTACCTCCCCATTTCTCTTAAGCATGACACTGGGGCTCACTCCCTACAGGGGAAAAATTGTGTGTTAGGAAAGATTTTATATAATAGATTAATGTGCAATAGCTTTGTAGATACCAATGTACATTATGTAATGAATGGTGACATTTTATATAAAGTCACTGCAAGCCACAACACAAAACTCTGTATCTAAAATATACCTTTTATTACTTGCCAATAAAAGAATATCCAATATAAAATCACCATCACACGTAGCAACCTCACTGCCACATAATGCTTATAGATACAAAAGGATCTATCCTTTATGGATATCCCTACACTAACCTAATGCAGGCCGGATAATCGTCCTGTAAAGGACGGCCCCACCTCCGGAGGTTCATCCTATTGATTACCTAATATATCCCTATACGGTTATTCTGACCGCCAGAGAGTTCAGGAATCCACATGTATCACTTTTTCTCAATCCACAACAGATAAATGGAAAGGGACATTAGAAAGCAATAGTCCTGAACGTCAACCGCAAAGTGAGTTAAATACAATCCCAATTCCACATAAAAAAAAAGATTCTCAGCCTGCACTTAAATTTTAAGAGAAGAAAATACTCTAACTCCGAAATATCTCATATATATATATATAGTCTTGCTTGCTGCATACATCTCCAGTTTGGTAATTAGAAAATGACCTCAGAGGAACTCATACAAAAACATAAGGTCCCCAAATCATATATGATCTTATTCTCTCCTCCGGTCATCTCGTCCCAACGCGTTTCCCCCTGGATGGCGAGTCAGGGTTCATCAGGGGAACCAGAAAAACAGGGATAAAGGATATAGCAACAGTGATAGTTGCCTTGCTGATATACCGATCTACTGACATTTTATATACACTACTGGATTAGCTATATTGAGGAGGCTGGGTTCAAACATCACACCCAAATCAATTTTTGGAAAACTGTGCCAAAAACGCCTAACTAAAGCTGTTTTTTTTGTTTGTTTTTTTTTTAAATTGTTTTTAGAAAACCATGGCAAAAATATTGGATTCGACCAGAACTTCGCCTCCGGGAGCACTTACACTTGCGTATGTTGTAACAGTTTCGCTAAAACATGGACACGTCAGAGTCATGTGCGGTAGGTGGTAATGCAGCACATTATGAACATTCGGCATCCAATGCTTTCATTACCAACTGGCCCAACCTGCCTCCTCAGCAGTATTTCCCAAGGTCAGTTACTAGAGGTGCATTTCAAGGCCAACGTCTCCTACATTAATGCAATAGCATTCAGAAAACCTCCCCCAGGAAAGGCACAATACCATTATATGAATCTGCTGTAGTGGAAAGATTGCAATGATCTTTCCTTAGATTAGAAATAATGTGAAATAATTTAAAGAAAAAGGCTGGATAGACAGACTTAATATTCCTACAGAAGACACTTGTACCTTTTTCAGAACACTGTCAGATTCTGTCCTCCTTAAATCTTGGGTGTCTTCTCCCTCATCTTTTTCTCCACCTTCAGGTGTAAAATGGGATCAGTGAGTGATTCAGCAGCAACACAATGTCTTCTTCATAGTATTTGTTAGCAAATGACTTGCTTTTTAACATGTTACAAAGGTACAATTTATCCTCATGATGCATTAGAAAACATTGCAATAATACAATGATGATGCATAGAAAACAAATCCACCAATATATGGACAGCTAGGTAAAAATCAGCTGGGAAGAGGTAAGTGTTAATACAGTGTGTTACACCTACTTTTACAGGCATTAAGTTGATGGCTGTCAAACCCTCCAAAAGTTTCTGCTCTTCGAGGTAGAGAGACGGAGCCCACTCCCGCCTCCAGGTCTGCAGGACTAGGCCCCTGCTGGACTATGCTGCTCCACAGATTCTGGTTTAACAGCACCTGAAGGGTCTCAACTGCGAAATAAAATGTGATAATGTGATTTATATTCCCCCTCCAACACCTTTCTATAAGTTTATGAGGGACCCTGTCTATTACCCAAAATACAAAGCTGCTCCAAAGGGAAGAGAGGACCATCAGTTGCTCCCCCATACCATCTGATTGCAGTGATCCCAGATGACTAATCCATACTCGGCTTCACATCATTTTATTGTAATAAACTGCACAAGCCGCAAAAGAGCCCCACTCTGAAGCATCCTACTTGTGTATGGATTTTCTTGGTACTGCATAATGTTATTCTATGAATTCCATGTGTAGTTTAGTGTTTTCTTTAACTCTACATGAAAGTGTTAAAATATAAATCCATACCTTCTTTTATTGCACTTTTTATCAAACACTCTCCTCGAGGAGCCTCTTCTGTGTTAGCTCGGAATAGAATTCGTCCCGACGTAGAGAAATGCTTTTCGTGACTGTTACCATCCACCAAAGTTTGAAATATCTTCTCTTTTTCTTCAAGTAAAGCAATAATCTGATCATCTTTTTGCTGAAGTTGCTATGTTATTGGTGGAAATGGGAACATGAAATCAATTCTCTGTAATCTTCTATCTGTATTACTGGCTTTGTACAACAGCTGGGCCAGTCACTATTTATTCACGAACTGCTGCCATCTACTGGTGATGTGGGGAATAATACTGTTCTAGACTTGGCCATCACGAATGGCTTCTTAATCTCTTAAAAACGTGGTGATCAATTTCCCATACAAACTAAAATACTATTTTTAACAAGCCATTAGCATAAAATTAGCTGCACACCAAAGCAGAGCTCAAGGTTGCTTCCAGCTCTTCTGGTAGACGTTGATGAAGAAGAAGCTTCAGGCGTTGTACAGTGGCCCTGCATCAGTACCACCCAAGCTGATGCATACACACCGTGCAGCAAACAACACTTGATAGGTTAGAAATGTCAGCTCACCAGATTTCGTACATCTTGGACCCGCACTGACTGCCAGGATAAGGGACATACAAACCACAACAACGGGGAATAGAGGAGTGTGAATGATGGTCGAGCATGTGCAGGGGTGCTCGCCCACGCTCACTCTACTGCAGTGACAAAACTAGCTATGTGCAGCCATACAAAACTGAACTTGCAATAAGCAATCTCCGAAATGAAAGTAGCGTAAATCTTCAACACATTTTACAGTATAATTTGTACCTTTTAGTTCTCTAGCTTTGGCATCACAATTTCTTTTTTCTTCCTCAGATTCACTCTGAACACCTTCATCTTCATCTTTCTCCCTATATAAAAAAAGCGAAGTCAGTGAGTGATGGGTAGTACTCAGGAAGAGGTCCACTTCATTGGTACATTTAAAGGATACATCTCATTCTAACTTCTGACAGGTCATAAGTTTTGACCCGAGGGGGTCTGGTGGCTGGGAACCTACTAACTGCTAAAACATAGGGGCATAAGTGCTTAGCTTAAAAATGTGCCCCTGTGTTTCTGATCCAAGACTTTCTATGAATATGTACATCATACACTCATCGTTCCGAGGAACGCCAGAAAGAAACAACGGGGCACAGTGCTCAGCCGAAAGCTTCTGCCTCTCTGTTTTAGCAATCAGCGAGTCTCGGCACCCAGATCCCTACTGATCTAAATTTCTGACGTATCACTATGACATGTTAGAAGTGTGTAAAAATAAAAGGTATTATTTAAGGGGTTTCTCCAGTTTGTACTATCTCTACTTATTAAAAGAGTCACTAGATTATATGTCAATGACAAAGTGTCCCTCTGCAATAAGCTGTAATTAGTGGGGAAACTTGGCAGCAAGTTTTAAGCTCACTCACAGCACCATCACAAAAAAACTTAAAGGGGTTGCCTCACTACAGGGATTGCTTTTAATGTTCAAGATCTTGCAAAAACAAGTCACTTTGCAGTATGTGTCTATTAAGAGTGTCCTATCTATTCTGAGAGATTCCTCTTGTATGGGCTGCATCAGCTCCTCATGTCGCTATAGCTACAGACCTGTTTGATCTATCCTGATATCCTGCCAGCGCTGTTTGCTATAGCTACAGATCTGCAGTAGAAGCCAGTAAACACCCCCCTGACTTAAAAATGAAACCAAGAAAACAGGACTGAGGTACGATGAATCAATGTAGTGAGACAACCCCTTTAAGCATTGCACAGTGCCCATTCTATTCAATTGACAGTCAGTGTCATACCAGACAAAACAGTTCTTCCAGAGAGAAAGACTCTTTGTAATCACTCTAGCCAAGTCATAAGGATCCTAAACAAAAGTGCCCTCCTTTTTTAACTCAGAATTCGCAAGCATAGGTTTTCTATACTGAACAACCCCTTCAAGCAACATACATTGTCTGCATGGTTTCCTTGATTATTCCGATCCAACTGTTCCGCTCTTCTTTGGTACTGGCAAGTACTTCTACTAACTCGGGATCCTTTCCAACCATGCTGATCAGGAATAGTCCCTTCTCATCATGAGCTACCTCCCGCACAATTAGATTCTTCAAAGAAATCACTGTTGATTTTTGCTCCTTAAAAAGTCAAGGAAAATAGTAGCATATTTAAAAAGGGAAAAGACAACTTTTTATTATGATTATCTTCACAAATAATACAGACTCAAAAGTGTAATTTACTATGCATAATATAAATTGATGCAAATGAAATAAGACTAGTCTGATCAACAGCAAATTATGTAATTTTTTTTTATTTTTATAACTGCAATCTTCCAAATATCTCATGTCTGAAGCCTGGAAGATGCTCTTCTGCCACCGATTGGAAACAATATGATAGAATGAGTACTGCCTGTCTGAATCTCTGATTGCACAAACTAAAAATACAAAGGTCAATTACTAAGTTAAGAATTATCAGATGAACTATCACTTGGTGACAGGTATCTTATGTTTCTGATGAGTTTTTCGTAGACCTTATTTGGAACATAGGGAGACATGTATGAATCGTGACACTGATAGACCAGTTCTAAATTGCATAGACTGCGCCAGAATGTATGAACCTGTTCTTCTGCAGGTCATACATACAGGCAGTCTAGTGCCAATATGACAAGTCTGGCTCAGGCACCACCTTTACCCTGGTCTGACTGTTCTAACTGTTCGGGCCAAAGTTTTGCCATCAAAGAATCATAAATGTGTCTACTTCTATTAATGTGGTGCGACTCCCCCAGAATGCCCCAAAACTTTGGTGTACTAAAAAGTGTCTTTGGCACAGTATCGAGGCACTTATCACGCAAAGTTTGGAGTGAACCTGTTCATACATCTATAGAACTGGTCTACTCTAGCTTTTTGATGCCAGAATTCTAGCGCAGCCCTGTTCATACATGTCGCCCATAGTGTTCTTCTCTTCAGACTTGACCTAAAGAACAGTTGGCAAAATTGGACCCCAAAATTAGGCTAAAAGTAGGTTTATAGCTGAACCATTTTCTCTCACCACGTTTTATTTTTTAAAGAAAATTAATGTGATTGTTTTATAGCAGAAATGAAGCTGCCATTTATAGGCCAATATTTTCAAATACTTAAATGGATGTTCCAAAGATGTAAAAAGCTCATAAATGCTTAAGGGGTAATAGAAAAAAAATATTACCCTTTAAACACACTCGTTTAGTGGAGCAGTTGGTCCTCTGGTGTCTCTGGATGATGATGTTGCTGTTTATTCTGTAGGTGACCCTGCAGCTATTCTTAGGTCACAGCGCTCTCTTGCTAGATACACTGCATGCAACCGTGGAGGCCTGTGATCAGCTGCATGATAACATGAAGAAATAATGGTGGCATCATCGGCTGTGATCACTGGGATTGGCCACTAAGCGAGTGGGTTTAAAAAAATGTTTTTCTCTTTTCCTATCATGAGCTTTTTAAAGTTTTGATACCCCCCCCCCCCTTGTTGGGGACCACACAACAAGGGACTAATCAGTATATTTCTGCCACCAAACTTCAGTGTTCACATGAAAAAGACAAGATAAAGATTCCCAAGCTTTCACAGAGAAGTGTACAATGGTACTGGTATGAATGATCCTCACCAGTGATGCAAATACATATTTCTGGTCCTTTTCTTGAAGGAAGACTAAAACATCAGACAGGAGAACAGCCAGAGCCTCTGTGAAGTACATAAAAAGATTGCTGTAAAATGTAATAAATCCACCTTAACCTTCCTACCATTGTACAGAATTCCCAGTCCTGCATTCAGCTTTATCTAGCCTTGTGAAAGGTGCCATAAAGAATACAACTATGTTCTAGTCAGAATTGGCTCACTTCTCCTAATATGCTGTACAATAGAGAGATGTTCCAATTTGCAGTAGCAGGTAGAAAAAAAAAACCAGATGACCCAATACTAAAGGTAACACTGATGACCTACAACTGGTGATTTATCTGGAAAGGAGCATTGCTTTCAGGCAATATGGCTCATGAGCAGTAAAAATAGCTCTACATTTTGAGGTTTTCTTCCTCCCTTCCTTTTTACTTCCTGTCTACACTGATGGAGAAATTTCATAGCCAAGAAAACCAGGTTACCAAGCCTTGTAAAGTTGGTGTTGATGGAACAGGGAAAAACAAAATGCTCATCCAACAGGGTGGAGACTAGGAGAACTGGTTGTTCTTGGCAGCACAGTGCTTGTGGGCGAGGATGACTAACACACAACTTAATTGTACTGATGTCACTGTGTAAAAAAGCTGAGCCTCTGAAATGGACAGACCTGCAAACCACCCTCTGTAGGATCTAGCATTTCAGCAGTCTCCCAAGTCAGTACAGGGAGGATTTATTTTCTAATGCTCGTATTTGTACAGTATCTCACACAAGTAAGTACACCGCTCACATTTGTGTAAATAATGTATTATATCTTTTCACGGGACAACACTGAGGATATGACACTTTGATACAATGTAAAGTAGTCTGTGTACAGCTTGTATAAGAGTGTAAATTTGGTGTGCTCTCAAAATAACTCAACACACAGACATCAATGTCAACAAAAGTGAGTACATCCCTAAGTGAAAATGGACAAATTGTGCCAGATTTGCCATTCTCTCTCCACAGTGTCATGTGACTCATGTTACAAGGTCTCAGTTGTGAATAGAGAGCATGTGTGTTAAATTTGAGAGGGAGGAATTGGGAAAAGCAGGCTTAGAGGTTTTTAAAATCCCCCGTCAACAACTGCTACAGGTGAAGGCAAAAAATAGAAAGGATAGATTTACATACATTTCCATATATGACAGGCGTGCGGACATGATTAAAAAAAGCAATTTTAATGCACTGGAAGATTCTGCAATCTGATCCCAAGTATGGTTCCCTGTTCCGAAAATATCCACCGTGGCTTTATGAACACGGAAAGACCTTGGGACAGCAATTAATATTGTCCGATATTGGTAGTAGAGGAAAGGGTCAAAGTACGCTAAAAAACTGTAAGAACAGAACATACCCATGTCTCCGGTGCCAAAACTGTTCCCCTGTGATAGCTGTCAATGAACATAGATCGGCAATAAGTCTTCCGTTGGATTCGTGTACAGTCAATGTAAAATTGATGTGAAAAACTTGCTAATTAAATGATAAATATTTCCACCATTCATTATTATGGAAAATTCTGTAGCATTTTTGTTTTAGCTGCTCCCTTAGTGATCCATAGTGTACAGCTCGTCACCAGGGAAAACGACCAGTGACGAGAGCTTCACAGTCCTGGCCGCACATGCTCAGCCATCACCTCTCCTCTCAAGTAGATATTGTCAGTCCCTTCCCTTCGTAATTAGTCATACAGTGCAAATAAATAAAAAGAAACCTCAATCAGGTATGTGAACGGAGACCAAAAAAAAAAAAAAAGATTGTCTACAGTAGGGATTTCAACCTAGGATCCGTATGCTGAAAGGCAAAAGCTGAGACAGCTCAGCTACATTGTAGCTACTCATAGTGCTTTGCATAAACAGACCTTTGTTTGACTAGAGTACGCACGCTATTGGGAAAGGCACAATTATATCAATCCCGCTGGGTCACATGATATGCAGTTCAAACAAATCATACACGACCCCTTTTGAACACACTGAAAGCTGAAGCAGGACAAAGCCAGAATGAAATGTATTTGTGGTAAAAACCCCTTTAAGGCAGTGCTGGAAAATAATAGTAGAAACACAAAATATTAACACTGGGCACAATTTGTCCATTTTCACTTAAGGGTGTACTCACTTTTGTTGCCAGCGGTTTACATATTTGATGGCTGTGTGTTGAGTTATTTTGTGGGTACACAAAGTTTACACTGTAATTCAAGCTGTGCACTGACTACTTTACATTGTATCAAAGTGTCATATCTTCAGTGTTATATTTACTATTTTTTTGGAGATTATATGATATCTTCAGTGTTGTCCCATGAAAAGATATAATACAATATTTACAAAAATGGGAGTGATGTACTATCTTTTGTGAGATACTGTATGTGTGCAGATGATTAAATGTAACACACTAAATCTCTCCAGCTAGAAGACTTAGGCCTTGTTCACACGGCTTATTCTGGGACTGATTGGAGCCATACTGCGCGCCGAATTTGCGCTGCAGTACGGCTCCAATCCGTCCCAGTAACTACGGTAATCCACAGTTCTCATGGAGAACTGTGGATTCCGTCTCTCCTCCCCGCTCGGCGAATACGCTGAGGTAGGAGAAAGTGACATGCACATTATTTATGGCGTGTACGCGCCGTGAGTAATGAGTGTCTATGGGGCTGGCGAGCTGCCAGCGTAATTGCGGGGCGAAATCCGTCCCCGCAATTACGTCGGCAATAAGCCGTGTGAACATTGCCTTACACAAACTCTGTCCAAAGTGGCCTATTTTAAGCGTAACAAAATATCCCGTTAATAATGTTATCCGGCTCGGCACCAAATGTTTTACCTTTCGATCTACTGGTTTGGTTGGACCTCAAGAATACAGGACCATCTCGAACAAATTTCCTTCTCTTCAGATCCTCCTTGGCAAACATCTGTCCACTCTTCATCCGTTGTATAGACTTGCTGTCTGTCTTACTATAGATCTCATTGAGACGTTTCTTCATCTCGTAATTCTTTACTTTGTTATTCACTTCATTCAAAACTTCCTTTACCAAACTCAAGGCACACATCACCGATTGATGTTCTACCCCATTTTCTAAAATAACCAAACTCTAGTCATTTCACAGACAAAAAAAACCACCTTGAAATCATAAAAAAACATATAATAATTGAGCTGCTTATCAGCAGAATACTTCAGAACAGGGTTTGAGATACCAAAGTGAGCTTTTGTATTATTCTTCTTTATACTTACTATTAAAATACGTAGAATTTTTAATTTATCCTTCCGTATGTAGCTTTTATAAATGAGCGCTGAATCACTTGTGCAGTGATCCGTCAAGTCATAATGGCCTCAGGGTGCAATATTTCATCATATAATGGTCTTTCCTGGAACAATGTATCTTGAAACCACACTCCCCATACAATGTTACAGACACTGCTGATCTGTAGCTCATGGGATTGATGGAAGATCCAGCCAATCATCTGAAACATTTTACTTGTAAGACATGTCCTATACTGCTCTTTACATGTGCAAGGATGAGCAGATGAGGGCCCTATTTTCTTTATTTCTGATACACTACAGAAGAGTTAATAATGCTGTCTAAATATGTATCAAGTCTTGATAAATCTGGTACATTTTTGGATACTCGAAAAACTACAGCATCTTACAGAATAAGGGACACAGCGCTGGAAACAGCAGGTCAGTCACTAGCTTGTGCTGCCATCAGCAAGGGGGGCATAATCTATGTGACAGGTTCTCTTTAACTTCACACCATTTATTAGCTGGCTAAGTTTGCTCCAACAACTGCACCAAAATTTGGCACTTTTTTTTGTCACACAGCATCACACATTAAGCGGTCTCCTTTACATAAAGTCAAACTCATAGTATGTATGCCCCATTGTACAGTACATAACCCAAAGTGATTTCCAGCTTCCAGTAGTTCTTTCTGATGTTATATGGAAAGACTTGCTTTATCTGTATTGGTTATCCGCATTGTCTTTATTCCTAATTTTGCAGTATGTTGGGTGACATTTTTGGGCCTCAGAACCAATGACCAGTTTTCCAAACAGAGATGGTTTCAACATACAATGGTTGTCCTGAAACCAATTACTACTGTAGGTTGAGAGGCCTTGAGAAGGGTAGGGTAACCTCTCCCTTTCAATTCCTAGTCCTATTGCCAGGACAGAATACTTTGTCATTAAACTTCTGACCCATGTTTTAATTAAAACGAGTAAACCACAACATAAATTTAATGCATATGGCTATTAAGGGGTTTCTGTTAACAATTAGCAATGGTTTTGGCCTCAAAAAAGAACCATCCCAATGGAATTTCCACGTGGTGCTGATGTCCAATATTGGATGGCTAGTCCACTAATACATATGAATAAAGAAGTTACCTTCTGTATAATGCAGAATTCGTTCCAAAATAATTGGATACTTGGTGATCCTTTGTGTAACCAATAAGAGGCATTCAGGAATTCCCATACGCCTAACAAGGGGGCTGCTACTCTTTTTCTGAAATGGATAAAAATACAGAAATAAACCCATTTAAACTAGGTAGGACACAATGCATTCTAGGGTATTATAATGCAAGATCTATTCTTTACCTTTACAAAGGCCTGGAACCTTTTGTCTTTAGACAGCAGGTCCTTAAAGTAGTCCAAAGCTTCCTTGTGGTGGCCACAGAATTTACCATATGTTTTAATCATGCGTTCTGCATTTTCTCCAGAAAACTGAAATGACACATTAGTAAATAATTAGATTAATAGAACTCAAAAAGATTTCCCTGGTTTAAAGGGGATTTGCCAAGAGACCATTTAGGTAGGTCTCTCCTTAGTACAGGCAGAATGTCAACAAATCATGCTGAGTCATGAAGCTGCAGAAGAAAGAGAGGGAGGGTGAGGAGTGGAGTGAGGAATCCAAGGGAGCGTCTCAAAACTTAAGTGAAATAATAAACGGTACAAGAGTGGATTGTCAATACAGCAAGACACAGCCTGATAGACTGCACTGTCAGGAGCCTTATCTGCTAAGATGCTAATGTAATGTAAACAAATCAGCTGAAAGAGAGAGAGAGACTCACACAGCCAGAGAACGAGCTGCATAAGCTGCTGCTCCTGTGACATGTTCACTGAAATAAGCAAACTATAACTTGTGGATTCTATATACAAAAGAGAACACCTATTCTACACAGCAGCTTGAAAGCTTCTTCATGTTGTCTGTCATCAGATAAAGCAGGTATCTAATAACACTACAACTAGTTTATTCTGTATACAAAAGAAAACACATTGCTACCCGGTGCCTTAAAAACTTCTGCAGCTCAGTCTCATCAGATAAGAAGCTCTCTCTGCTCAAGCCAGTCCAGCTCTTGTCAGGCCATATCTAACAGACTCTTTGAAGTAACTAAGGGCAGGTAAGGCAGCCTGTGGCTCTCTCAGACTGCAATTTTTGTAATCACATATATTTAGAAAAGTGATTAAAAACCCATTTTGGAGGATCCCACGTCAAAATTACATCGTGGCAAAACCCCTTTAAGGTAATGAAGCAAAATATATATAAAGAAAACATTCTACAACTTTTAAAAATACTCTTTTTCCCCTTCTCAATTCCTCACCATTAGTTTACTGTGAGTGAATGAGGACACTATTGTTTACGTGCAGAGGCTAAAAACAGTAAGAAAACAGTGTTTGAAAACCTCATCCAAAACCTAGTAATAAACTGTAGTAAACCAACTGCTGCAGCTTGTAAAGTTGACAGTTTCCTGGAATAACTTATCAATAAAAATGTTAAGTAACTTAAAGGGGTGTTGCCAAGAAGTGATTTCCTCAACTTACAGGCGGATACTCCCCTCTTGAGCCTTGAAAAAAGGGGCGCTTTGTTTCGGTGTTTAAAAAAATAAGTACCTCCTCTGTGATGTCATCGCTCCACCTCCCATGCACGCTCTGGAGGCTGAAATTCAGTCTCTGTAGTTGAGCAAACATGTTTGGCTAAACCACAGAGGATAACTGTATTGTGCACAAGCTATACTGGCTTTGTTTTCTCCCTCTTATCTGCTCAGGATTAAAGATAAGCTCAGAGCAGGCAGTTGCTTACTGACTACAGATGGGGGGGGGGGGGGTGCTGAGCAGGGAGAGTCTGCATGTTTACTCAGATAATTACATTACAACCAGCGGATTCTCTATACAGCAGACAGGCTCTGACACAGAAACAAAGCTAGTGCAGATGCCCAGTAACACTGCTTTTTTTCTCCCCTCCCTTCAAAGCTCTTTCCTGTGTCCTGCCATCAGATAAGAAGTGCAAACACCACAAGTGCGGCCAGGAGCTTGCCAGATCAGCTCCTAGTCATAGCTAATGTAAACAGTCAGGAAACTAAGGGCACCTAAGTCAGGCTGCAGCTCTCAGAGGCTTCACTTTTTTTAATCACATATATTTAGAAAAGTGATTAAATACCCACATCAATATTAGATCGTGGCAAAACCCATTTATAATAGAATCACTTCTACAAGTACCTAATGATACAAACAAAATTCATACATAACATACATCAAGTAAAACAGGAACAGATGTTACCTGGTGTGTGCAAATATCTCCAATCCTTTTGATGACAAAATTCTTCTCACTTTTTTCAGCCATAGACTCCCTTTTCCTTTCCAACATTCGCTGGAAGAACTGAGTGTGGAGATTCAGCAGATCTTCCATGCATGGAAAGATCTTCTCTATTACTTGCTGCTCGTACTGCAGTTCGGTCAACATTCCCTGACAGTAGATGTCACTCATGATCTTCAGCCTGAGGATATGGTGCATTTCCGTCTGCATGAGTTCTGTGAGCAAAGATAAAATAGTTAATGTATGTTTGATATTTAAACACGCAGAAAACAATAAGATAACAATAAGGAGGCTACCACCCCCGAGTCACAGGACATAAACTGGGATAATTTCTAAAAAAAAAAAATAAATAAATAAAAAAAAAAACAAACTAGGACCTAAAAAAAAAAATAATCTCACACTCCAGCACAATTTTACTTTTTACAATATTACAAGTGACTGATGCAGTGTAACTAAAATAGACATCACTGTATATGAAATGCTATACTATTTCCCTGAAATAACCACTGAAAACTTGACATGACTGTGTACCACCTCCAACTACAATGTCTAGTTGAAGAAATAAAACTTTCAGGGGTTTTCCCACAAAGACAGGTGATAAAGCTGTGATCGCTGGGACTCCCACAATCACTAAAATAGCGGAGGGGACACACCTTCCTCACTGCAATGAGAGTGGGGACCTCTACCCTTCCCATCAATGAGCAGTTTTTTGGTTTGGGCCTTCCAATGCATGTTGATTAAGGAAATCTGTAGTCGGTGCACTTTCTGGTATACCCCTTACGGAGGTCTGTCTAGGCTCCCTAAATAGAACCAATAATATTCCTCTGCAGAAAGAGATTTATTACGACACTCAACAATATTTTAATATGAAAGAAGACAAGCCTGAAGGGGTGTTCCCACCAAAGATTTTGAGGGCATATCGATAGGACAGGTCTGACAGGTGTGGGTCCCACCTCTGAGATCCTCACCTATCTTGGGACCGGGCCCACGAAAGTGTCGCCCCCCCCCCCTCCCAAAAAAAAGAGTCAGTTGTGCCTGTGCACGACTCTCCATTTTGTTTTATAAGAGTTCAGAGTACAACTTAACACATAACACAGCGGTTGGCTCCTATTAATATACCATCAACATCTATGGTGGGAAAATCCCTTTAAGGGATGAATTATTCGTGAAATTTAATTCCTGGAGCCCAAGCTGCATTGAAGATGTGAAATGTGTTTGCCATTTCATGTCTTTTTTGTCGTGATTGTAAGGCTGTCTCTACACTGCACAGCATTTCGGCGCTTTTAGTTTTTTAAAAGCGCTGAAGATACGATCGTTCGTGCGGCCCCATAGGCAGCAATAGAAAAGACGAGCTGTAGTCTCCACAGCTCTTCTTTTCTCCGCTCGTCTTCTGGCGCATTATACATGTTGTATTATACGCCAGTGCTTTTAGTTTTCTTGGCGTCTTCCCATATAATACAATTGTATGGGCGACGTAAAAAAAAACGAATAGCAACTGTTTTTTGTACAAAGCGTGACAAAAAACACGGTCCTGCATCCTTCTATGTGTACACTGTCCGATGCAGTGTACACATAGCCTAAGTTAGCCAAAACACATGGAGATCAGTATCAGAGATTTGCTCCTTAATCAGTATACAAGAAATTAAAGGGACACTACCATCAAATTTTTTCTTTTCACATACTGACAAGCAAAATGCAACTATTATGTGGATTTCTTATTAATTGGGTGGGTTTTCTATATCATTTTTTTTAAAGTTCTCCTATGTATGTTACTATCCCAGACTTTCCTTCTGTAAACTGTGATAATGCAGCAGTGAGAGGATTGCTTGATGATCCTTCAACGTGGTCGACTCTAGTCTAGAAATTTAGATACCATCAGCAATTACCCGATATGTGTCAAGGAACTCCTTCCTCAGTGCAGTAAAAGATTACCCTATTTTCCTTTTAAGTATTGCTCATGCTTTAGTATAATCTTATCTATCCCTGTGGAGAGAACAAGTGTAATCATTATGACATTACTTATTATTTGCAATGAGACTATATAGAGGTAAATAGCAGCTGAAGTAAAGGGAGATGAGTCTGCCTTACCAAACAAAAGTTCTCTCACGCAGCTGGAGAAGGACAATATTTTATATGTAATTTCTACTGCATAGAACTGCTGAATTAAAATAAGTATTGCCCCAAAAAATTAAAGCTTTCCAGGAATATTGGTATTAACAAAAATAATTATTTTGTCCCTTTAATGATAGGTTGTGTGTTTTGTGAGGGAGTGCATGTTTATCTACAGTCTATGATGAAACTTCGAATATGTTGCATATGAATGCACAAAACAAAAGCCCCTCAATCCTATTAATTCTCACCATAAATGACATCCTGGCGTTTTACAACTTCTTTCATTTGTTGCATAAGAAACACACTGTCCACTGCTTCACTCCAAGAGGCTTTTTCTAGTTGCCTGGAATCCATCTCAAACTCTCCCAATAGCTGCTCCTCATACAGATCAGTGCCTAGAAGCAAAATAGTTATCAGCTAAAAATCCAAAGCACATTATTTACAACAGTGGAGGAGAGAAGAATCCCAAACTACTAATAATCTTGATGATAATAATTCTCACGTGTATGGAGAGATTTTAACATATAAATTACAGATGTATGTGACCCATTATACCGATGCTTTTCATTTGCTAAACGTAAACATATAGTTTCCTTTTTAATAAATGCAGAGTATACTACTAAATAAGCATCAAAATATTATTAGCAAATAAGTTGTGCACAGTCTATTACCTTCATCACTCAGAGACTCCAGAGACTCATTGACCTTACTGGCCTTGTGCAAAGAGTCTGTTGACTGTGACAAAGTTCTCAAGCTGCCCAGAAGATTGTCATCACGTCCAAGTCTACAAATGGAGGATTCATGAAAAATTTAGTGCAAAATGTCCCAAAGCTCACATACTTCCTTACTTTTCACACATTGCAATAAGCATGGTTAACTGATAATACATCACAGAAAAGAACAGGAGTAATCAAATGGGTAACTGTAAGGGTATGTTCACACAGGACAGATATACTGCAGATCTGTGGGAGTAAATCCAAGTGTATGACAGTATCAGCAAAGTGGATAATCTATGAATAAATGTCGTTTCCATGTGGAAAAAAAAATGTGAAAGAAATCTGCATAGAAATTGACACGTCGTGTGGATTTTAAATTCACATCATGTTAATTTTGTTCTAGGTGCTTTAGATTTTTCCCATTGGCATCAATAGGGCAGTCAAACTCCGCAATAAATTGACAATTAAATTCATTACACATCTGCCAAAAAACTGGATTATTTGGAGTGGATTTATCTGTGGAAACACTGTGGACTTTTCACCTGCAAATTCATATGGATTTCTGTCCTGTGTGGATGTACCCTACTGAGTTTTCCCCTTTTCCTTTATCGGGTTTGAGCAGTAAAATAAAATGTTCATACCCTGAAATATTTTGTGTCGAGATACTTTTGGATATAGATAGTGTGGTTTGTGGTCTTCTGGCATTGAAGCCAAGTGTCATCAAAGACTTCTCGTCTACTGCCACAATTGCTGAGCGAGGCCGCTCCTTTGGTTGGGAACCTAAATACATTAAAACAAAATATTAACAAGTCTATAATGCAACTGCTCAGATTTATTTTGTTTACTCAAGTTTTTAGCATTAAATGTACAAATATAAAAAAAATATATCACTAATCTTTTTTGTTACACTCACAGTTTATGCAAAACACACAGAATTTGACAGTAAGGGTTCGTCCACATGGTAGTATGCAAATACCGGATGGATTCTGATTAAAGAAGCCGGCCAATATTTTGACATCTTTTCCGTGGTTTTGGGGGACGGTTCTGTCTGGGGTTTGCAGATTTGCCCATCCGCGTCAACCTCTGACATGTTCGTGTTCTGCCCGAAAACCGAAACGCTGGTGACGTAAAAAACCATCCAGCAGAAAATCCATTCGGTGGGGACTGCTGAACAGATTTTCTATTAAAGTCTATGAGGATGGTTTACAGTCTGTTTACAGATGCCTTTTAAACTCAAAAACAGTCTGTAAATCCGACTGAAAATTCTGCCGTGGGGACAAGCCCTAATGATATTTTTTTTTTAAATAAAAATATAAAAAATTATTTTAAATATATCATTGAAAAAAATGAATTGCCACTTTAAAAGTTCAGCTATTACTCACCTTTATTTCTCATGACCACAGTTTGAGTGAGAGTACCCTGCGGTGGTAAAACCTTCTCCTCCTGTAAGGAAAGACAATTGGAGCAAGTACTGTCATTATTACAGCCAAGTAAATCCTACACTCTTCACAGGAGAAACCGGCCAACCTTTCACTTTAAGTGTATATCACGAAAGAGGCAGGATAGACGGATTTCAACTACATAGCATTAAACCCACTGCCTATGCTCTTGTTCCCAATGTGGTGGATGTGCGTGACCCCCATCTTCAATAGATGGGGAGTATCAAATAGATTTTTTAGATATGTTTTTAAAATGTATTTTTATCTGAAAAATCAACTTTTAAAACGTTTTATTGTTTGTCATACGTGTCTTCTTCTGATGTCAATGATGTTTTGTGCTCTTCTAAAGCTGTGATACCAGACACTACCAATGATAAGGGGTGACAAAGAAGCCTCTTGTTTCTCTTCTAAGACAACTACTGTAAGCTGTTGTACTTCAATAGTAAACTGATGGATATTGCCTATCTCTAATAAGAATACAACATGGCAGTGTAACCGTTAGCAGGGCCTATGGTATTCCAACAACTTTACCTAATCACATATTGAACCTAGACAGAATATGGGTCATTAAAACCTACCTTGATCTTTGGACAGGGTTCTAATACGTCTCTGCAACCTCTATGCACAGCCAAGCCACATTCTGAGGAAAATAAAAAGACAATATAATAAAGTGTCTACAAGTAAAGCTGCAGACCAGTCAGTGAAATGTAATCATAATGGAACTATCACAGCACAAGCCCAAGGAAAGCCAACTTTCACATTGTGTTTTGCTATCTACATAGAGTGGGCCTCAATGGGCAAACAATAGCATCTGCTGCCCATAGGCTTGCTTTGTTATATTTAAAAGCTGTGGACCATGCTGTATATCTTCTCTTTTTTTCTTGAACTGGATGCCTATGGCTGGAAGACCGCAATCTTACTCAAGCCATAAGGACACTCTTTTGGCTAGTCAGGTGAACAGGGACCTATGGATGCATTTGACAGCTCCCAGGACACACCGCAAACTCTGACTGCAAATGCAGGGGGGCGATTTATGGTAAGATAGAAACACATCCGATAAGCAACTTCCTGTGTGAATAAGCATTATTAAGAGGAAAAACTGTTGTTAATAGTACTGCTGCTGCCTGCATAATTCTCATATCACGGCTCATGGAGAAAAAAAAATAAGCGTGATGTAGGAGTTCTGACCACAAATGTTTGCTTTGTTTAAAATAATCTTAAAGGGGTTGTCTCACTACAATGATTCATCTAACCTCAGTCCTGTTTTCTCAGTTTCATTTTTGAAACCAGGGATGTGTTTACTGGCCTCTGCTGGCTGCTATTGGCCTGCAGTGACGAGCTGCTGAGGACACCAGGGGCGACTTGTATGATCTAGGCGCATAGAGGCCAGTTCTAAATAGCAGTGTAGAATGTATGAACCTGTTCTACTGCGGGTCATAGGTTTGGCGCTTTCTAGTTCCACTATGACAACTCGGGCTCAGGTAAACCACTTAACTTGGTCTGGCTGTTCCAGCAGTAATGCGCCAAGTTTTGCCATCCTCCAGTCATAAATTTGGAGAATCATACGGTTGTGGTGTGACACGCCCCCAGAATGACCCCACATCTTGGGCGCATTACAAAGTGCCGCGGGCGCCACAAAATGCACCTAATCTTGGAGTGTGCCTGCTCATACACATAGAAAAACAGGACTGCAACAGTTTTTGGGCTAAAAGCACACCAGAATACTGGAGCAGGCCTGTACATACATGTTGCCCCAGATCTGTAGCTATAGAGACCAGCTCTGGCAGCCTATCAGGAGAGATTAACAGGTCTGTAGCTACAGCGACCTGAGGAGCTGATATCTAGGAATAGGTAGGACACTGTTAATGGACATATATTGCAAAGTGACTTGTTTGCAAGATCTTTAACATAAAAAGCAATCCTTGTAGTGAGACAACCCCTTTAAGGACTGAATGACCATCTTGGGTCCTAACAACCAGTATTTTGGTCTCTGACTGCTAGTTCTCCCACTGATACTTATAACGAAGGGGCTGTAGTGCTAAATGTCATAGCTCGTTGGTGTTCACTTGCATGGAGCAATGTCGCAGTTCCCTGCATAGTGGGTGTTTGTGTGAGCTGTGCAGGAGAAATGCCAAAATGGATCTTGCACCCTTTGTTCTCTAAAGACAGACCAACTATAGATAGAATTTTATGGCATGCCCTAGTGAAATGATAAAATATTCCATGATGGGAATACTCCTTGGATGGTAAAAGAACAAAAAGCAACATTAAGGTTTCCGTACTATATGTACTAAAAAGTCTTTCATTTCTTGTGAAACTGGTTATTAAATATTAATAAACGGCAATGGTAAACATGCATCAGATTTCATGAGCCTCCTTATTACCACAATAAAGTTAATTACCTGAACACAACTTTTAGAATAATTTGAAAACCGGCTCTAATAACATAGAGCTTTGCACTGATGCAGGAAGGAAATGTTTGTGTAAAGCATGCTCCGTGTAGGAGAGTAACGATGAGGAAATTGCTATAAAAACAAATGTTATGTTTTTTATATTCACTCTTCTCCAGGGACCCAGCATCCTGCAATATTATCTAAATATATCATGAACTAATGGAAATCGTAGTTATTTCTGGACAAGACCTGGAGATGTACACTTTTTCACAGCTTGCGCTTAGGGTCTGAACGTTCCCACTGGCTCTATCACTTAGTGATAAGTTTCTCGCTCTCTCTCTATCTATCTATATATATACAGGTAGTCCCCTAGTTACAAACAGAGACTTATGGGGCATGCTGGCACTTGTAGTTCCACGTTTCACAGCAGATGATAGCTGTGGAACGACAAGTTGCAGCATGCCACAGCAGCACATGAGGTGAAATCTTCTTAACAAGGGCACAGACCGCAAAACAAATATAAAAACCCTTCCATGCACTTCCCAAAACTTAAAAATCCTTTTCTGCTGGAGTTACATTTAATAAATATATACTTGTTCTGACTTCCATACAAATTCAACTTAAGAACAAACCTACAGTCCCCCTATCCTATTCGTAACCCAGGAACAGCCTGTATTTAAGTATACACCAGCTGTGTCTTTATACTTGTTTGTTGTTACCTTTTCCTAAGCATTGATTTACTGTATATTTGGAATACTATCCATGTACGTACGTAATATGTCTTGTGTGAAGTTTGTGTCTATTATATGTTTTTAGAGAATGCTTGTACTAATAAAATACTGATTGGATTTTCTAATGTCTTGGTTCTTTTTCTTCTTCGGATCTGCACTTAAACTTAGATGTTTTTCTTCATGAACAGAAAAAAGTGTGCGCCTCTATTGGTGAATCCTGCACCCTCTTAAGACCTTTAGGAAAATGCTTTAGCATCTAATCCATAATAAATGAATTAGGGCAGCACGGTTGCTCAGTGGTTAGCACTGTTGCCTTGCAGCACTGGGGGTTCATATCCCATCATCGACAACTTCTGCAAGGAGATTGTATGTTCTCCACATGTTCGTGTGGGTTGCCTCCAGGTACTCTGGTTTTCCCAACACTCCAAAAAACATACAAATAGGTTAATCTGGAATTTGGATTGTAAGCCCCAATACGGACAGCGACCAATATCAATAGTGGCAAGCTGTGTACAGCATTGTGGAACACAAAGGTGCTATACAAATGATTTACTTAAATAAGTATATTGTATCCCAAAATAGTAGCCCCGCTGCGTTAACAGCGACTTGGGCAATGCAGCAGTTGGTGAGAAAAACACAAGCAGAATAAGAAATGTGCAAAGAGTTGCAATGTCCTAGGTCTCATGCTCCCACTACTGATCTACTTGGAAGGGTTGTGCTAAAGCTTCACCCCAATGTCAGGTTCTTCTGTGTTTGCAACAGGTATTAGCGTGTTTGCTTTTTCTTCCCTGATACATTATTTCAGAAAGCTATTTTTTGGCCATCAAAATATGAACGGAAAAGACTCAAGCTGTGCTGACGGATACGTTAAAATCTGTCACTATCAGATAGAATCCACTTGAGCGGTTTCTTTTTTTTTTTGTTGCCATACTTGCATGCAGTCCCACACCTCATGTCAAAAACAGATACTGCCTTAGAAACAGGTCAATGGGGGCCATCACAACAGTAGCAAGAACACAGTTTTATAATTTATCAGTCCGGTTTTTGTGATGTTTTATATATTTATTTTGGTCAATCGTAAAAAAAAAAAAAAGCTTGATGGGATGAAAAAATATATATATATTGCAAGTTTCTTCAGGACCTAAAGTGATTTTTTTTTTTTTACACAAACTCAGGTTACCCAGGTTAAATGTATGCGTGACCAACAGTGACATTCCAGGCAGTATCGGCAGTTCCTGTTAAGACAATAAAAATGTGTCCTGTTTGCCAGATTTCTTAACAGTTCGATTTAAATCTACAGAAATATGAAGCAAATAAGATCGACATGATTCTAGCTGGTCAGGTGGATGGCACAAATAATTAATACATGCACTGTAATCTACTCTTTTCTATTCGACCGTGTCCAGTAAAACCCCATGGGTGACTCCTAATGGCCTAATCCATCAAACAGCAGATTTTACAGTCATTTGTCCAAATATCCCACACAGCTAAACAACATATATTGCAATTGTATGTTATAGAAGTGAACGTTGAGTGTGCACGTCACAAGATTTCTTCAGCGTATGTGCTGGATGTAGACTAAAATAAAACTAAATTACATTACTTGTTGCTATAAAATATCATTGCTGTACCATAAAAAATACTGCACAATACCGAACCCTGAATACTGGGATCTCAACGACAAAGCTGGGATTTGAATGAAAAGTGTTAGAAAAGATGTCTGTTTGGAAAGACCTGCTGTTCTCTTTGAGGTCGGCATGAAGTAGGGACAGACATGCTGATTTCAGCGGTGTGCAACGTGTGACAACGGTGTAGTTGCTGCTAAAAGTATGTTCATAAAGAAAAAACTGCTCGCATCACACTGCAACAAAAGCTACAAGTTTATAAAAAATGACAACATACAAAAGAGACATACCGCTGATAAGTCACTATCATACTGCCCTTAGGATAGGCTCACATGACATTATTTTCACATGTATTCTGCATTGTAGTAGGCGTGATAAAAATGTGTGTATATGATAGCCCCATGGTCTCATCGGCTGATAGCTGTGCATTTAAAATAATTAACCGTGTTATTTATTGTTACAAATACCAATGTTTTCAAAATACACATTGTGAATAAAAAAAAAAAAAAAAAAAGAATAAAGTTCCTGTCACTAAGTGTGAAAAAAGCACTGGGAACTAATGGGTTAATCTGCATCCGACAAGGTAGAAAATCTACGGCAAGAAAAAAAAAGTGAAAAACTGCTGCTTACTATATGGCGGATATAGCCATGTGACTGTACCCTCAGAGAACAGCACAGAATCGCTGACCAGTATTAGGACTGTTGTAGGGAACAGTAGAACATATATAGGTATGATTATATTGATGACGGTATTGGTATAAATGAGCTAATAAACCTGTTTGTTTTCTTTATTTGGAAGGTTTAATAACATGCAAGTAATAAACCAGCTTGGATTACAATACAATGTGCAATAATGACTATTGTGCAATGGACTTTACACACGACATACACGCAGTCCCTAATGACCATGAACAATCTCATGGAGACAGCCAGCCGCAGCGCTAATAGCTACAGGTATCCCTAGTTTTACTGCGTAACAAGGTACTGAATTAAAAGTGACTGAATACTGAACTCCTGCACAGAACTGTGGCCATCTCACCATTTATCACCCTATACCACTGTGCAATGACTGGGAAATCTTACAGAGATCCCATTACAATGTAATATGACAAAAACGAGTCAACAATTTCCAATGCAACAAAAATCCCTAGGACCACTAAATGAGTTTATCTTATACCGCACACAGTCCATCCGGTCTACAAGCCATAGATTACACAACCCAGACACAACAACACTGGACACAGATCATCATCACAACTATACAAGTGCTCAACCTTACTTACGACTCAGCAGAGTTCTTAGTCTCCAGATCCCTGCTCATTCTGGCTGATCCAGGTGATGCACATCCTCAGGAAAGGATCTACAGAGCCCTGTCTTCAAGGAACAACCCGTCTCCCTCTAACAACTTCAAACACAGCACCTTGTAGAGATGTAGCAGAGCTGAACGTGTCTGTTGACTTCATCTTAGTTCAGTCTCTACATGTAATCACAGTTAGATCTATACCATGATACTGTATGCTGGGCCTCATGACACTTGGCTCTGCTACATCTGTAGATGAGGAGCGGTTGTGAAACATGAGTAGTTTATTACTAAGAACTCTAGCACAATCTCACAAACTTGTGTCCTATAAAGGCATAAAACAAGCGTTCAAAGTCAGACCAATGTACGAAACTGTGCAGAAGCCTAAGACGGAAAATCGTGGCACTTACACGTCTGGTAGACCTCATCCAGATGCAATTCTCTGAAGCAACTCAGTACCTGTGACATAGCCACTGCGAGTACCCATACTCACATTCCTGCAGGAGGAGGAGCGCGCTATCGATATGTATACACACAGAGGAATGCACATGAATCCACACAAAAAACACTGGGATTTCCACAGGCTGAAATACTGTCATCAAGAGAGCCACCTACTCTATCAAATCCGGAAGCAGCACCTCCATTTCACCACATTTTCTGACTAATCTAATGTGAGATATAAACTATTTCTAAACTCGGTTTCTTACACGACTTTAACAGGATATGTGGGGTGGAAATAAATTCAGCACCCACACCAGACCCTGCTGAAACCAATCCTGCTCCAGCGATGTTCTACTACAAGCCATCACTGATGACAGCCTGTCACTTTGATGGAGGCTGTGTAGATCAAGATCTATACTCAGTTACAGAGTTATGCAATAGACTGACACAGGGCTGTCGTAACTAATTTCGGGACCACAGACAGCCAAGGCATCTGCAGTTTCTATACTGTATTATAACAGTGGGCCCCTATTTTCTAAAAATAAAATGATCAGGGCCCCTGACAGGACTGCCCTGATGGCACCTCTAGAACAACAGATACATGCACACATTAAACACCAATATATATTTTTTCCCTAATTAGGACACGCTCACAAACATACCACTTCCCCTTATCGTTTTATTTGCCGAATATACATTTTGCAATTTTTATGTTCTGTACAAGATTATGGGAGAGCCCATCTTCCCTGAGATGCCATTAAGGGTATGTTCACACGGCGTATTTTGGGACGCATTTCGCCACATATTGAGAGTGTACTGCGCTCTAATACGAGCAAAATGCGCCCCAATCATTACGGTAATCTACAGTTCTCATAGAGAACTATGGATTACGCCTCCTCTTCCCGCTTGTACAATACGATCGTATTGTACGAGCGGGGAGATAATTGGCATGTCATGCTCTGGAAAAATGAAAGGGACGCGCTGATTGGTTGCTATGGGCAACAAAGTGAGTTTTAGACCAAGACAGTTTTCATACATGTGGCCCTTTGTCTCCACAAGACACTCTGCAAACAAATGCACAATATTCGGTGTGGATTGCTGGTTATAGAGCAGCAAAATTGCTGCACTTTCCACAGCAACTCCGCTGCAGGTGAACATACCCTTACTATAACCTACACGCTTTCTATCACAAACTACCCTGTAAGACAAGGATATTACAGCAACTTTAGCAGCATTGCAGCATGCAATAATCGGAGTCTGAGGCTATGTTCACACAACTTTATCTTTCAGTGAAGAACTTGTTTCACAGGAAAAATGCACTTTTGTAAGTTTGTTTCATGCGTTTTTTTTATGCACACTTTCTTCACTTGATGGGTCTTTTGGTCCATTTTTGCTGCTTATTTTTATGTGTTTTTTTTCAGTACAGGGAATTTGATTGTACCTAATGCATGGTTTGGTGCGTTAACACGCTGGTAATGGTCCTTCACTCCTGTTTTCTTATGCAGCATGTAATGCATCAAACAGTGTGCAATAAAGTGTGTGTGAGTGATCTGCGCTTATTCCTATTTAAGTCAATGGAATCCTAACCATGTTTTTCTTGCTCACTTTTTTGACACATAAGAGCATAAAAATCGTGATTTTTGTGCATGAAAAAGACATCGTGTGAACCCGGCCTGAGAGGGACAACCAGCATATAACATGTTCTATATTCCATTGAACGGTTTTAGGTTTTGGAAACTCTCAGTAAAAAATCCAGCGCTGGTTATGGTCGGATTTTTGGCCGATTCTAAATACTAAATCCACTGAAAAACTGACCAAAATCCAGTGCTGTGTAGACATAGCCTTAGGCTTTTCTTCCTAACACCAAAACGCTCATGTGAACAGAGCTCCAGTAGTGTACACAATTTCATCCTTTACATGAAAAGTGACAGCAAGATGATCTTGAAAACAGTAAAAAAAAAAAAAAAAAAAAAAAAAAAAAATCCTGAAACAGCACATCTGTAGATTTTAGAACGTTACATTTTGAAAAAGGATTACAACGTATTTATATAAAACTGGGATCACTACAATTATTATTTGGCTTTTGGAGTATGTACCCAAAACATAAGGTATAAATATACACAGTATACACGCCACAGACCGTTGTATTAATCTGCACAAATTAACAGAGAATTTTGTGACTAAAATAAACAAATTAACAGAGATTAATCTCTGGGGCATATTTATTAAGGCAGTTGCGGCAGAATTCTGGCACAATCTGCGCCAAAAATAAAGGCGAACATGCATTACAGCACATTTATTATGTGTTTTAAACCGTTTCTAGGAATTTTATCTGACAAAGTGTGGCCTCACAAAAGGGGCATGGTTCACTGTGCAATGTTGTGCAGCAAAAAAAACAAAAACAAAAAGGAAACGATTGCCAGTTGGTGGCATAAAGTAAGCCAACTTAAAGTGGTGTAAAGTTAGACTAGACAGAACATGCTCCATGTTAAATGTGGCGCATTGTAAAACTGTCTATGAGAACGTGAATTACCGTAATGAAATGGCCGTTTTCAGCCCGTAATTTGCTCACTCCGGCGCGTAATTACAGACCGAAATACGGCCCATTTTAAGCCGTGTGAACATGGCCTTAAGCCGAACGGCTGAAAAGTAGTTAATGACCAGAGCATTTTTTTAGTTTTTGCCTCCTTGCGTTTCAACAGTTGTAACTTTTTATTTTTTTCAATGACGCAGTTGGATGAGGCCTCGTTTTATTCGAGACAAGGTGTACTTTATGGGGGAATAGTTTAAGTTCACTTAGAAATAATTGCAGAATTCTTTTTTATTTTTAAACAATCTTTTTTTTTTTTTTTTACACCATTCACATTTCACACTTAACTTGTTAATTAATTCTACAGGTTATTTCGTTCATGTGGATACCTGATATGTGTAGGTTTTTTAGTGTGTGTAATATATGCACAATTATTTTTTATTAAATATTTATTTTTATTTTATTATTTTTTTTATTAATTTTTTTTACTTTTTCTATTTTTACTTTTTTTTTTTTTAAATCCCATGAAGGGAGAACTGTTTTACATTCTTTTTTTTTTTTTTTTTTTTAAACACTTAGTAATGTATTTGCATATTCATATATGCTAATACATTACAATCTGTGTCAGTCTGACACAGGCAGTGATCAGGACAGCACACAGGCTGGCCTGATCACTGGCTTGTTACACAGACAGCCCTGGGGCCACTCTAGGTCCCCAGGGCTGACTGTGCAGCTGTTTCCCGGGCTCTGTCGGGTCATCGGGTGTCCCGATCACCCGAAAGAACAGGGAAACCCTTTGATTGACCTGCGGTGACAAACCGCAGCAATCAAACGGTTAAAGCACCGGGATGAGGAGGTTCCCCCGCTCCCCGATGCTCGTAGGAAATGCACTGGGATCAGGGCTGTGTAGTACAGCCCCGATCTCGGTGCAGCTGCGGCGTCAGGAGCCGCAAACTCCGATGTCTGCAGCGACGTCTAAAGACATCGCTGCAAACGAACGACCTGCACCAGCCAACGTCTAAAGTCGTCGGGCGGTCGTTAAGGAGTTAATGAGCGGATATTAGCCCTGCCCACCCATGACTGGCCCTGCCTACTTGCCATTTATTGACAGGTTTCTAGCTATTTACAGCAACAGATCAAAACAGTTGTGGGTGGGCAGGGCTAATGCTGTCTGCACTGCAAGATCTGAGAGTTGAATGCGCAAAAACTACTATATATAACAGAAAAAGGGACAATGCTAGAAACAGCACATCTGTTATTAGCTTATGCTGCCTATGGTGACCTCAGCACCAGCTGTGTGACAGGCTCCTTTAGAAGGACTTGTCTGGTTCATCTAAAAATGAAATAAGCAGCCACTGGTAGCCAAAAAAACAAAAAAAAAGAAAACTATACTCTCCTTCCTCCTGATCACCTCCATTCTAGCAGTGGCTCTTCTGATCACTTTGATCTTCTTCTGAACAGGTGGTCTCCGCTGCAGCAGCTGACTGGCTTCACATGCCACTGCCTCACATTACCAGGCAGACGTAACATCCAGTTTGAAGGGAAGAAAAGGTAAACATAAGACCAGAGAGAACCAGCACTGGAACTAAGGAGATGAGGAAGGAGAGTACAGGTTCTTCCCTTTTATTTTAATGGGCCCCAGTGGATATATATATATATTTTTTTTTAGATGAAATGGACAACCCCTTTGAAATGGGTTTTCTCACCACGCTGTTTCACAGAGTCTGCTCTTCACAGACAGCTTCAAGCTGCCACTTCCTCTTCAGGCGGTGGGTGGTTCTACAGCTGTGACTGACATTTCAGCTCTGCTATTTCTAGTCTAGACTGTAAGGCTATCAGGGAGCACTTCAGCACATAATTGCGCCAAAGTATGTCCTGCAAATACGGTAAAATCAATTAGCAAGTACCGCACTCATTGAGTGCTGTGTAAAATCAACAAAGTCGTTTAGTCGACGGAGATTTAAATCGTATTTCCTGGCACGCACTGTGTGTCTGTAAAAAGAAGTGACCTGTCACTTCTTTTGGACACTTACGGGCTGAGAAATAGGGAGCTATATGAAGCAGAAAGCTGCCTCACATTAAAAGCGCTACTGAAGGCATATTGTACATGTGCGTCACAATACGCCATCGGAACATACTATAAGAGCACTACTGGTGATGGAGTATTAACAGCAGGGCACAAGGCTATAGAGCTCTAAAGGGTTAAAGTTTGTCAGTAAAAAAGATAAGACACAGCAGGGAGTGAAGTCACTATCCCAGCCAGGGCTGTTAGAGAAGAGGAAAATTTTAAGAGGTTTTGCCACAATCTCATTTCATACCTCCTGCATCCAGCTCTTCAGCTCTGTGTGCTCAGAAGGGGGCCTGTGTGATGTTTGAACTGCATATCATGTGACCCTGCAGGATGACATCACCAGGCCTTTCCTGTCTCTAGTCAAAGAAAGGTCTGTTTATGTAAAGAGCTGTGAGTAGTTACAATGTAGCTCAGAGGTAAAACTTTTGCCTGCAGGAACAAGGGTCCTCAGTTCAAATCCCTGCAGGAACCAAACCTGTGGATTTCTTTTCTCTTTATCTATGCACATACCTTATTGAGGTTTCTTTTTTTTTTTATTTGCACTGTTTGAGCAATTACTAAGGAGTACAGAGGACGGGAGTAGAATGACAGCACCTGGGTTTGAACACTCAGTAGCTGCTGAGAGGAGAGGTGATGTCTGAACATGTGCTACTAGGACTGAGAAGCTCTCAGCCCTGGTTGTATTCCCTGGAGATGAGCTGTAAACACTGGATCACTAAAGGAGCAGCTAAGACAAAAATGGTGCAAATTTTTTAATAATGATGAACGGTGAAAATGTTTATTATTTAATTTACAAACTTCCCACATCAATTTTACTTTGTGGCAAAACCCCTTTGAAGTGAGTTCCTTACCTCCTATCTGCTCAGGAGAGAAGATAAACAAAGCATGCTGAGTCACGGGGGAGAGGGAGGGGTGGGTGAGCAGAGATCGAGGAAGCAGGGAGTGTCTGCAAAGTTTACTCAAATAATTACATTACAATCAGCGGATTCTCTATACAGCAGACCGCCTCATACACTGCACTTTTCTCCCCAGCCCCTTGCAAGATCCTTCATGTTCCCTGTCATCAGATAAGAAGTGCAAACACAGATCAGTTCCTGTCAGTGTCCTGGTCGTGTCTAATGTAAACTGTCAGGAAACTAAGGGGGACTGAGCAATGCTGTAGCTCTCAGAGGTTTCACTTTTTGGAATCACATATATTAAGAAAAAAAGTGATTAAATACCCATTTTGGAGGATCCTACGTCAACATTACATCGTGGCAAAACCCCCTTTAAGTACACAAGGAGATCAGAAATGCTCTAACTCTGACATGAAGCAAAACTGGAACAGCAATGTATTCGGTTATAGTTCTCATTTACTTTTGCCTACATGTTTAAGGATAATCAATGTGGTGAGAATATCCCTTTAAATCATGTCAATCCTCCATGAGCAGAATAGCCTGGACTCCAAACAGATACATTTTAGGTTCAATGTGGTAGGATTGTGCTGATATATTTGCTGCAGCCCACTGAGCATTGCTTATGCTGGATACAAATGTATCCACTTCTCATACGTGACACGATTAGTACCAGACTGAAAACCAGTCCCGACCTAAGCAAGACTGCCTTTATCTACTGACCACTAATAGAGAACTTGAGGAGGAAATAACACAAAAGGATATTAGAAACCTCACAGCCTGCACCTACTGCCTCCAGCTGAAAACATATTCATGCTTTACCCCCACGCATTAGCTGCAATCTGACAATGGATATATAATGGCCACCTATGACATATTCTACCCACATGTGCTGTCCAAATCTAACAATAAAACGGAAGTGCCTGCTCATGAGTGTGTTGAGAAACCATTTCCTTAAAAACAAGCACTAAAAAACAAATGCAAGAGGCATAAACAGCTTGCTACTTACCTTGACACACATAACCAGGTTTTTTGGTGAAAGGTTTGTCGCAGGTTTTGCACGTTAGGGTATCCATCATTGTTGCAGTCACAAATAAGTGCCCATTGCTTTTGTGCTTCTCTTTGCCTTTGTCATTGGCCTCCTTGTCTTTGTCTTTTGTCTTATCCTTGTCCTTTTCCTAAGGAACAGTAAGAATGCAGATTTATTTAAAAAACAAAATTAAAAAGCAAACCAATTCTCGAACAAGATTTGGGAATCAAAGGATCAGTGTGAGAAAGAGCTAAAGAAATGACATGCAGCAATTTTCTTTAAAAAAACAAAAACTACGCATCTCACAATCACAGGTTGCATTTAGAATTCAACATAAAAAAATAGATTTTCTCTACAAAGCCTTCATGTATGAACAAGGTACATAGTTTACAGCATAGCGGTAGGTTTTCCTACCATTACAATAATAATCTTAATAATAATCTTTATTTATATAGCGCCAACATATTTGGCAGCACTTTACAATTTAGGGGGTATAAGTACAAACAAAAACCAAACATAATACAGAAAAAGCTGCTTACAGGTCAGAAACGAGGTGTGAGGGCCCTGTTCGCAAGAGCTTACAATCTATTAGTGTGTAGGGGTGAGACGAAGGGTAAGAAGTGCTCAGTTTACACAATGGTACAGCCATGTTTCATAAATATGGGGTGGTTTACATAAAAATTGGGTGAACTTGCCACCATGACAGTACATCTATATACAGATAAGTGCCTGTGAGTGCCCTAGAGAAGGGAGTGACCGATGTGTGTGATAGCAGGTGGGGGATTACCAATTAGGGATCTTGATAGGCCTGTCTAAGAAAATGTATGCTCAGGGCACTCTTAAAGCTTTGGGGTATAAGTTTGCCTGATTGTATAGGGAAGCTTGTTCCAGAGAACTGCTGGTGCCGCATGTGAAAAATCTTGGAGACGGGCATGGGAGATTTGGATGACTGAGGAATGTAGTCTAAGATGATCAGCAGAGCGGAGAGACCGGGTAGGGTGGTAGACAGAGATGAGGGAGGAGCTGTAGGGGGGGGGGTGCAGCACTGTGGAGAGCTTTATGGTTGAGAGTGAGGAGTTTCTGTCAATACACTGTAAGAAATGGGCATATTAACCACCATAGAAGCATTCTTCATATGCTACATGCTGCTACTGATGGGCTAATGCTTAGGAAGACAAAAGGTGTTTTTAATTTTGTAATGTATAGGAGAAAAAAACAATTAGATTTCCAGTGCTTTCACACAGAGCGTTTTTTTATGCTATTTTTGCAGAAATTCATAGTATTAATTGCAGCGTATTTCTGCAAAAAAACAAAACAAAAACGTGTCAACAAACGTATCAAAAAAGCACCAAAAAACTCCGTGTGAAAGCTCCCTTATGGTATGTTCACATTGAGTTTTGGATCCGAAAAATGCATTCAAAAACGCTGTGTAAAACACATCTAAAGCGCATCAAACATGCATTCAACACATTTCAAATAGGGCGCCTGCTGCGTCAAATGGATCAAGAATTGACATGTCAATTCTTTGAACGGATCAGAAAAACGCATGTAAAACACGTATCATCTGAACGGCGATGCACGAGTTACATTGAAAGCAATGTTAATCATACTGCACATTGTTAGATGCGTGTTTGGGTCCGTTTAGGGTTTGAAGCTCGGATCCAAACACACATCTAAAAAACGCATACAAAAGTGCAGTGTGAACATACCCTTACTGTTTTGGACTTCTGAAAATCTCACAGTGAATATCTTGACAGAAATGAAGCATCAAAAATCACAGCAAAATAAAATAATCACCATTCGTTTGCACTGTAGACATGAATACATCCGCTTTACTTTTAAGCAATGGGTGCTTCCTTATTATTGTAACATTTCATGAGGCATCAAGCATAAAACAATATCTAAAAAGCCAGTTACTAAACATTGCACACAAAATAACAATAGTCATGACCAGTTTCATATAAAATCTCAGCTAGAACCAGACAGCAGTCTGTCCTTACCTCACCATGTCTTGATCCTATATATTTTATCCTAATCTGTGGCACTTCTATAAACTTACTCCACGGCATCCTGCACCTGGACTACACCCCCTATATACAGAAGGTGGGTACCACATAAAACAAACGAGACATATACAAACATGTACAGACACACGACTGAAGCCTTTTTTGTAGTCATCTAGAAGATAGAGGAAAGTCACACTAAGGAAGGAAGTAAAAAAAATAAAGAAATATGACTTCTGCTTTTCAATAAGCCACAGCTATGGTTGCTACTTTACTTCACTCCTAATGAAAGACTTCTTACAGAAACAAACCCTTTTTTCACCAAATGATAAAAGTATTCACTGCTCCTCATAATCAGATGCATCCTGCTACATCACAAATGTTCCTCATATAATGACGATCAAGCAAAGACTCTTTCTAATCACATTGTGGAACCAAGAAAAGGTAGAACATTATTTTCTTACTAGATTTTTGGAAGACGGTCAGAAAAAATGATAATCTTTCAGTAATGTTTTTACTCATTCACTTCCATGTTTAACATCCCATAAAGGTAACCTCTCACAATGAATGTATTATCTGATCTACCAGCAGGAAGGGCTGAGCAGATTGATATATAGTTTTATGGGGCAGGATTCCTCAGAATTACAGTTTTTCTCATTAAATCCCTGCTTATTCTGGAGTCCAGTGGGTGGAGTTATCAGTGATTGACAGCCTTCCTTGTATGAGTGTGCATAGAGATGGCTGTCAGTCACTGGTAAGACTGCCACTGGACTCCTTAACCCAGAATAAGCAGAGATTGAAATGAATAATTTGCAAGTTCCACTGAATATTTTCCCACAGGACAATATATCAACCTGCCCAGCGTCTCCTTCACTATAACATGCCACAAGCAGATCAGATAGCATGTTCAATGTGATTGGCCATATGACACCCAGCCTTAAGCTGTCTTGAATGCTATCTGTTCAGCACTGTGGCACAGTGTTTAGCACTCTTGCCTTGCAGCACTGGGTTCTTTGGTTCAAATCCCACCAAGGACAAGTTCTGCAAGAAGTTTCTATGGTCTGCCCGTGTTTGCGTGGGATTTCTGTGGGTACTCTGATTTCCCCCACATTCCAAAAACATACAGATTGGTTAATCTGTAATGCAGACTGTGACCCTTGTGGGGACAGGGACCAATGTGAATGATGACAATCTTTGTACAAAGCTGAGGAAAATCATGGTGCTATATAAATGTAAAATAAATAATAATCCCTATGTATAAGGAGATGCTGCCCCGGCCGGGGTGGAGGAGTCCAATGTGCAGCTTCCCTGTCCCACTAAACATAACTGACAGGTCTCTTCCTATACACAGAGAAGGGTGATGCCTGTCAGTTATGCCGATTGGGAGAAGCCACACATCCAACTCCTCTCTCCCGTACCGGGCTCAGTTCTACGGGGTGTTTACTCAAATGCTACAGAAACACGTTAACACACATTACAAAGCCAGGAGAACCCGTATATTTCCTGCCATCCCTGGTTCCCTTTAACAGCAGTTATATCTGTAAAACTTTTCTCTCTCCGAGAGTCCGAGAACTTTTTTCAGCTGGCTAGCACGGTACCAAACGTTTTTATTTGAACTATTTTGGGGTGTAGGGTGTGAATACCTGTTTAAGATTAAGGTGTATAGATTCTGAATGCAGAGCAAACTACAATTGACATGGTTTGGCAACACGTACAAAGCTCATCTGTCACTTCCTATCATTGTGGAGGAATAAAGCTACAGGAAAAAATAAACCTTTAGGCATTTTCTTGTTTCAGTGGTTTTGAGAACATTGCTGATCTATATTTAATACTGCGCCGTCTTCCTTGTTTCTATTAGGCATACGACAGAACGCCTTCTTCCCCACTAATATTTGTTTTCAGGCTTCACTGTGAAGGGACGACTACTTGTAGTGGCAAAGAGAAAAAAAAAAAAAAAAAGAGAACTGGCTTTGCTTGCATAATCGCCATCTGCGGCTAGATGAAACAAATACAACATGTCCATACTCAACATCCTTCCATGTTTGAAAATGTGTGGGAGGCGTGCAATGGAATACTCCTGGTGTAATAATATTAGTGGTACACAGTGTATGCTCCAGCAATAAGGGAAATAAACAGAATAAAAGCTGTCATGGCCGACACGTTTCTAATGCTCCAACAGTACAACACAGATCCAAGAATCCACAGTCACACAATTAGGTTAAAGCAAAAAAAATCTGAATGCTTGCTGCACATGGCAAGATGGTGTGCAGAAGGCTGTACAATGGTACAGAGCATACTACTAAGCAGTGTCCCCCTTTATAACGCTGTGCAGTAGCATATTTGCAAAGTTATTTTCCCATAGATGCTATGATTGCTACTATTGGTTTTCTAGGGTCCTATTAATGTTTATGGCTGCAGCACTCCTGTTCCGCTCAATTCAGATAACATGGCTATGTGCGAATGTCCATAGCATCCTCTACATGACATTTTGTTTTAAACATACAAAAAAAAAAAAAAATACAATGAGCATCACAGTTCCTTGTTCGGAAGGTGCAGCATTATTATGAATTTCTTTAGAAACTGCACAATGTGCTTGAGATAGAAGTGCAGTAAGAAAAAGAAAAGCATGATTGGAAGTTAGCACAATTTAAACTAGCCCATAGATCTTAGAAGGCAATGTGAGAATTAAACTCCCATGATAAAAAGTTACTCACCTTTGTTTTCTTGCCACTGGACATTTTACTCTTGATGTAGCTAAATGTGCGACTTACTTTCGTCACACCTTTGCCCTCCAGATCCTTCTGAGAGGGGCTCGGTGGCAACTGGTTGCTACATTCCTCAGATATGCTACAACAGGTGTTAAAAAACACGATTTAGAAATTATTGGTATTCATAAGGATTCTATTTCTAATACTATTGGAAGAAGAGATTCAATTATTGTCAGAACATTTCAATCGACTATTATATGCGAGTAAAGTTGATGGGTAAGGAGGGGGGAATAAAAACCAGGTACACAATGTTACTAAGCATAAAAAGAATTCATTTTTGCTGAGAAGCATTGGATCAGCGTATAGAGTGAGGATGTGCAGTCCTCGTTATTCTTCTATGTGAATTGTTAAAAATAATTCACATTTACTCGCTGATATCAAATGGATATTGAGTTTTCCTCTCAATTGAAAGGAAACAAAACTAGCAAAAACTAACATGTAAGACACAGTAAATAAAAACATTTACCTTTGTGCCAAAGAATTGCTGCCGATATTTATTGGCCGCGAGGCTGGAAGAGGCATGAAAAAGAATAAAAAAAACAAAAAGAAAAATTAAGACGCAAATCAAATAATCTTTTCATAAAACCTTTGAACTGATAGCGTGAGCTTTGACGCGTGTTAGAAGAGCCATTAGTGTACCCAGGACTTTATGTACTGCACTGTGAATAGTTATATTGTGTTGCTAAAAGCAGTCTTAGGCAATATTTATAGAAGTGAATACTATAAAGAAAACAACAAGGCAACTAAAAAAGGGTATGTTCACACGGCGTATTGGGGCATGTACTGTACGCGTCGCAATACGCCGGGTGTTTTAGAAGTACACGCTAAAGCATGGGGGGAAGGGGTGGCCAGCCATTCACTTTCACTAGCAGTGGCGCGTAAGCACAAGTGACACGCCACTTCTCTCCCCGGCGTACAAGACGATTGTATTGTACGCCGGTGGAGACGAGACCTAATTCATAGTTGTCTATGAGAGCTATGAATTACCGTAATTGCAGCGCGCATTTTGGCCGTATTAAGGCGCAATTACGTGGTGTGAACATAACCAAAAAATGTATCCTTTACACTTTAAAAAAAAATAAATATCCACCATTGCCTTCTATTCTGTGTATTGCAGACTCTAAAAACGCATTTGTCACTAAGAATAAAAAAACAATGCAAACTAAATGGAATTTAACATTTCACAGAAATTGCATCTTACAATTCCCACATTCAATTCATTCGCACATGTCCAGGGAGCCAAAATATAGTGATCAGGGGGGACATTATCCACACAGGAGAGTTCGTGGTTACTGACAATATTCTTTACAAAGGGCTAGATTCACAAGGTAGAGTTCTGTTTTGGAAAAACACACAGTGCCAAACACAGCAAAAATCATGGGAGAGAACCTCAGATATTTGTCATGTTTTGTCCTTTTTCTTAATGCAGATTTCATCAGGTTTTAAGAATGTGGATTAAACATATCCAATAGGGCTAATTAATATCTTCTACCGTGCTTGGAAAACAAGCAGAGAACTGCCCTTTACTCACTTTTTTTTTTTAACATGTCTCGTAATGCATCATATGACGCGTAAAGAAAATTAAAAAAAAAAACAGTGCGTGCCCAAATGGCGCGTATCACCATTCAAACCCATGGGACACTTATCATGCATGTCAATGAATAAAATGGTGTGTAAAATTGATATTTTATGCATCTAAATGTGAGTAAAAAAATAAAAAAAAATAAAAAAAACACGTTTCATGAAACCGGCATAACAGAATAGAGGCTCTGTATCCTAATGGCCCAAAACGGAAGCATTCCCTTTCATTTGTCTTTGATCACCAGAAGTCTAGAGTGAGGAACATACCGGACAGAATTGACATGACATGGAGTGGTAGAGATACTGTACATCATAATCCACAATAATAAGCAGACAAATAAATACAGTGTTGCGGCAAAATCAGACGTGAAGGGCAAGCTCGAATACAGCACAACTTTCATAAATAAGCAGCAAAGCGCACAAACATTGCACTGCAACATGGAAAACACAGCGCACGGCGGCAGCATTTACTTACTATCTGACTCGTCATCACTGGACGAGGTGCCAATAGAAAAGACATGTTTAGACTTAGGTATAAGCGGAGAGATGCTGAAGGAGAAGGATATTCGCCTCTTTGGTTGTATCCGACCATGGGCTGAGAAGTGGGTTAACAGCAGATGTTAGAGCATGCATATTAAGACCAAGCAAGAAAAACAAAGAATGGGCGGCAGAAGCAGAGGTGCGGTCTGGAGAATATGAAATGGGATTGAACATTATAGCACCAACCTACGCTATCTGGAGGCCGACAACTCCTCACTACCGTGCCAATTAAAACAGAAGTGTGATCCACTGGAGACATCAAAGGGAATGTCAGGTTTCAAAAGCTCATTTTTAAATATAAGCCTCATATGGTACCTTAATCTATCAGATGGAATGGAAAGCAGCCACAAAGAAAGTCTGGGTATTATACGGACAGCCCATTAAAGGGACACTACCATAAGGGTAAGTTCACATGGCTTATTTTGGGACGCATTTCGCCACGTACTGAGAGTGTACTACGGGCGACATGCGCCCCAATCATTACGGTAATCCACAGTTCTCATAGAGAACTACGGATTACGCCTCCTCTCCCCGCTCGCACAATACGCACCGCGGGAGTACGCGCCGATAAGTGCGACTCCCGAAGTCACGGCTTAATTGCGGGGCGTACTGTACGCCCGGCAATTAAACTGTGTGAACATACCCTAAGAAGGAAAAAAATAAATAAATCACAAATTGACAAGCAATAGGTGACTATTTTATGTAATTTTTTTATGAAACTTGGATTTTTGTTTTAGTTTAATTATATGTACATTAATTTCTGCTGGTCTCTGACTTCTGCTCTGTGAGCTGTACTAAATAGTTTGACTATTCTCTTCCAGGCCCGTAAGGGTCTTAGAGAGTGTTATCAGGTGTGAAAAAAGCAGGAAAACCCTCCTCCCCCATGCAGAAAAAGATAAACTGATTTTTCATGTATTGCTCGTCATTGTCCTGTCTATCTTAGCTGGTCTAGAAAACAGTAAAGTGATCACTATGTCATTACCTACTATTTGTAATGAGACTACATACAAGTAAGCAGTTCTTGCAGCAACTGCAATAAAACAAGATAACTATCCTGCCACTCAGAAATGTTGCTCTTTATTATCACAGCTAGAGAAGGGCAAGATTGTATGTTACTTTAATTGCATAGGACTGCCGGCACACAAAAAGAAAAAAAAATCCTGAACAATGATGCTAACAGAAATACCCCTTTCTGATGGATGTCCTTTTAATTATTTTGATTACCCCATACATTAGAACTGAACACTGTAGATCATAACAGCCGGGCACCCTGTAATGGACTTATTAAAGGAGGAAACTTCTGACAACACATGACTGTCCAATGCAGAGAATACTTTTAAGAAGTCTCTGCGTAAAAAATTTTTAATTTTCTCACTTTGTTTGTTCATTTTAAAAAATTTCCTTCTTGTTTTCTACTCCCATACCTTTTTGGCCAGCTTGATTTGTATTGATATGTTCCTCATGTACACACAACTCTTTGGTTTAATGGGTGGAAAAAAAAAAAAAGATTTTTTTCGGGGTGGTTCTATATTATTTTGTGCTCATCTTTTAGTACAAACAGCCGTTTTAGATTTTTTTAAATCTGTTTTTTTCTAAAAACTTTGGAAAAAAATTTGTGACTTTTTTATGACGGAAACAAAATGGGGGGGGGAATTTAAAAAAAAAATGGCGGGAAAGGAACATTAAACAGGTTGTATGAACAACGTGCATTGGCTTTGGAAAATTTAATGCTTACACTTCATGTTAGAGGCCAGAGGATGGCAAAATTATGGGCAAAAAACCCTTTTGCTGCTAATTGTTTATTTGGGTTTTTGTCGGGTATTTTTCCCTACAGCCCCCAAAAATGGCCCTACTGTTTAAATATCCCAGAATGGCTGTAATTTCAGCGGAAAGCAACAACCTTTCTTTTATCAAGTTTTAAGCTTTTTTTTTCCCTTAAACCTTCAACATTGGATTCTTTTCACCCTTTGAATCCCCCAAGAAAAAGTGGAAATTAGGGGGGTTTGGCTTCCTTTGCACGTTTCCCGAAAAAATTTATCATGTATCCCCCAGTGTAGGAAAGTGCAGGCTCATGGGCCCCGGGTTGCTTAGAAGAAAATTAAATTTTCGAATTTTGAAGGGGTGCCCACGTGGGGTTTTTATGGACAAGAAAGCACAATCCTAATTTTTAACCGGGTAAAAATTGTTTCACCCCCAAAAACCCCGGATTGGCGAGGGGCCGTTGCGACATAGGATTTTAAAAACCCAAAAGGAAGTACCCAGTGAACTAGAGTAAACCCAAAAATTTTGGCCCCCCTTTCTATCACATCCCCTGCAAAAAACCAAAAAAAAAATTTCACGTTAACTGCTTTTCCCCACTGAACAAAAATTCCAAAGGGTTTTTACAAAACAATAATGAATAAAGGGGTCTTCTGCATTAAATTTAAAAAGGGTTGATGTCAGAGTTAAAAGGGGGTTTTTTTCTAAACTACATTAAATTTCATTTTCCCCTCAGCCCCTTTTTTCCCTTGGGTTTTTCACTTTGAATTCAGGTGCGTTTTTAAACTGGTTTCCCAAATGGGCTAAACTAGAACCAGGCCGGTAGCTATAAAACCCAGTGTTTCCAAAGCCTATCAGGAGAGATAAAAGGTCTGTACTATATACCACGGGGACTGATGGGGCCTATAAAAGGGGGGATATCTCAGAATATTAGGAAAACCGTTAAGGGGGCCCACTTATTCCCAAAATGACTTGTTTTTGTAAAGATCTGTAACATAAAAACCCAATTCTTTAGTGAGACAACCCCTTTAAATTTTTACAGCCCCCTACTGAAAAAGGCTCCCCTTGGGTGACCCGTTTTTTTGGGAATGTAAACTGCGTTTACGGCAAAGACCAAAAATACCGGTTGGATTTTACCACCGAAATTTGCTCTTTTTTTGGAAATCACGGGGAAGGCTTTTGCCCCACTTTTGCGGATTAAGCCACCCCCTTTGCACCCACTTTTTTATTTCCCGCCGAAAACCGGGTGAAAGGAACATGTTTAAAAGTTTTTCGGACCGCTGGCTGTGTAAAAAACCTTCCGGTGGAAAATCTGTGCAATGTGGACTACTGCATGGACTTTCCAGTGAACCCATGGGGGGCGTTTGTTTTTGTTTTGTTTTTCAAAGGTTTGTAAAAAAAGGACAATATCCGTGCTTGGGCAAGCCCTATCTCTTTATTCTACGCACGTTATAGTAGCCTTATACAAGGAAACCTTTCCACGGTGTTACAAAAGCTATTAAGATAGAACTGACAAGACATCTAGCCGGCAGGCCGTTTCTAGCTGCAATCAGAATTGTGATTGTGGTATAAACTATTCAAAAACATTGACATTTATAGGATTTAAAGGAGTATCCCCTCTGTGGAGAAAGGCTTTGACAACCTCGGCCACAGAGAGCATAGAGGTGGTCATGTGTGCGGAGCTCTCTCAGCTCATTTCTGTGCAGGTTCTGGGTCAGCCCGGGAGGTACCATGTTATACTTTTGGGCCCTTTTTTTGAAAAATGGGGACGGCGTACATTGCGCAGGGGAAAAACTAGAAATCCTATTTCCCTAGATAGGAATACCCCTTTAAAGGGGTTTTACCATGACGTAAAATCCTCTCCGCTGGCAGCTAGTCGTGAGCAGGCCGTGCATGTGAATGAGGAGAGGGGAATTCACTTCTATAGGCGCTTCTAATACACAGCCGAGCGCACACACTCCGCTATATTCTGACCTCCTATGGAAGTGAATGAGAAGGACGGCCGCATGCATTGCCCTCATTTACACGCATGGCCAACTCACAGCATCATGGTAAAACCCCTTTAAGGTAGGTGGTCAGGGTCTCTTGATTTCCCATCATCACATTTTTACAAAAGGGGTTTTTCCATAAAAATTTGCTTTTTATGTTAATGATCTGCAAAAAAAAACCTCTGAAATATTTCCTTTAACAGTGCCTAGATACCCCTCTTGTATGAGCTGCATCAGCTCCTCGGGCGCTATAGCTACACCCTGCTTGATTACCCCTGATAGGCTGCCAACCTGGTTGTGTACACAACCGGCTTCTAGAGCCTATGGAAACCCAGAAAACTTCCCCTGAATTCAAATAAACCGGCTGAGGAAAGATAAATTCATTTAGTGAACAACCAGGGGCTGGGAGTCGCAAGTGGCTCCGACCCTCAATTTCCCAAACCCCCGACCCCCCCAACCCCCTCATTACACGGGCATGTTTTTAAGTGATAATTTTACGTAGTAAATGGCCCACGGGCTGTTTATCACCTTATGATAAAATAATAAAGCTATTTGGGTTAAACAACACGGACCAGAAAAAAAAGGGGTAACAATTTTTTATTTTTAAACACTTGTGGGGGAAAAATTAAGAAAAACTGTATTTGTATCCAAGCCATCGCACCAACATTGGGGGAAAGGGAAAAGAGACCCGGGATCAGATTTGGTAAAGATGTCTTGAATCTGATTAAAACCAGAAGGGTTTTAGGCAGTGCTGAAAACCAAGGGGATTTCCAATACTAACAAAAAAATAAAAATTTAAAAGGGGGGTTCACTACATTGATTCATCTTACTCATCCCGTTTTTGGTTTCATTTTGAATTCAGGGGCATGTTTACTGGGTTTTACTAGGGTGCAGTATAATAAAGGGCTGTATATAGCAATCATGCTGGCAGCCTATCAGGCGAGATCGAACAGGTCGTACTATAGAACCTGAGGAGCTGATGCAGCCCTACAAGGGGGATATCTCAGAAAAGGTAGGACACTGTTAATGGGGCACATATTTCAAAGTGACTTGTTTTTTCAAGATATTTAACAAAAAAAGTCATCCCCTGTGTTTAGACAACCCTATAACACTTTGATTTTTTTGGAGCAAAATGTAACTAAAGCAGAGCTAAATATTGCAAGCGGGCGCGGACGGGGCCCCGGGGGGACTGGAACCCCCCGGTGGGCCCCCCCCGAGCCGCGGGGGGGCCCCGGGGGCGTTCTGTCCCGGGGCCCCGGATTTATAAAACGCCCGGGACCTGCGCCCGAGCGCCGGGAGACCGGCCCCGGACGGGAAAATGTCCCCACCCCCGGGGCTGCGCGGTGCAGCGGAGCAAGCGCCACTAGCATGGCTCCGCTACTCCCCGGGCTGAAGCGCTGGGCCTTCACCCTCCCAGCGCCGGCCCCACTGCGACGAAGGCCCCGGGGTGACGTCATTTTCCCCGCCCCGCCTAGCAGGGCCCAGTACGGGCCGGGGGCCCGGGACAGGAGCCCACCCAGGTAAGTGGTGTTTGTTTTTTTTTTGTTTTTTTTTTTTATTAACAAGGGGGCCCTGGCTAAAAGGGGGGGGGGCCTCGGGGGGGTACGGGGGGTCCTGGCTACGGGGGGGCTTTGACTACGGGGGGCCCCGGGCTACAAGGGGGGCTCGGGTACGGGGGGTCCCGGGCTAAAAGGGGGGGGCTTTGACTACAGGGGGTCCCGGGCTCCAAGGGGGCCCCTGACTAGGGGGGCCCCGCTACAGGGGGGGCTCTGACTAGGGGGCCCCCGGGCTACAAGGGGGGGCTCTGACTACGGGGGTCCCGGGTAAAAGGGGGGCTTGACTAGGGGGGGTCCCTGGCTAAAAGGGGGGGGCTCTGACTACGGGGGGGGCTCTGACCAGGGGGGGGGGGCTCTGGCTACGGGGGGCTCTGGCTAAAGGGGGGCTCTGACTAAAAGGGGGGGCCCCTGGCTACAAGGGGGGGCTCTGACTAGGGGGGGTCCCGGGCTAAAAGGGGGGGCTTTGACTACAGGGGTCCCGGGCTACAAGGGGGGGTTGACTACAGGGGGCCCCTGGCTACAAGGGGTCCCGGTTTAAAGGGGGGGTCCCGGGCTAAAGGGGGGCTCTGACTACGGGGGGTCCCGGCTACGGGGGGGGCCTACTATGGGGGGTCCCGGCTAAAGGGGGGGTCCCGGCTACAAGGGGGATCCCGGCTACAAGGGGGGGGCTCTGGCTACAAGGGGGGGGGGGCTCTGGCTACAAGGGGGGGGGGCTCTGGCGACAGGGGGGGCTTGATACGGGGGGCCCCTGGCAAAAGGGGGGTTTTTGACTACGGGGGGTCCCGGTAAAAAGGGGGGGCTCTGACTCAGGGGGTCCCTGGCTAAAAGGGGGGGCTTGACTACGGGGGGCCCCTGGCTAAAAGGGGGGCTCTGACTACAGGGGGTCCCCTGGCAAAAGGGGGGGGGTTTGGACTCGGGGGTCCCTGGCTACAAGGGGGGCTCGACTACAGGGGGCCCCTGGCTACACGGGGGCCCCGGGCTACCGGGGGGGCCCTGGTACAAGGGGGGCTCGACTACGGGGGTCCCTGGCTCAGGGGGGCTCTGTCCCGGGGGGTCCCTGGCTACAAGGGGGGCTCTGACTACGGGGGGGCCCGGGCACGGGGGGGGCTCTGACTACAGGGGGTCCCTGGCTAAAAGGGGGGGGCTCTGACTACAGGGGGTCCCGGGCTAAAAGGGGGGGCTCTGACTACAGGGGGTCCCCTGGCTAAAAGGGGGGGTCCCCGGCTACAAGGGGGGGGGGGGCTTGGTAAAAGGGGGGGCTCTGACTACGGGGGCCCCCTGGCAAAAGGGGGGGCTCTGACTACGGGGGGTCCCTGGTACAGGGGGTCCCGGCAAAGGGGGGGCCCCTGACTACGGGGGGGCTCTGACAAAGGGGGGTCCCTGCTAAAAGGGGGTGGGGGGCTCGGGCTACAAGGGCCCCGGGGCTACCTACGGGGTCCCTGGCTACCTACGGGTCCCGGGCTAAAAGGGGGGGGGGGCGGGTTTAAAAGGGGGGGCCCCCTGCTACCTACGGGGGGCCCTGACTACCTACAGGGGGCCCCTACACCTCGGGGGGCCCCTGACTACCAAAAAGGGGGGGGCCTGCCTACCAAAGGGGCCCCTGAAAAAGGGGCCCGGCTCCCAAAAAGGGGCCCCTGGCTACCAAAAGGGGCCCTGGCTCCCAAAAAGGGGGCCCCCGGCACCAAAAAAGGGGGCCCGGCCTACCTAAAAGGGGGCCTGGCCAAAAGGGCCCTGGTACCTAAAGGGGGCCCCCTGTAAAAGGGGGGCCCCGGGCTACCAAAGGGGGGGTCCCTGGCTACAAGGGGGGCCCCGGCTCCCTAAGGGGGTCCCGGCACAAGGGGGGCCCCCCGGGCTACAAGGGGGGCCCGGCTAAAAGGGGGGGCCCCTGGCTAAAAGGGGGGCCCTGGCTAAAAAGGGGGGCCCTGGCTACCAAAAGGGGGGGCCCTGACTAAAAAGGGGGGGCCCTGACTACAAAGGGGGACCCTCTCCCAAAAGGGGGGCACTATACCTAAGGGAGGCCCTGACACAAGGGGGGCCCTGACTAAAAGGGGGGGCCCTGAAAAAGGGGGGGCCCTACTAAAAAGGGGGGGCCCTGGTCCCAAAGGGGGGCCCTGACTAAAAAGGGGGGCCCCCTGATACCTAAGGGGGCCCTACTACCTACAGGGGCCCCTGACTACCACGGGGGGCCCTGACTACCACAGGGGGCCCTGACTACAAAGGGGCCCTGGCTCCTAATACTAAAGGGCCCTGACTCCCTTACACGTAGCAAAGGGGGCCCTACTTCCCTGCAACTACCTAAAGGGACCCCAAACACCTGTTACTACCTAAAGGGAACCCCTAACTCCTGTATACACCTTGCAGCCTTTTTAAAAGGAAACCAACTACCTACAGCTTACCTAGGGGGAAAACCCCCCAAACCTACAGATGGGGCCTTTGCCTATTTGCCTACCCCCTGGGTTTGTCACCCCCTGTAATATATTGAGGGGGCGCACCCATGTTTTTTAGCATTATCTCCAGGGGTTATTCTTTCCCCCCCCTCCAACCCATTAGGATACCCGGGCCCCTAATTATGGCTTGTACCCTCTCCACCCCTGGTATTTATACAGTGGGGGGAAAAGATAGAGATGCTGGGAAAAATTTGGGGTTCTAAGATATTGTGGGTAATTTCTGCGGGATGAGCGTGGCCGGGACAAGTCCTCATGGCGGTGTGGAAGGTGCAAGGAAAAGGGAAAAAGAAAGACCATAAAGAAAACGCCCTCAGAAAAGGGCGTCCCGTGAGTCTCTGATTTAGGGGTTATTTTACTTCTATATTTGGGTCAGTGCTTATTCACTGTAATGGATGTGACCTGACTGGGTCTACCTCTATTTGGGGTTTTAATGTGGGTTGAAGTTTTTACGCGGGTTCTGACCTCAGTGGCTCTATATGGGGGGTGTTTTTAGGTTTTTTCGGGTCCAGTAAATGCCCGAAAAAGTGTCCTTTATTGACCCTTTTTAAGGAGTTAGACTTTTCTTTCTTGCTGGTGTTTTTTTAGGAGGTGGTGAGGGGCGGGGACCAAGGGAAACTTTGGGGGGGGAAAATTTTTATGTGGGTGGGGGGAATTGATTGGGTGGGGGGGGGTAATGTTTGGGGGGGGAATTTTATTGGGGGAGGGGGGTATTGTATGTGGGGGGGGGGGATATTGTATTGGGTGGAGGGGGATATTGTATGTGGGTGGAGGGGATATTGTATTGGGTGGGGGATTTTGTATTGGGTGGAGGGAGATATTGTATGTGGGTGGGGGGAGATATTAATGTGGGTGGAGGGAGATATTGTATGTGGGTGGAGGGAGATATTGTATGTGGGTGGAGGGGGATATTGTATGTGGGTGGAGGGGATATTGTATGTGGGCTGGGGGGGGATATTGTATGTGGCTGGGGGGGGACATTGTATGTGGGCTGGAGGGGATATTGTATGTGGCTGGAGGGGGATATTGTATGTGGCTGGAGGGGGATATTGTATGTGGGCTGGAGGGGGATATTGTATGTGGGCTGGAGGGGGATATTGTATGTGGGCGGAGGGGATATATTGTATGTGGGGGGGGATATTGTATGTGGGTGGTGGGGGATATGGATGGAGCTATTTGGGCCCTGTGTCTAGATATTTTAAAGACTGACATATCTGGGGACTCTCTTGCTATTGTACTACACAATACAGTTCTGTTTTGCACACTGTATTATGTGGTAAAATGGGAGCATTTATGTCCGAGAGGCCGGTAATATTTTCATGTACAGTAGGGTGGGCCCCCCAAGATCAACTCCCCTGTGGGCCCCAGACCCCCCCAGTCCGACACTGCTTGCAAGTCAAATGTATGTATAAGATAGGCAAGATGACTGTATATAAAATTACAGTAGCCTCATGTACAAAGCTGTAGTGGATAGAGAGATATGGAGCCTGAAAGCCACAAGTTCCAAACATTGTTACCATTTTGCTTGTCAGTGTAAAATAGATTTATTGGATCTGACTTTACAACACAAAAAAATTGTAAATATGCAAAACACTGCGGCAACAATTTGTGGAGTCTCTGGGAAATTTTGTTCAGAGAAATAGTATTGCCTTCATCAGATCCTGCATAATGACCTCACATCTGATCTCATTATTTCCAGGCTAGAAACGGCCTTTTCTACATTAACTTGGGGGTTGGGAGCAAAGCAGTGACCACGGGGGGAAACATCTCTAACAATGTCAGGGTATAAAGGAATTGCCTCAGCCACAGTCAGTTTTGATGAATGGTTGATCTTCTACTTCTTTGAAAACAGGTGAAAAATTTTGCTGAAATTTGTTTGCCATGGGAGCGGAATCTTTTCCGCTGGGGCAGCGCTTTGCCTGCTCCATGTCATCAATTACACTCCTCATGTGATGAGGCTGAAGATATGAGAGCAGTAGCACTGGCCGGACCCAATTCCTCTTGCTCTTTGCATCGAACTAACTGGACCAACTAATTAGATATTTTGGGAGTCGGAGTCGGTCCATTTTATGCCGACTCCGACTCCTGCAAAATAGCCACCGACTCCACAGCCCTGGAGACAACCCCTTTAATGTAAAAATAAACAGTAGAAAGTAAAACACCAAAACTATCTATAACCTAAAGTGTGAATGCAAAATTCTGTCTCCAAGAAAGAGTGCAGCCAGCGGTAGGCACAAAATTGCCAAAGCCCATGCACATAACACATATGTATGAACTCAACCCACAGGTTTATTCTGAAATGGAAACATTTACATATAGGTTAGTGACAAAGCAAACAGCTGAACAGAAATGGGCCGCTAACTGGGGAAAGGCGATGTGCATCTGCGTGCCAAGACTCTGAACTCATCCTGGAAACTATGGCAGAATAAAGACCGATCTTTGAAAGATTTGCAGACTGTGACTTCTTGGCTGAGTAGCCACAAAGCAGTCTAGTCAATGCAAAGCATCCATTGTAAAACATAATGCTAATGGACTAAGGAGCGTAGGAACCACATCAACTCAGGTGAAGAACCTGGCTTCACTATACAGCAGCCCAAAAACAAAGCTGGGCCTCACTAGTGCAAGGAGGAAATGAATTGTTCACATATGATACTGCTCTGCTACTAGTAGTGATATGTGTGGGGCTCATCACACTATAGACCTGCTGCCTGAATATTCTTGTGTCCATTCATCTGCGGTTTGTCCTCTATCGCTTCAGGTCTGTCATGCAAGTATATACATTTTTTTTTAATATATGAGGTCGACCATTATGCATTTGGGACTTCATTGAATTAGAATATGTTCATAAGCAGATGTTTTGGTTGTCCATACAGGAAGCAGTACAAGCAGTGTGCTGCATGCTTTTAAAGGGGTTGTCTCGCTACAATGATTGGGTTTTAATTAAAAGATCTTTAAAAAACAAGCAGCTTTGCAATATATGTTCATTACAAATGTCCTACTGATTTTGAGCTAGCCCTGTTAGTAGTACTACATCAGCTTCTCAAGTTTCTATAGCAGCTGACCTGTTGATCCTTATCTTACTGGCTGTCAGGTCTGTATGACTCATCACCTTCAGAATACAGGTCAGAGCAGAGAGCCCCTCCCACACAGAATGCTTCTGTAGTGGAGGGAGGGGGAGGGAGGACTCTGGCTTCTATGTCCCTGCTGCCTGGATTAACCCTGTGTGTGCCTGCTTCCTCCTGCTCTCTACACAGATAGATGTGACAGCAGTGACCCTGTGTGTTACTATAATCATGATGTGTCTGTGGAGCTGTAACTATAATAATACTATACAGATCAGGGAGGCTTGTGAACAGTTCATGCTGTGCTGTACTAGTGACACATAGTAACACTTCCCAGCTGCTCTGTGTCTGTTCTGAGAGGGTCTGTTTGTTGCTGGAGATGTGGGATATGTATGCTAAGCAGAGGGTATAGGAACACTTGCATCCCCTCTGTTCTGCTATTAGCAATCATAGACCTCTCCACACTCATAGATCAGCCCTAATACAGCTGATCTAGATGCCTGCAGAAGATCTAGGCAGGCACACACAGGGTTATCTCTGGCAGCAATCCCCCTGCCCCCCCCTGCTGTATAGAAGTTATGGAGGAGAGCTGTCTGTGTGCTGAGGGGAGGGGGGAAGAGGGAGGAGAAGAGGCAGACAAGCGAGCACGCCCCTCAATTCAACTCCCAGCCACAGACAGAGGCTGAAAGCTTTTAATGAGACAACTCCTTTAAGGTCTTTATTTGGAGTGCAGCTATTGTTTGTGTGTCTTATTTTCTCATATTATTACTATTGAATTGTTTGACCTACATATTGGTGGTGCCCACTGTTCTCTCTACTTAGCATACACAATGCTAACCATAAATGTTATAGGAAGAGGTGCAATGGTCTCAGCCGGGCACCCTATGCTACATATTGGTAGTGCCCACTGTTCTCTCTACTTAGCATACACAATGCTAACCATAAATGTTATATGAAGAGGTGTAATGGTCTCAGCCGGGCACCCTATGCTACATATTGGTAGTGCACACTGTTCTCTCTACTTAGAATACACAATGCTAACCATAAATGTTATAGGAAGAGGTGCAATGGTCTCAGCCGGGCACCCTATGCTACATATTGGTAGTGCCCACTGTTCTCTCTACTTAGCATACACAATGCTAACCATAAATGTTATATGAAGAGGTGTAATGGTCTCAGCTGGGCCTTTAAATGCTATAGAAGAGAAGCAATGCTACACCTCACAATGACTGTAGAGAAAAAGTAATTGTACCACAACTTCGGGAAGAGCCTATGCCATTTCAGCTCAACAAACAATAAGCTTTGACAAGAGCTGTATGCAAACAACTAACTTAGCTGCACAAATCTACAGAGACCCAACTTTGTCCAACATTGGATAAAGAGTAACAGTAGCTGATTGGCAAGCCTTAGCGTTCATGACCAGAACTGGACCACACCAAACCCTGTATGGACCAGGATATTTACCAAGCACATACGGATGTCATATATGGGGGTTCATACCGTATAAAGGGAAGTCCTTCCAATTCTCTGCTCTGGCTCCTGTTCTTCTTCTGTCAAAGAAGTTAAGGACCCACGGTCTTCTCCTTTGTACTGTGCTCCACTCAACTTTCTAGTGGCAAAAGTGGACTCCTGAGCGGCTGGAGAGTTCTTTTCAGCAAGGCCTTCCAAGCTGTAACTAAGCAAACAGAGAACAGATACATTTAATAAGCAGAAAACATATTTAAAGCTGAAATTGACATTAAAGAGGTTTTCCAGGACTTAATAGGATAGGCCATCCATATTAGATCAGTAGTGGTCCCAGGAACCTTAAAGGGGTTGTCTCGCTACAATGATTGGGTTTTAATTTAAAGATCTTTAAAAAACAAGCAGCTTTGCAATATATGTTCATTACAAATGTCCTACTGATTTTGAGCTAGCCCTGTTAGTATTACTACATCAGCTCCTCAAATCTCTATAGTAGCCGACCTGTTGATCCGTATCTTACTGGCTGTCAGGTCTGAATGACTCATCACCTATGAAGACAGGTCAGAGCAGAGAGCCCCTCCCGCACAGAATGCTTCTGGAGGGGGAGGAGGACTCTGGCTTCTGTGTCCTTGCTGCCTGGATTAACCCTGTGTGTGCCTGCTTCCTCCTGCTCTCTACACAGATAGATTACAGCATGACCCTGTCTGTTACTATAATCATGATATGTCTTTGGAACTGTGACTATACTAATACTATAGAGATCAGGCATGTGAATACTTTATGTTCTCCAGTATTAGTGAGACATCCTGAGTATAGTAACACTTCCCTTGTTGTTGCTGGAGATGTGGAGACTTGTAAGCTAAGCAGGGGATATAGGAACACATGCATCCCCTCTGCTCTATTAGCACACCACTTCACCTTCCTCTCTACACTCATAGATCAGCCCTCTCCTGCAACAGACCTAGGCAGGCACACACAGGGTGAACTCTGAGAGCAAACCCCCTCCCCCCTCCCCTATAGAAGTTACGTAGCTGCCTGTGTGCTGATGGGAGGGGGGAGAGGGAGCAGAACAGACAGACCAAGAAGCACGCCCCTCAGTTCAACTTACCAGGGACACTGACAGGCTGAAAGCTCGTAATGAGACAACTCCTTTAAAATTGGCAAATTGAAGGGGCCACAATGCACGTGTGAGCGCAAATGCCTCTTCATGTTTAACCAGTGTAAATACATTTTACAGTGGCTGTGCCTGATACTCCACCTCAGTAGTATTCACTTAAAGGGAACCTGTACATTGAAAATGCTATCTGATTTGCTGGTAGGATGTCCTAGACCAGGGGTGTCAAACTGCGGCCCTACAGCTGTTGGGAAACTACAACTCCCATCATGCATTTGTATAATCTATAACAGTGGGCATGATGGGAGTTGCAGTTTCCCAACATCTGGAGGGCCGCGGTTTGACACCCCTGTTCTAGACCAAGAAGAGCTGAGAAGATTGAAATATCGTTTATGGAGAAAGATTTGGCGGAACTTGCTCTTTATTCTTTAAAATCCCTGCTTACTCAGGGTTAAGGAGTCCAGTAGGTGGTGTTATCGGCGATTGTTAGCCTTTCATTATAAATGTGTATACAGTGATGGCTATTGATGGCACCACCTACTGGACTCCATATTCCAGAATAAGTGAGTATTTAAATGAATAAAATACAACTTCTACTGGATCTTTCCCCACAGAAGAATATATCAATGTACTCAGCTCCTCCCGCACTATAAAGTGCTACCAGCAGATCTAATAGCATCTGCAATTTGACAGGTTCCCTTTAAATCCTCACCAACCTTATATTGATGGCTTACCTAGTCTAAGCCATCAACATTAAAGTTCCAAGAAAATCCCTTTAAAGCAGACACACAAAAGATTCACTTTAAATATTGGACCTCGAGTCCTGAAATGTTTTGCATATTAAAGGTAAATATATATTCTGCCTGTAAGTAGCCATGAAAGCAACGAACAAGTCACACACAAAGCTGTGCAAAGCAATGCAATCCTGTTTAATACTTGGTTAATATACTCAGCCTCCCATATGCAGCACACACTACAGCAAGCAGGACTGGCCACAATAGCAGAAGTTACGAATGTCACTCTTGGCAGACCCCAAAGGGCGATCATGAATTATGTCAGCTGCCCGGTAACATGTTCTGGAATAATCTACTGGATATTGCACAACATAGACAGGTGCACTACTAAAATACAGCAGCAATTGTTTAGCAACAGCTTTGGCCCTGAGCAAAGACAAAGCAAAGGCCCCTTCGCATGTAGCTCCCCTTGAGTATCTGAAATACTATACCTTCTATAATTAAAGTCATCACCTACAGAAGTGAATTGTGCATCTGAGGGACACCAGCTCATGCTGAGAAGAGCAACCATAAAGAGAGGGTGAAATGTGTTAATAGAATATATATGGTAACACAGAAAATGGTCTTATAGTGGACAGGAAAATAATAATTGGCCTATCTTGCCTAATGTACCCTCCCATAAGATACTGGTAGTATATGCATCCATATGAGAGCTCACAGGGTGAACCCTTGATTACATATTGAATGGCTCTCCATCATACAAGTGACATGTGCCCAGCAAAGTCCCTCTCATTAGATGTGTTTAAATCTGGAAGGGAGGGGCATGGACGGCACATCCATGTGTGCCTATGAGGCTGGACGGCATAGAGATGCATTAGCCACTGCTTTGTGTACTTTAATGTGGAGTGGAATAAAGAAATATGTGTGATATGTAGGTGAAGCATTGGAGTGTCTGCCTTCCTAGGGATGTGTTACCAGTGTTAGTAGAGGTGTATACATAAAGAGATGGATCGTTATTTTGATACCTTCTTCTATGAGTAGCTGGCTTCTTTATAACATCCCCCAGAACTCGCAATGAACTGAAAACGAATCATTGACATGGATCAGCATTGGTCAGAAGAGAATGGATAAAATACAGGCAGTCCCCGGGTTACAAACGGAATAGGGACTGCAGGTTTGTTCTTAAGTTGAAATTGTATGTAAGTCGGAACAGGTAGATTTATTAAATATAATTTCAGCAAAACATTTTTTTTTAGTTTTGGATAGTGCAGGGAAGGGTTTTTACATTTGCTTTGCTGTCTGTGCCCTTTTTTTGAAGATTTCACCTAACGTTCTGTATCTCATGTGCAGCTGTGGCATGCTGGCACTTGGTTATCACGGGGCGTGACTCAGTGTTGAATGTCAGCCACGCCCCATAAGTCTCCGTTTGTAACTAGGGGACGTATGCAAGTCGGAACGATGTAAGTCGGGGACTGCCTGTATTGGGATAGAAGAAGGTAGAACGAGAGACAGCGAAATGAGATAGACCTGCTGGTTGCTCTATTCTGCACCTGTGCATGGATATGGACACACTCACAGCAATACAAAACTGCGCTACCATCATATCTGCTCCAGAAAACCTCCAAGTTTATAGAAGTAAAGCTGGAAACTACTGAGGTCCTGTTACACATTAGGTATAATTGGTATACTCACAGACCTCATTAGCATCACAACCCAGCAACCAAAGTCACACATCAGAACACAAAGCTTCTAGAGAGCATGAAGATACACGGCACTGTGCCAATGACAGATTAAGGGAAGCTCATTACAGCATGATGCCGATCCGCCAGACATTATGCAGTAGGGCATTCCAGTAAATATTGTGCCACCTGACCTAGATATTATGCACTTATTAGTACATATCAGATCATCTATTCCGGTAACAACTTCCCTGACGGACATAGATTTGTATTACATTATAGTGGTTTATTCATTTCCAAGACAACTTTCTCTAAAGATATACAGTTACATGCAAATCAATAGCAGTCTAGCATCAGTCATGTGTTTAATTACTGTAAGGCTATGTTCACACGACAATAATGGCGGGACGTATTTCGCCTGCAATTATGCCATGTGCTCGGGAACAGGGGGGAGGAGGGGGCGGTGGGGTGGAGCTAGCAGCCCACCTGCCCCATAGACATTCATTATTCTCGCCGCATATACGCTGTGAATAATTGACATGTCACTTCTCTCCCCACTCGCCGTATTGTCCGAGCAGGGAGAGGAGACAAAATCCATAGTTCTCTATGAGAACTGTGGATTACCATAATGACTGGGACGTATCTCGCCCCAAAATAAGCCGTGTGAACATAGCCTTAGGGCGCTTTCACACAGTGCGTTTTTTGACACGTTTTTTTGTGCAGCAATGTACAGCATTAATTGCTGTGCCTTCCATCACAAAAAATGCGGCAAAAAAAAGCGTAAAAAAAAAAACACACTGTGTGAAAGCACCCTTTGTGTCCGAAAGCATAATACAACATGGTCAAAAATTCATAGGAGTAGGTGTAGCCGAGAAATGGGCAACCAACAGAATCAATAGGCATGACATGCCTGCTGCTAATTTGGTGTAACTGACTCATTTAATGAAAGGGGGGTGATCAAATAAATAGCAGTGTGGACTTCAATTAGTGAGGTCATTAAGTCTGTGAAGAAACAGGAGTCAATCATGGGCCTTATTTAATGAAGGGGGGAAGCCGATGCTGTACCTGCTGGTTTTGGCCCATTCTCAGTGAGTACAATGGGTCATCCCAGACATTGTACCAAAGGATAAAGAACTTTGATTAAGATGTTGATTGGAGAGGGCAAAACATATCAAGAAGTGCAGAAAAGAATTGGCTTCTCAAATAAAAAAGATCACCAATGCTTTATTATGGCAAAACCGGTGGTAGGAAAATAGATACTCCAATCCGACTAGATCAAAGAACAACAAGAATGGCAAAGCATCATCCAATGATGAACGCCAAGAAGATCAAAGAGGATCTTCAGTTATCTGTGAGTACTGATACAATCAGAAGCAGCGACGTGAAGGCAAACTACATGCTAGAAACCGTCGAAAAGTACCATTGCTGAAAAAAAAATAGGTCTTAAAAGGTTACAGTTTGCAAAAGAACACATTGACCGGCCTAAAGAGAAGTGGAGCCACATTTTATGGAGATAAAAGCATGACTGTTCTTATTGGGTCTAAAGGCCACAGACAGTATGTCAGACGACCCATAAACACCCAATTCAAGCCACAGTTCACTGTGAAGACTAAAACATGGTGGTGCAAGCAAAATGCTTTGGGGATGTTTCCCATAATCTGGAGTTGGGCCCATTTATCACATACCATGCATGGACCAGTTTGAATACATGAAAATACTGGAGGAGGTCATGCTGCCTTATGATGAAGAAGACATGCCCTTGAAATAGGTTTTCCAATGGGACAATAACCCCAAACACATCAGCAAACGGCAACATCCTGGCTCCATACCAAGAAGATTGATGTTATGAAGTGATCAGCCCAATACCCAGACCCCAATCCGATTGAGAATTTGTGAGTGTTTTTTGATGCAAAACTGTGGAATGTAGTACAGTCTGCTGGGGTGGGAAGACCTACTTCCAGGTGTCAGACTCCATGCCACAAAGATGGAAAGCAGTTTTTAAAATTAAAGGTTACACAACTAAATATTAGTTATGTGATCAACAGAAAAGCTGAATCTGAGAACAAGTTTCAGTTTACATTGTAAGTATTTGAGTTGGATAATGAAAATGCAGACACTGCTATATTTCTGAACAGCCTATTATTACATTTCTTCATTTCCAGTTTATAATTTAATATGTTGATCATGTTTTCATTTGGATGTGAATGTGCAGTAACCCCAGCGCCTTTCTGTATATGGAAACAAATGTTACTATGAGGACTGAGCTTTTTCTCATTTGTTTGAAACACACTGCTATTATTTTGCACATAACTGTATACCAGATCACAGCAGGTCTTCCATTCCTGAGACAACTTCCGCAAAAGGTTTTACTCTCCCTCTATATCAGTCTATTACATAATAGACACAGAGTGCAAGCAATCAAGAGACCCAGGTCAAAGGTCTAAAGTTAAATCCAAAAATGCAAAAAGTGTTCTTTAATCCAACAGGTCCAGAGGTGACATTTTGACTCTGTTTTTAGGATGTAAAAGGCTCCATGTTGTGAGCAGAATCGTCACCTCTGGACATGTGGATTAAAGAACACGTTTTACATTTTTGGAGTGCTGCAATCATTTATTTTTTTTTATCTATCTTTATGGAAAATGTACATACAACAAAGACTAATATGTCCATGATATGTCCATCATCCTCATACAACAGCTCATCAACAGTGATAGGTGGTAGATTATTTTAAAGATACAGATTGGTTAAGTACTAGTTCTTAGACATTACTGCCTTTTTATAGCCCATACTGACTTTATGAGAATGAATTGGCAGACTGCATTAAAGAAATATTCCAGTCCAGCAACAATTACCGCCTATCCAAGTGATGAATGCTCGATCAGAGTGGTCTGACTGATGGGACCTCCACCGATCACCTGAAGATAGGACTTGTTTCCCCCAGTCTCAAGATCATAGATAGAAGAAGTTAAAATGGAGCTGCAGCCAAGCATGTTAAAAGTCTATGGTGCCAACAAGAGCACTCCGTTTCTGTCAGTGCCATAGACTTTGAAGGGAACAGCAGCTCCATTTAAACTCCTTCCATACTTGGTCTTGTGACTGTAGGAAACCGTGGGTGTCCCAGCAATGGATGGCTACAATCCCCACTGCTCATTTTAGAAAACTCGCACTTAATAACATATGTATTGCACTTCTAAGTCTCAGCATCACCGCACAGTATACATTGTTTTACATGCTATACCAATTGTAGTATTGCATATGAAACATATCCAAAGTAAACTCCAGTTCCCAAAAGACATAGAATTTCTATACTTAAGCTGAGTGGGATATAAGATACTTGGTAAGAAGTTGTGTGTTAAACGTGTGTGAATATGGCTCCTACCTTCTGCGGTTGATTTCAGCATCGTTGCTTTTATGCTTCCCAGGTTCCCAGCTATGCCTTCTAAAAGGAGACAAAGAGCGGATGGTGCTCCTAGAGCGAATGGCATTTGGGGACACCTCTGTAATCATGTCCATCTCCTCTCCTTCATTCTCCGATGCTCCCGTCTTCTCATTTTCCTCAATGGAAGCACTCAACGCGTTACTGTGCTTTCTCTCAATTGAGGTCCGAGAAATAGAAACATCACTTCCGTGGGAAGAGTTCTTTTCCAGAGAAGAGGTGTCTTCGGAGCCGGAGCTGACAGCATTGCTTAAGGACTGCTCCTTCTGAAGCTGTAACAAGAAAAGGTCCAATAAGTTATCTTTATATCTGTCTCTACTGTATATAGAATGCAGCATGACCCCAGAACCCATTATGTCCCACATTTATCATTATATTTGAAGTATGATGTTCCACTGCCATCACGTGTGTACATGTTCTAGTCAATGGAATGGCACGCAACAGATGAGGCCACTGATTGGTCACAGTGGTCACATCCTGACTGGGAAAAAATAAAAAAAAGACTGGACCGACCACTGGGTGGAGAGTGCAATTTATTGTTATTTTGTATGTTGGGGGGAGTTGTTTTGTTGGGAAACCTCTTAATCTGAACACATCTTCCAGTAAAGAAGCAATCAATTTACCCCATATCTGAAGACTCTGTCTGTTCCCTGATTAGACACTTGCTCCTCTTCTGTCAATGAAGTTAATGACCCACGATCCTCTCCCCTGAAGGGTGATCCAGAAAGCCTGTTTGAACCTGAAGAAGATTCCTGAGGGGCTGCTGGTTTTTTCTCAATACCAGCGAGGCCTTCCATACTGTAACTTAGAAAAGGAGCAAAAGGATTATAAATTCAGTAAGCACTTTATTATTACCATGTATATTATGGTATTACAGTGGTCCCTCAAGTTGTAATGGCCTCAGGATACAATATTTTCAACATACTATGCTCCGGGAATAACCATTGTATGTAGAGTGTGGTTTCAGGATACAATGTAGCAGACACTGATCCAGCCAGTTATTGTGAACATTTTACTTGTAAAACATCTGTAATAGTGAAGTACATGCAGTGATTAGTGGTCTAATAGCCCCTCTCTATAGTACAGTGTGGTACAACATGTCCTGTATTGCTCTTACATGTATTACTGGAGTGCATGCAGTGATTGGCAGTCTAGTAGCGCCTCTCTACAGCACAGTGTGATACTACATGTCCTGTACTGCTCTTACATGTGCCAGGATGAGCAGCTTCTTAAGGCACCAGGTGAGGGCGCCCCCCTTTTTTTCTGGTACATTCTGTATAAAGTCCATGACCCAAAAAAAAGCTCCTATCTCATCACAGAAAGTGATTTCCAGCTGCTCCGTCTGACTTTTATTTAAGGACTTGCTTTGTCTGTATTAGTTATCTACGTAATTTTTTTGAATCTCCACTTTTCATTAAGTTGGGTGACATTTTGGGGCCTCGGAACCAATTATCAGTTTTCCATACAGTTATGGCTTAAACATACAATGGTCGTCCCAGAACCAATATTGGATGTTGAGAGATCATTGTACTTGGTTTCTACTGTTTATTTGCCCTGCACCACCTAAAGGTTACATGAAAATGCAAAACTGGATCATTTATTCATGAGACAACTTCCTTGAAAGATAAATACATATATCTTAAAGGGGTTTTATCATTTCATTAAATGGTCTTCAGAATAAGGGGACAGTGAACACAAGCAACTTTGCAATTGGATGTCATTAGCAAAGCTGTCTTGTATTCACAGTATTCCTTATCTTGTGTTTTTGTTTACACTGATATCCAGTGCTGGTCGAATCTCTCCGGATCCCTCCTCCTTGCATTTCACTAGCTGAGAGCTCATTTACATTCTGTACAGCCCCCAGTCGATTCACGGAGCTGTGTGTCTAACTCGGAGTAAGGGATCGTCACATTTGCACTTTATACAGGCAGACGAAACAGAATTTCACTGAAGGGCTTACACAATCAGGAAGTGGCACAATTTGTGTCAATCCCTGCCTGACTCAGAGTTAGGGGCCGTAGCATTTTCTCTCTCCACACCCAGCAGAAACAGACTGCAACAGATTCTACAATGAGAAAACATAACAGTTTTGTCCCGGTGCCTAACTCTCCTGCATAAAAGGGGGTTCTGTGCCGTTCATAGAGCTGTAACACATCCCCAGCTGTGACAGGAGAAGAGTCCAGTTGCTCAGTCTAGATTGAATGCAGCCTGTGGTATGTATACAGCTCTTACAAAATAAGACTGCATAGGGAAAGACACAGTGACATGTGGATTCAGGCAGAGAGAGGAGGGGGGCGAGTCTCGGGAGCCAGCATGCACAGTGAAGGGGGGGATGAGGTCACCCAGCTGGAAGGGGAAGAAACGCCCCTGCATCTCCAGAGTTGAGAAGCTGAGAGCAGTGTGAATCAACCGAACTAAGGAAGCGATACATCCCCTTTAAGTATGTGATGCAGTGTTATTTATGCGAGATCCTCATTCACATACTGTTGTGTGATTTACTCCAGCCTCTCACAGAAAGAGCAAATAGCTGCTTGATTCACAATGCTTAGTTATTGTAATATTGCAAACATTAAAGGGATTCGATTATTTTCAAGATGGAGCCGAGCGGTGCTTATGAAACACGCAGTGGCGATCCCTCATCTGAATGCAGCTGCGTGTTCGGCATAGACAGCAGTGATAATCTCACTGCTAATTGTTTAGATCCGACTTGGGGACCGACAGAGCGGACCCCAAGATGGATCCTAAAAGCGCTTGTAACACGGAGTGTAAACTCCGTGTGAACAAGCCCTAAGGGCGATGTGTATGTACAAGGCTGCGCCCCCTGTGCCCAAAAACTGGCGCAGCCCTGTGCACTTGATGTATGAGCAGGCGTACTCCAAAAGCAGGCGCATTATGAAGCACCCACGGCACTTTGTAATGCTCCTGAGACAGGGGGGGTGTGCTGCAGGCGTCACACCACAATCATACGATTTTACACATTTATGGCTTTAGTATAGCAAAACTGGGCGAATTACTGCTGGAACAGGTAGACCACTTTAAAAAGTGGTTTACCTGAGCCTGAATTGTAACTTTGTAGCTAGAAAGCGCTAAATCTATGACCCGCAGTAGAACAGGTTTATAGATTCAGGAGCATTCTACTCTACTAACGTGCGCAATAAAATTGGCGCCAAAAATCATACATGTCGCCTTACGTGTTCAATTTCCCTGCAGCGCCGACATGGGTGGAATAAAGTATTACACAATGCAGTGGTTGCCTGTGCAACACATGATGGCACAGGTCCTGCAGAGTGAGAAAGAGTGCTTGTAATCACTCTCCACTCATCCCAAAAGAAGAGGATCTTGAACATAGAACCCTTTTATGAACACAGAACTTTATAACAGCATATACTACAATGGGTTATCTAAGCTGGAGACCCCCTTTAAAGCAAAATCTGTTTGTGGAGCCCAAAAATGGATTGGACCTCTTCCTGCAAGATTGGTGAAGACTGCTTTATCCCACACGGCAGGCTCTTAACCCATTCTTGCATCTAAATATGATTGCAAAGAATCACAGCACACTTCGGCTGAGCTCACACGGCTTTTTATAAATGTATTTTGATGCATAAAAAAGGCATTTCTGAACAAGTTATGCACCAAAATACCCTTCAGAAAAAACCCATCTTAATTGTTCCATTGATTTCTATTGGAAAACACATCACTGGCACATGATATGTATATTATGTATTGCTTCATGCACTTTTCAATGTGTATAATGTCACATATGGGTGAATAAACGTGTGTTTTACACATGTAATTTTACAATTGAGCATTTGTGTGCAAAAAACACAATATTATGTGTTTATTTTGTTGTCTGATGTATAAAGCAGTGAATTTTTGGAAACACAAATGCACCAAAAAACTGTATGACCATAAGAAAAAACACAAAGAAATAAATGTATAAAAGTGCATTTAAAAAGAAAAAAAAGCGTCTTCCCCATGAAGTACCTGTATATTTGTCAGCATCTTTTTAACGACATGTAAACCTGTCGTTATATAGCGACGTAATCTTACCTCCTGAGGCTGATTTCAGCACTGTTGCCTTTGTGCTTTCCAGGCTCCCAGCTATGTCTTCTGGAAGGAGATAGAGAGCGGCCTGTGCTCCTGGATGGAACCGTGTGTGGAGACACTTCTGTAATGTTGTCCATCTCCTCTCTCTCCATCTCTGACATCAAAGGCTTCTCAGACTCCCTCATCTGTCCAGAAGCAGCCATGGTGCCCAAGTCTCTGTGCTCTCTTTCGGTTAAGGCATGGGGAAGGGAAAGGTCACTTCCATGGGAAGAGTTCCTTTCTAGCGATGAAGTGTCCTCTGACCCAGAGCCGGCCACACTGATCACCGACTGCTCATCTTCAAGCTGCAAGAAGACAAGGTAAACTCATTGGTCATCTACAACCTAAAGATAACTGGAACCCATTCTGTCCTGCAGAGACCAAGCTGAAATATCCCAAAGTCAATCCAGCTCAGTAATATACATTTCAGCAGGAAACTTCTCCCTTCAAGTGACCGCTCCAAGAAACAGAGCTTTACAATCATTTCAGTCAAAAATTCCTTTCCTAGCACACAGTTCCTTCTACAAGCATGGCAGCCTGATTTTAAACACTTGCAGCAGCTTTCAAGCACCAACACAGAACTAATCTAGTCAGTAAGGCATGACCCCTAATAACCGAGCTTATAAAAGAACAGAGTATGATGGCGTGGGAGCCAAACGTTACTTTCTCCCATAATACTTGCACTTCATTAACCCCTTTAAAAGTCATGGAACAAAATGTCACATTTTGGAGTGATGCGTTCTAACAGGTGAATCCAGGAATAGGGAATTTGTCTGTGAGAATTGTTACCCACTGATCATCTCTATACCCGTTACTGGATTCCCTAAGGATTATATTTGACTAAATACCAAATGTGAGCTGCTATTCTTCAAAGATGATTCAGAACAAACAAATATCCCCTTCTTAGCTGTGAACCCAGTGTCAGACTTGGGTGCCTAAGGCCCACCAATGGGGTTGATTCTGGGACCCCAGCCTATAGCTAGGACAGCTTCCTACTTCATGGTTATCTGCATGTGCATCCCAAGGACCCACCTAACATTGAAAGCAGTGCCAGGCCTGCCATGTTCATGGGCCCACCAGGGAACCAGCCTGTCCTACTTACTGTTAACTGGTATGCAGGATCTGTACGTGTACTGTAGCAATATAGACATTTGTCATACTGGACGTCATTGGTAGTATGTACATTATTACAGGTCCCCGTCACCTTCATTAGGTCAGGCTGACACTTACAGCTTGAACTTGCATTGAAAAAGCAAGTTAAATTGACCAGGAGACTGAAGAGAGTTTAAATAAAATGCCGAGCGCAATATTGTACGTTTCAGAAAATCTGTAAAATTGTCATAGGGGTATTCCCACAAGCGTGCTTCCATGTCACGGCTAGCTACGAGTCAACCACGCGAGAGAATAAGAAGGGTGGTTGCAGCTATCCTCCCCATTGATGTCCATGGGAGTTCTGAGAGAGTGTGCTCGGCTACACTCAGAACTCCCATAGAAGGTAATGGGGAGGATGGCTGCAAGCACTGCCCTCTATATTCTGTAACATGGTCAAATCATAGCTATTAACCAACCTGTAATGCAGAACACCCCTGCTTTTCTGGCTGCTACCAATATACAATATACGGTGTGTGCAAGTACTGATGAAACGCAAAAAGACAAATAGCCATCTAAGGCCATGTTCACACGGTGGATTCACGCCGTAATTTCAGGACGGATTTCGACCGCAATTACGGCATATGTACAGGGGCGTTAGCTTGCCGGCCCCATAGACTCTCATTATCCACGGCGCATATCCCGGACTGAAATCCGTCCCAAAATTAGCCGCGTGAACATAGCCTAAGGCCATGTTCACACGGCTTAATTGCGGGCGTAATTACGCCGTGTGGACGGGGGTGGGAGCAGGCACCTCGCCGGCCCATAGACTATCATTACTAGCGGCACGTATACGACGCTAGTAAATGACATGTCACTTATCTCCCCCGCGGCGGATTCGCCAAGCGGGAAGAGGAGATGTAATCCATAGTGCTCTATGAGAACTGTGGATTACCGTAATGACTGGGACGTATTTCAGCCCGTAATTCGCGCAGTACACCGTGAATTACAGGCTGAAATACGTGCCCAAATAAGCCGTGTGAACATGGCCTAACAGTGAAACGTTCTTTGTTGCCCATAACAACCCATCAGAGCTCAGCTTTAATATATTATAATACTCTGGAAAAGGCTGAGCTGGGATTGGTTGCTGTGGACAACAAAGATCATTTTACTGTAAGGTGCTTTTCATGAATGAGGCCCGCAGACCACCACATGTAAAGCATTTTATGGCGAGGTAGAGCAGGCTCACATTACTCACATTTTGTCTTACACAATATATACACATTATAATGGATTGCCAAATTAAAGGTGAAATGTATTGTGCCATCGGAGACAAAATATGGCCGTCCATGCAGTCGGTCAATTTCCCCAGGTCCTACTCCAAACACTCCTGGTGAACACTAGTTATGCCAGTGGAAGCTGTGGCTAGCCAGACACTTGTAAACGTAGCATTACATAGCAGCCATTTAGATGAATCAATGTGATCTAACATTACATGTCCTCCAGAACACAGAGCAGCTCTCCAGGGCTCAGAGGGGATCCCAAATCAGGCACCCTCCCCCTCCAGGATAGCAATATGCTATAAGACTGAAGTCAAACTCAAGGCCCACAAGCCAAACCCGGCCTGCCATGTGGCGCAGAGGAGCTTGGCAGAGGCAGCAGTGCCAACACAGGGAGTGGGTGCCATCTTGGCTTTGCACCTCCACACCGCTCTGTCCAACAACTCACAGGCGGTGCCACAGCTCCGACAGCCCTATCCAGGCACCTAGCCACCATCAAAGGCCCTCAATGGCCAACATATTGATGCGTCCCTCGGTGAAAAGGAGATCGACATCCATGTGCTATAGTATGGCTTGTCGTAAGACGACTTCTTGATATGGGTGCTTTCACACAGCGCAGTTGTGGTACAGTTTTAACTGCGCACCAATTAAACTGCCTTTATTACCAGCAAGCTTTTTTCTCTTATCTACACTGTTTGGAAAGTGAGTAATCAATTAGTGTGTTTGGAATCCACAAGACTTCATACACAGTAATTGATTACTTACTTAAAACACCTTTCTGAACAAATTAGACAACTGAAAGAAGCTTGCTGGTAATAAAGGCAGTTTCATTGGTGCGCAGTTAAAACTGTACCAAAACTGCGCTGTGTGAAGGCACCCTAAGAGGCTAATCCAACCTGTAGCCTTTTATAGGGGTTGTCTCACTACATTGATTCATCTTACCTCAGTCCTGTTTTCTTGGTTTCATTTTGAATTCAGGGACGTGTTTACTGGCTTCCACTAGGCTGCAGTAGAAGGCAGGTCTGTAGCTGTAGCAACCAGCGCTGGCAGCCTATCAGGAGAGCTCAAACAGGTCTGTAGCTATAGGAGCTGAGGAGCTGATGCAGCCCATACACGAGGGGATATCTCAGAATAGGTAGGACACTGATAATGGACATATATTGCAAAGTAACTTATTTTTGAGAGAGCTTTAACATAAAAAACAATCCCTGTAGCGAGACAACCCCTTTAAGCACTACATTCAAATAATCACCTGTAAAAAGAATTGGCTGATTATTTTCTTTCCAATACAAAATATTTACAAAGTCATTAAAAATAAAAAAGGAATTCTCATTCTGGCATGTTACTAACACACGCCAGATACTTTCTCCACAAAGCCTGCAATCATGTGCACACACAATTCCCACCCTGCACAGTCAATTATACCGAAATGGCGTTCATATTTATACAGTGCAACGTCTTCTGACGACACAGTTACTAATCCAGACTGCTCCGTATCCTCTGTCATAAATAAAATAATAGCTTCCATACTGCAAAAGAAAAGCAGCAAACAGACCAGGAAGTGATCTCACTCCACACTCATCCCTCTGTGAGGAGCATTGCTGCAATCTCTGCCTACAAGACAGCATGGTTTCAGGAAGCAAGCTGTATATCACCAGTATACTAATCTCTTCCACACAGTGCAGGATAAATCAAAGGAAATCTTGATTTGCTTCTCATAGGCTGGACTTATATCTACAGCTCCGCTACATAACAGTTACTCTGATGACAGCCAACATTAGGCAAGAGGAAAGGACAGTGGTAGGAGAGGACAGTGGTAGGAGAGGACAGTGGTAGGAGAGGACAGTGGTAGGAGAGGACAGTGGTAGGAGAGGACAGTGGTAGGAGAGGACAGTGGAAGGAGAGGACAGTGGAAGGAGAGGACAGTGGAAGGAGAGGACAGTGGAAGGAGAGGACAGTGGAAGGAGAGGACAGTGGAAGGAGAGGACAGTGGTAGGAGAGGACAGTGGTAGGAGAGGACAGTGGTAGGAGAGACGTGGAGAGGGACAGTGGTAGAGAGGACAGGGGAAAGGGAGACAGTGGTAAGGAGAGGACAGTGGAAGGAGAGGACAGTGGAAGGAGAGGACAGTGAAGGAGAGGACATGGAAGGAGAGGACAGTGGAAGGAGAGGACAGGGGAAGGAGAGGACAGTGGAAGGAGAGTACAGTGGTAGGAGAGGACAGTGGTAGGAGAGGACAGTGGAAAGGAGAGGACAGTGGTAGGAGAGACAGTGAGGAGAGGACAGTGGAAGGAGAGGACAGTGGAAGGAGAGGACAGTGGAGGAGAGGACAGTGGAAGGAGAGGACGAGGACAGTGGAGGAGAGAGGACAGTGGAAGAGAGAGGACAGTGGAGGAGAGAGGACAGTGAAGGAGAGAGGACAGTGGAGGAGAGAGGACAGTGAGGGAGAGACAGGGAGAGGACAGTGTAGGAGGACATGGTAGGAGAGGACAGTGGTAGGAGAGGACAGTGGTAGGAGAGGACAGTGGTAGGAGAGGACAGTGGTAGGAGAGGACAGTGGTAGGAGAGGACAGTGGTAGGAGAGGACAGTGGTAGGAGAGGACAGTGGTAGTAGAGGACAGTGGTAGGAGAGGACAGTGGTAGGAGAGGCTGGGCCCCCCAGCAATTATTCCGGGGAGAGTGAGGAGCTGGACATTTACAGATGATATCATGTCTGGGAGTAAAAATTATTCGCAATAAGATTTTTTTTCTCCTTCTATAATTAATACAATTTTTCTTTGGCATAAATTAGTGCATCACTCTTTCTATGGTCCAACTACCTAGTTGCAGTCTTACTTTCCTTAACCGCCCTCCTTGTTATGTACACATAAAACTGATCTGCTTAACGTGTCTGTGTCCTCTAAAGAAAGAAGGCAACTCGGAAAAGATCTGTGCTAATATCATGCCATGTTCACCCATGGAGAAGTACAGACCACACGCAAAATGTTGGTGGTGTTCTGTGTGGCCTCCAAACCATCACCTGTGACGATCACTGCAAAGATCCACAAGTAACGAAAAGGGAATGTGTCATCAGAAAATAATGAGTTGTTTAAATCACGTTTTTATGTTATTTTTTTTAAATCGTTGATTTTTTTATGTCAATCTCGATATTAAAATATAATCTTTTTTTTTTTGCCATTTAACTCTGGGCAATAAGCTTAAAGGGGTTGTCTCACTATAAGGATTGCTTTTTATGTTAAAGAGCTTGCAAAAACAAGTCACTTTGCAATATATGTCCATTAACAGTGTCCTGCCTATTCCTAGATATCCCCTCTTGTTTGGGCTGCATCAGCTCCTCAAGTCGCTATAGCTACAGACCTGTTCCATCTCTCCTGATAGGCTGTCACCACTGGTTGCTATAGCTACAGACCTGGCTTCTACTGCAGTCTAGTAGAATCCAGTGAACACACCCCTGACTTCAAAATAAAACCAAAACTGAATTTAATAACGAAATCTACAAATCGGGATATAAAAATAAATTATATACACATTACTCAAATTTAGGAATATTTGGCTTTTGGTTAAAATTTCAGGTTGAACATAAAATTTCTTGATTTTTTTTTTTTTAAATGCAATAAATGAGACCAGGTTACAACAAAGATATAGAGACTGGAAGAGTCACAGAAAGGCAAAGAAGGGGATGTCCTTTGGCTACATCACACACTGATGACCGCTTCATTGTAAACAATGCCCTGTGGTACCGGATGATGAATGCCACACAACGCCAGGGAGGTGAGAGGCAACCAAGTGTCACGTCAGAACATTTATAACCATTTACATCAGCGTAGTCTGTGCGCTAGATGACTGGCAAGTGTACCTGACCACACCACCAGGCACAAGCATCCTCTTCTTGTATGGGCTAGAGAGCATCTACGCCAGGCGAGGGACCAGTAGCCCTATTCAGTGATGAAAACGGATTCACTCTGAGCAGAAATGATGACCGACAATGATGCTGGAGACGTTAAGGAGAGCAGAGTGCTATACATTAGCCTCTGTTGTCACCAGACGAGCCTTTGCAGTGTGGGCAGGTGTGTCTAGTCAATACAGAACTGCTCTACACTTTGTGAATGGTACAGTGATGCCTCTACTACTTGAATAACATCACTAATCCATTGTGCCTCTGCTCGAACAACGCAGGGCTAGTTTCATCTTAATAGATGACAATGCTCCCGCTCATTGAGGTCACATCATTAGTAAATGGCTGTTGGAGACTAGGGTAGCTCAAATGGAGTGGCCTGCACTTTCTCCAGACCGCAATCTTCTAGGAAACCTGTGGGATCAGATGAGTCGCCGAGTAGAAGCTCGTAACTCTGTACCCCTGAACCTCAATGACCTGAGGGGCGGCCTTCAAGAAGAGTGGGATGCCATGCCTCAGCAGTCAATAACTCGACTTGTGATCAGCATGAGATGTTGTTGTCAAGCTGTAATGCTCTAGGACACATGGCACGTTATTGAGACAGGACATGTTTTGGTGGTGTATACCCCCTACTGCTTTTGTTGCACTCAATTGTTTAAGATGAGAAAAACAACATTGCAAAGACCTAATTTTCAGGATAAAATATCACTCTAACATGAATTTTTTCCATAAATTTCACCCGAAAGCCAAAAATCCCTAACTTTTTGTGAGTAGTGTATATATAGTATTGTATATAGTAATATTTGTAATAGTATAGTAATACTAGCAATTCAGTAAAAACATCTACTTATAGCAAAAACTGCTGCTTACTCTCTGTAATGAAACTATGTAATTAACAATAGCTTAGTCAAACAATTAGTAGTTAACAGCCTATAGTAAAGAAAGAAAAAAGCAGCTGAAGTTTTTATTATGTATGTGAAGTCCCAACCAGTATTTTTCCCCGTCTCTGAAGGGACTCACCTTGGTAAAGATCATTTCGTCCAGTACACCAGGGGGCATGTAGTTCAGATCAGAGTCACTCGTCAGACCCGATTTCAGCGCGTGTGGAGATGAATGTTCTGCAGTAAGAGACTCCTCCAGGAACTCTCTGCTTTCTAATGATAAAGAAAAAAAAACACTTGAATAACTACAGCTACTGTTAGTTTTTTGTGTGACATCTTTATCAAGGAACAGAAGTTATCTTGTTATAGCTCATAGTTCTCCAGTAATATAGGCCTGTAAGCCATATTGCACCCCCACCTAGCACACAGCAGGTCAGGGCAGAGGCATATCTGCTTTGTTTTATTATAGGGCACCTTAGCTTAAATGCATTTGTTTACTTTGTAGTTAATAACTGTAATTACACTTTGGTCAGATTTCTTTTCACATTGAGTAATTTTTGTCAAACAAGCTAATCAAGGTTAATGATGATTACCCCAGATAAAACCCTAAGCCAGGGTTCACACAGCAAAGGACAAAAAATGGTCAGAAGTTTACAGTTTCTTTTCTGATGCACGACCGTGGTTTTTGTTACTGTATTGGCAAAAAACCACGGTTGGTTCTCGTTTTTCACCCGTCGGCCCATACAATTGATTGTATGGGAAGACGACAAAAAAAAACTAAAGACGCCGGCGTATTATACATGTAATATAATATGCCAGCGCCAGAAGATGAGTGGAGAAAAAATGACCCGTGTAGACAACAGGTCGTTTTTTTCTATTGAAGTCTATAGATGGCATAAATGATCATATATCTGGTGGTTTTAGAATCCTAAAACTGCCGCAAATACGATTGTTTTTCATTGCTGTGTAGACAGAGCCTTACTCTGGAGAGGTGTGAGGCCATGTCTACACAGCACTGGTTTTTGGTCTGATTTTTAAGCGGATCAGTATTTAGAATCCACAAAAATACAAATGTAAAACCATCCTCACAGATCTCAATAGAAAATCCAAGCTGTAATCTATGTAGAAAATACAGAGGTATAGAAGATGGATCCGGCGCCCTGTTCTAGAATAAATATATCCTCGTATCCGAGAGGAAGCATTAAAATAAAGTATTCTAATAAAAGATTGTGAAAAGAGCATTTAGACCTTCTCCACATAAACACTAAAATAACGCGTTTCTAGCCGCACACCGGCGCGTCCTCAGATACAAAGTGTTACAGCTCAAATTGTCGGATTTCCAAACCGCCGGTGTATTGAACATGTTCTATAACCCGTGGTATTACAGTAGATTCTAGTACAGTTCAATGTACTAAGGCCAGCTGAAAACCAACCATGTTTTTTGGAGCAAACTCGTGGTGCAGCGATTGCAAAATACTGATGAATTTCCGGCATTTTACAGTTGTCATGTAGACATAGCCTGAAGGTGTCTAAACTCCCACTATGCGACATATTTACAGGAACACAGACTCTGGTTTTTTTTCCCCCTCAAGAAATCTTTCAATCACACTACCAGGTGCAGATTTGCAGATGACAGAGTATACATTGTCTGTGTAAGAGACAGAAGAGCTGCCCCCTAAACAATCTGTTAGTTGACACTCCTGTGGAAAATTCACAGGAAAGATCCAGAATCGTCATGATAATAATGAGCCCTACAGTAAAAGGAAGCAGACACGATGCTGCTATGTACAAGGAGGTAAATCAACAATAGACCTGTCACAGCAGTGCCTTAGAAATTGAGTACAGAGAACACAATGGGCAGATTTATTAATACTTAAAAGGGAAAGTGTCATCAAAAAATGACTTATTGTTTAACACATTTTTATGTGAAAACACATTTTTTAGGAATTTTTGGTTATGTTTTTTTAATTTTCCATATCACTCAATATTTTTTTTAATAATTCTTAAATCCTGCAGTTCTCACTTTGGCCACTAAGCCTAATAATCGTCTGACACTTCCTGTTCTGTTTAGAGAGCTTTTCAGCAGTGTGCTCATTATCAGTATAAGCAGGGTCAAACTGAAAGGAGACACCACTGTGTACAGATAACACAGAATCCACCAGTCACAAGAGGAGATGTCACAGCTCCCCCTCTCCCCTCCCTTCACACTCTATGCAAGTCTATGGGACAGGGGACAGAGTCCATCTTAAGGCTCCTATGTGTATGAAGCTGCTGTAAAGTATCTCTCCGACTGCTGTTAAAGCCGTGCAAGCAAGAATGTCTTCCCCACAATCATATATAGACGGACGAATAGAGAAATCTACAATCAGGAAATAAAAACGACTGAGAGGAAAAGCATATGGATCAGTGGCTTGATTTAATAAGTTTAAAAAAAAAAAAAAAAAAAAAAATTGGCGACAGATTCCCTTTAACACTTTGGGAAAACTTACACTACATAGTCTAAAAATGTACCACAGCCATCAGTGTGGATAAACCAGGAGCACGTTTAGACTGTCTAGTCTAAGTTCACGCTTTGTATTTGTTGGCTTAGTTTATGCCATTAATAGCACCAAAATTTTAGTGGATTTTTGGTGCATGGTGTTGAGACCAAGCCCCTTTTTGCAAACCTACACCCCTTTTGTCAGACACAGTGAAGGAGTGTCTAAAAACTGCCCAAAACACGTAATAAAAGTGGCACAAAGCATGTGCACCAGTATTTAGACACAAGTTAATTGCCATTAGTAAATCTTCCCCAATATAGGTGGTTTATGGTTCATCCATAACAAGCTGCCTGCATTTCAACATGATTTATTTTTTTTTTTTAAAGAAACAACCCACATACACACAAAAAGATGGTATAATTAGCAGATACATTGTTGTAAAAGTACGAGCGGCAGTATTTCTTATACAAGGTATAGCTAAAATCAGGGTTGTACTGGTTCCGGTTACCAAAAGTCACTGCATTGTGGGAACTCAGACAGAGTTTTGCTGTTAGACGTGAATTGAAAAGATTATATGCGACTGTATAATTTAGCATCAATTCACACCATGCTCTTTTTGATAACCTCACCTCAAAAAGAAAAAAAAATCCACACCTAATCTGTCAAACGTGTACAAAACAAACTTTTTTGGCATACATCAGTACAATAGATGTTGTGTATGGTACCACTCAAAGCACCCAGCCCCTAAGGATATGTTCACACGGCTGATTTTGATGCTGTTTTCAAAGCGTTTCCACACCCAACAGCATCAAAAGATTCTAAAACGTCCAAGTTCATTTTCATTGATTCCTATGTAAAATGACATTGACGTTCACACACAACGTGGTTTTTCTGTGCTTCTTTGGACACTGAAAAAGAAGTAGCGTCATGTCAATTCTTGAAGCATTATCAACGCTGAAAATCCCAATAGGAATCAATGGAGAACTTCAAAACCTTGGCGCGGTTTTTGCCCTGACTGTTAATTTGTATGGGTGTTTCAGAAAGAAAACCGTGTTGGAAAACCTGATCAAATCCTCACCAAAACCTTGTCTGCAAAGTGCTGCATTGAGGCGCTTTTCACATGAGATTTGACGCCGAAAGTTCAGTGTCCATATCAGCAGTGTGAACATACCCTAACAAGTCATCAGACCTGCCTGGATTACATGTGACACTCGTTCCAAACAATATTTCTATTGCCACCCATAAGACTAAGGGCATGTCAACGGTAGAGGACAAATACCAGTCGGTTTATCCAATGAGCGGAGAAAAGCCCTCCCCTTTCCCATTCACATATTCCGTCCGAAAACCAGACGGAAGAATGTGCATGTACAATCATTGTCGGGCGGCCGGCGGTGGGGACTGCTGCACAGGTTTTCCATAGAGCCCTGTTGTGCTCGTATGAGGCCGTTTATTCAGCCAGTCTGCAAAACCGCAAACTGGCTGAAAAACCGGCCGTAAACCCGTGCTGTGGAGATATGCCCTAAGGCGGTTTTTCTTTTAGTGGGAAAACACCTCTGCAGATATTTGTAGCCAAACCAAAAGCCAGGAAGTAGCAGTACAAAGCCTTCCTTTACATTTCCATTTTCTTTGAAATTATCTTTTAGCTTTAGGTAAAAAAAAATGCACTAAAAACTAAAACCGAAGATTACTACAAGCTAGAATCACTATCTGCTCCAATGACTCTAAGCCATCAGTGTGAAGGCTGTGAGTCTACTGGCTTTGTACTGCTTGGAGTGGTTTTTGGCCATTCCTGTTGACAGGCTTCCTCCACGTTGTTCAGATTAGATGGATGATGTTTAGGGATTGGAACTATCAAATCGCATTACAGATTCCTGATTGGATTGAGGTTTGGACTTGGCCATCGCAGGACATTGGGATCCTTATTCCACTGACGGCTATCCATCTCCTAGTTCTTAGCAGAAGGGTTTGAAGTTTATCTCTGTGTTAGTTTTGAGATGCTCAGTCCCAGCTACAGCACAGCAACCTCATAACATGGAGCTGCCACCTTCAAGCTTTACTGCTGGGACCGTTGTGTGAACTCCTCCTACAAAGCTACATTTCTGTCTCATCTAAACAATTGTGTTGGCTCATCCTGCGGCTGTGACGTGGATTTGGCTTATTGAATAGCTTATTTCTAGCCATACAGGTCAGTTACATGAAAGCTCTTGATATTGTCGAGTGCTGCCTACTCCTCTGCTGCTCATACATCTCCGTGCTGGTCAGATGAGGAATGAGGGGTGGCCCTACCTAGGCAGTGCCAGGTGATCCGATGCAAGTATCTTCTGCTGGTCTATACCTTCTATTCATTTTCACAGCTTTTCTTCACATTTACAAAGGCCAAAACAGCCTTGTTATACTGAAATGCTAATGCTTCACAGACAGAGACCGGGATATATCTCTCTAGTAAACCTAAAACCTCCACATGGGGTGAATGCTCATGCAAGCATCAAGCTCACTCAATACCATAGCCAGAGTCAGCTGTATACATCTGAATACATGCTAACACATATACCGTGACATACCTGCCCTATGTCCATAGCCAGATACAGAAAAAACAGTCACTATTCTTGCTGCGACTACTAGTTAGCAACAAGAAAAATATGATTTGAAACAATTCAAGTGTCATGTAGAATCCAAACAAATTTGAGGGCTGAATTCTTATGTATATCATTGTCTACATACACATTTGAGTCACATTATTATGACCACCAGATAATATCAATAGTAACTGCTGTGTTCGGCATGGACAACAGCTAGATGGGCTGAGAGTGACTCAAAGTCCTAGTAGGTTGTCACAGGTATCTGGAGCCATGCTGACTGCAGGATATACCACAGCTGCTGGAGGGTGCGTGGGGGAGGATCCATAGAGTGAACATGAGGATTGAGGTGGTTCCAAAGATGCTCAAATTGGGTTCAAGTCTGGGTAATTGGCGGGCCAGGTTAGTACTTAGAAGTCTTGGTCATGCTCTTCCAACCAATGTTTGACATTACCAGTCATGTGATATATTGCATTGTCTTGCTGGAAAATCCCATCTGCCCCAGGGAAGACAAGCAGCAAATATGGGTATACGTGATATGAAAGAATGGATTCATACCCAGGTCGGATGAGAGTGAGTATACTCAGAGAATGCCAAAAAAAACACCTTTCTCAGACCACCAGGTTGTGTTCTTCCAGCAATGGTTGCACAGTGTTTGTTCTCTGACAGTTCTCACCTGGCAAACCAATGTCTATCCAGGCAGAAAATGTGACTCATCAAAAAAGGCAACCTTTTATCATTAAGCGGAGATCAAATTCAGATTCCTTTAATGAAAATTTAAGCCTTTTCTGCCGACGCAACTTTGTTAGCAGAGGTGTAGTGACCCTCTGCCTGCTTTGGAGCCTTACATACAGTAGGGTTCGTTGAACTGTTGTCTTAGTCACATGTCTGGTAGCCCCTTGGTTCATTTTGCTGGTGCTCCACTAAAGCATGACTGTCCATCCTTGTGCACCTTCGTAGCCGTCCTTCACATCTTCCATCAATAGCATGTTGTGTTCTGCAGTCTCCATGTTGCTTATTCTCAATGGTGCCATTTGCCCACTCATGATACACTTTCACCACAGCAGCATGCTAACAGTTCCCCAACTGTGCAGTTTCAGAACTACTTCCACCTTTGGCCCAAAAGCCAATAATAATCCAGGTTTGCAACTGTGACAAATCAACCCTTTTACCCATAACCGTAATGAGAGATGTGTGCAGACAGCCCATCTCACACCTTATTTACCCACCCAGCCAGCTTACGGTACCGAACCACCTTCATTAGCTCCATGATACCATCATCAGAAGTAGGAAATGGTCATAATAATGTGACTACTGTGTATTCACTTTTGGTATATAGCAGTGTTTGAACAATTATAATGGACACCGCCTGTACCCAAAATCAGTACAGAATAAAAAGATTTTAAAATTACTGAAATTTTGCCTGCCTTAGAAATGTTAATTTTATGTTGTGCTTATTAAAGATTGTATGTTGAATTGGAGGTAATGAAGAAGCTAGTACTATTTTCTTAGGTTTACGTTTTGAAAGCTGGAGTGCTGTAAGGACAGTAAATTTTAGGTATATTAAAAGGATTTTATCACTACAATTGATTGGCTTTTAACATGTAGGGAAAGGTAAAGGAAGACTATTACCAAATACATTGTTGTTTCGGATTTTGCTTTGGTCCTCTTTGCATGCACAGTTTCTATGGTTATCGTCCACCGCTCCCTCTTATCTCTCATTGTTCCGAGCTGCTGTCAGTGAGTTCAACGATGGCCATTCACTCCCTGCAGAGTCTTATCTCTAGCAAATGAGTTTTTTTTTTACCTAACTAAATGAGAAGCTTTCAGTCTTTAGAGCTCTGTAGCCTTGTATAACACACTTTATAAATCTCCTACACTCATTTCACTGTAACAGCAGACCTCATGTGTCAACCACTGCTATAGAACCACCCACAACCTGAGCAGGAATTGTGAGCCTGAAGCTGGCTGGAGCTCTGTGAAACCTGTATGTGAAAAACCCTTTAAGTACTTTCAGTTCCACATGAACCCCCCCCCACTTCATTTATCCACAAAAGCAAAGTTCTCCTTTTTCTGCATTTCCAGTGCTATGTGACAAGTTACCTTTGGTGTCATTTGCCTTCTTTGAGTCCAGAAGGGCTGGATGTGGACATGGGGTTAAGGAACAGCAGTTTTCTCTGTTAATCTGAGAAGGAAACGACAAAGCAAAACATTAACAAAGTGACTTAAACAGAAAATACACACATTATGTATATATGTACTGCACATATACTAAACCCGTAAAAGTTTAATCCAGCATTCAGAAAATCTAATAATCCAGCAGAGAAACACAAAGTAACACAAACTCAGAAGAAGAAAACGAAGTTAAAGCAACCAAACAGGAAATCCACCTGATGGAATACAAAATGGCTGCCATTAGACTGTATACAATTCTACATGCTAGGAAGAAACAAGGACACCCATTCACATGCTTGGACCTCCCCCGTCTTCTGACATATCCTTACAAACAGGCTAGGCTCTCTGTGCACATGACTCCTCCAGTGATGTGCGTGACAGCTTATTGCATTGAAATGCAGGCGTCATTTTCCCAATCAGTGGAGGCGTCATAAAATGTCGTATAGTAAATATGTACTTGTCCTATGATTCAAATTATGAGGCGTCATACAGGTGAGCATCCTGATTCCTCCCCATTCTGCATCCGTTATACACAGCACATGCACAAATGTCATTGACAGGAGTCAATCTGAGCACATTAAAGCCTCCTAATTCTCCACAGCTAGAACTGGATAGGAATCTGGAATACCTATGGAGGCGATAGGCAATACTCCAGGTAAGGGGATGTTCACACGGAGTGTTCTGCCCGTGTGTACATACGTTATTAGATGCGTGTTTGGATCCATCTATCAGACCCTAACAAGCATCTAGCAATGAGCAGTGTGATTTTACATTGCTTGCAATGTAAACACGAGTCGCCATTCAGACGAGTGATCGCTGATGCGTGTTTACTTGCGTCTTTCGGATCGGTTTTAAGAATTGACATGTCAATTCTTGATCCGAAAAACACAGAAGAAGCCCTATTTAAAACCATAGGGTGTGATCCTGCTGCAGTCAAAAGGTATCCAAAAACATGCACCTGTGTGTTGGATTCGACTGATGCTGCATTGTTGGATGCGTTTTGGATTTGACTGATGCTGCGTTTTTCGGATCTAAAAACGCAGTGTGAACATACACTAAGGCTATGTTCACACGGCTTATTTTGGGACGCATTTCACCACGTATTGAGAGCATATTGTGCTCTAATACGAGCGCAGTGTGCCCCAATCATTATGGTAATCCACAGTTCTCATAGAGAACTATGGGTTACGCCTCCTCTCCCCGCGTATACAATATGATCGTATTGTAGGCGCGAGGAGATAATTGACATGTCATTTATTCACGACACTTGCGCGCCATGAGTAATGACGGTCTATAGGCCGGCGGGCTGCTGCCCCTCCCCCACCCCCGCATTGCAGGAGTATACGCTGAGCTCCCAAACACCCGGCGTAATTGCGGGGCGTACTGTACGCCTCGCAGTTAAGTCGTGTGAACATACCCTAACACTGAGTTTTCAGTGCTTAGTACACATCTTTATATATTGTGTCTATACAAACAAGCCCTAAAGGAAAAACTGATACCATTACATTTTGTTAACAAGGTTTCCTATCGGACTAGGTAATTTGCTTATATTTCCAGCAAGATGCATGACCTCAATGTGAACACAACCAAGGGTTAAAGACCATAGAAAAGACAATTAGAAGGCACAGTATAAACAATGGCTACTTATTCCCAAATGCCACAGAAATGACCGCAAGTTTCCTATACTTCAAGCATATGGTTTATATGACAGGCGGCCAGCACAGCCCTATATGTACTGTGCCAGAAATCCTGCCAGGCTCCCAAAAATCCGTTAGGAGTGGAACATTCCCAGACTGCACTGATTGTCTTCTGACTGGCTAAAATTAGACGAGCAATGAATCATTACATTAATAAGAAAACTTTATACCAGGATTCTCAGGAAAAAGCCTTTGGAGCTTGACTGATCAACTGTAAAAATAAAAAAACCTCCACCTCACAAGTTTCTGAGTGTATAGTAAAAAGTAAAACAAACAGTATAGTACACAGCTGGATAGCTTCCCATGTAAACACCAAGCACAGGACAACTCACTGACCAGTGTACTACCAATGCAGAAGCTTTTAAGAATATTTTGGTATTGCTAATTGTTTGCAACTGTTTTAGTCTACTTTGCAATGCAAGGGTGAATTCACATTGGTAAATTAAAAACGCAAGAAATGAAAACTTTTTTTTAGCTAATTCAAATGTCACCTGTGTTCCAAATTAAACCACTTACATAAAAAACACGTTTTTCTTTTCAGGTGTATTTTATGCAATTGAGAAACGAAACAGAACTGCAGAGTGTGAACCCAGTCTCAATGTTAACTGAACTTCTATTGACATTCAATGGGATGATTAGTTATCACTTGGGCTTCTAGGCAAGCAAGAAGCCTTCAATACAATAATACAGTCTACTAAACAAAAGGAAAGAAGAAAATAATACCATAAACCATACAAAAACAAACCCGAAATAGACAAAGCAGAACTGCTATCTACACAGTTACCTTTATAAGCACCACATCGGAGCGGTCAACCCGGTCAACCTTGGAGATGTTGCACAGGCTGTACCGTCTCTTATGCCTCTCGTACATTTTCCTCGTTGTGGAGAAACAACAAAAGGCTAGAAAGTCGCACTGTCCCGGTCAGACCGCTGCCCCAACTTTCCCTCCTCCTGAACAGAGAATCACATCACCGGTTTCCTTGACAGGAAAAACCCTTCCACAATAGATATAGAGTTAACATTTTCTCCATCTAGGTGAAATGCAACAATCAATCAGACACAGTGCACTCGGCCCGGGCTGTGCAAATCCACTGCAGCTCCCCTGCAGAACCCAAGTGTGCAAACAAACTCCGGACGGCCAGCAAAGCCGAGAGCCCGAACCAAATGCAAGCGATTGTCTAGACGTGACTTCAGCATCTCATTCACAGGCACACAAGAACGAAGAGCAAAATCCAGTCAAGTCTCACATCCAGGGCGAGTTCTGTTTTGAAAGTGAAATCCGAGATGCTGCTGTAGAAGCCTTCAAAAAGCCTTCGCCGTATTCCGTCTGCAGAGACCCCCCCTTTTTTCAAATGTGTATTATTTCCAATCGCAATTCACAGGAGGAAAAGAAAAGCCCCTCCTTTCAGGACGTCACCATTCGCCTTTTCCACTCTGTCCTGGCACTCGTCAGCGCTTGACTCATATTCCCACACCATAAAGAACTTCAATCCCATCACTTGTGGGCACGGTGTAAAAGAGACTCTGCACACAGCTGCGGGGCACAGCTGTTTCTGCCAGTATTACCCGCAGCGCCCAGCTAGCAAAATAAAATAGTAGCGTTCTTCAAATAGTGCGACCACTCAAGCCATGAAGCAGAAGACTGATGCCAAGACTGCTTATGTGGAGACTATGATTCATGCAGACAAAAGAGGATATCAAGTGATTTTCTCGTAATATGAAAGAAGTGCAGACAACTAGTTCTGCAGGAAGAAGAAGAAGAATCGGGGCCCGAATGCATTTCTCACAGTCACTTTCGTGACAGGACTCTCCGAGCCTTACTAATTTGTTTCTGTCAATGCACTCATTCACATCAGCTGGGGCCCATGAAGTGACCCTGCCACATGGTTTCCTGTATTCTGACTGTTCCACCCTTTCCTCCCCTCCCTGCAGCATCACACTCCTCGGATCCCTCTCATGGGAGATGTAGCTTTCCATCCAGCCTTTAGCCACACTGTTCCTGCTTAAAAGAAAAACCCTTTGGGAAAATGGAAAGAGGTGGGGGATGCTTGCGAGTACACACAGGGTTTTTAAGTGAATAAGCAGGGAAAAAAAAAATTTTCTCCTTCTGCATGTAATGAACGTCGAAGAACGGCTCACCGCGGCCGTATATAATGCACTTTAACGGTTTAAATATTACGCTCTATTAGTTTCTTTTCTATTCAATTCAGAACAGGTATTACTCGCTCAGAAGTGGGTTATCTTCTCAGTGCAGGCGTCTAGAGATATTTCCCTCTAAAATCAAAGAAGAGCCTGAAAATAATCCAGTCACCAAAGTTATTTTCTATTGAATAGGTTTGGGTTACTAGGAAAAGAGAAAAAGCCTGGTGCTGAGTGGTTAGCATTGATTTTTTTTTTAAAAGTAATGGGTTCCCGAGCTTGAATCTGACCAAGCACCAAGATGGAGTCTGTATGGCTTTCCTCCCCAAACAGCATGCGTATTTCATGGAAAAGAAAAATAGGCCCTCCATTCACACCTACACTGGAGCTTCCGTTCAGTGACAGAAAATATATGGCAGAATGATTTTTTTTTCCCATTAAAATGATGTACACTGGGTCTTAGACTGTGAGCCCCACCAGGAGCCAGGACTGATAAAGTGACACTCTTCGTATAGTGCCTGGAATGTGTCATGGCCATATAATTAGCAAATCAATAAAAAGATCACCGTTATTCAGTTCCTTCACACACACTTCTTTGCTTCCATGCTTTGTTCATTTTTTTGGGAAAAAAACACTACGAAGACTGAATAAAAAATGAACTGTTTACATATGTGCAATTTAAATGCATTTTCCCACGTCACAATTAATGTGATCCAAAGATCATATGATTTAAATCACGTGATTTGTAATGTGAAAAAATACCACCAAAAATTCAACTGAAAAAAGGAACAAGGATTTACATAGTTACAAAGTTTGTAAGGCCGAAAAAAGACTGACATCCATCCAGAACAGCCTATTGCGCTTCCTCTGGGAAGGCAAAAAAGAGCCAATTGTCCTAATTTTAGGGAAAAAAATTCCTTCCTGACTCCAATCTGGCAATCAGAAAAAATCCCTGGATCAACGACCCTTCTCCAGAATCCTAATCACTATAACTGGTTATATTATTACACTCTAGAAATGCATCCAGACCCTTTTTGAACTTTGTTAGTGAATTCACCAAGTTCCTCTGGCAGAGAGTTCCACAGTCTCACTGCCCTTACAGTAAAAAATCCCTTTTTATGTTTATGTAGACACCTTCTTTCCTCTTGGTGTAGAGGATGCCCCCTTGTTCTTGTTCTAGATACAGTCCTGGGTATAAATGGATCATGGAAGAGATCACTATATTGACCTTTGATATATTTAAACATATTTATTATGTCCCCCTGAAGCCGTCTTTTCTATAAAGAACGCCAATATTGCTAATCTTTCTGGGTATTGCAGTCCACCCAGAATTTATTATTATTTTTACTGCCCACCTGTGAACCTGTTCAAACTCTACAATGTCTTTCCTGTGTGGTCTGACCAGTGACTTGTATAATGGGAGAATGATGTTCTCATCATGTGCATCTATGCCCCTTTTATTATTGTTTATTATTATTTGCCTTGGCAGCTGCTGTCTGCCCGGGCTGCTACAATTAAGTTTATGTCCCCCAGGATTCCCAAGTCCTTCTCCTTTCCCCTTTTTACCCACTTTTTACTGTTAACAAGAAATATGGAATGGATTGTTCCTTCCCTTTGGGGCTTACCTTGATTTATCTTTATATTTATCTATTAAATCTCACCTGCCACTTCTCTATTGGGGAAAAAATGGCACAAAATACTTGAACCACCACCACCTCCACAAACAAAAAGCACCCAAAAATAACAAACACAACAAAGTAGTATCTTTTACATTTCTGGAACGACTTCCAGCTAAAACTGGCCCTAACAGTTTTTACCCGAAAGATAAACCAAACAAACAGGTAACCACCTGAAAAAAAAGGGGTTTTGCCCCAACTTTCCGCTAGGGAATGGGGAACTTTCTTCATGTGCGGGAAAAAGTATAACTAAATGGTGATATATTTTCCATTTAGAACACTGAACCCCTCACAAAAAAGGCAATAGCAGATCATAATGAGGTCCTCATCTTTGCCAGGCGCTAATAAGCACCTAAACAAGTTCTTGCCATCAAAACAACTTAGGCTTAGTTCACACATTGCATTACTCCATGCGTTTTTTGTTGAGGTGGTGGTTTTATACTTAACTTCAATGTAAAGTAATTACAGTTAACTAGAAAACCATCTGCATTCCACAAAACTGTATGTATTAGGGACGTGAAATAGTCAAAATTTTTTAAAAGGGGTTTCCATAATTGATTCATTTTTCCCAGTCCCCGTTTTCTTGGTTTACTTGGAAATTTAGGGGGTGTTTATGGGTTTCTAGGCTGCAGTAAAACCGGGCTGTGCTTAGCAACCCCGTGTGGCGCCCCAGGAGAATTGAACGGTCTGTAGCTTACGACCCGAGGAGCTATGCGCCCCCCTAAAAAAGGGGGACTAGAAATATAGGAATTTAATGGACACTATTGCCCAAGGGTTTTTTTTGCAAGATCTTTAACATAAAACCCTTATAGTGACACAACCCTTTTAATAGCCTAAGATTTGGGGTTTTCTTTTTATCTGCGGGAAGTAGTCTTTAATAATTCAACCAGTCACATGCTTTACATAGGTTTGCAATCCTTCATCACATCGTGATATGTATACAAGATGTGGTAGCTGCAGTAGAAGTAAGCCACAATGGACGAAATTCACGCAATGGAATTTCCCCACTTAAAAGTCACAGTAAAATTCCTGGGTTTTAGAAATTCCTTTGAGCTCGCGACCTTGCCCCTCCCCCAGCGATGCGTTGACATTTTTTCCCCTTTAAATCCAGTTATCTAAATTACAAGATAATATGGTAATAGAAAACCATTATTTAAGGTAATTGAACTATTTGCACTACAAATGGAAGCAAAAAAAAGCAAACCCGGGGGTTTGCGGGCAATAATGTATAAAGCGAAGCATGCAGGATGGTGACGTTCATTTTCGGGCAAATACTAATGCGGATGTCTATACCAGGCCCCCAACTTTCGGCCCTCCACTTTTTGGGGTACTACAAATCCCCCTCATTCCCACTGTTATAAATTTAAAAAAATGCATGAGGGGGGTTAAGTTTCCCCAATGGCTGGAGGGCCGCAGTTTGAGGAGGCCTGGCCTATACACTCAACACTGAAATTGTAAGACCAAGAAACAGAAGTTTTGGAATTGGGGAAGACACAGGATTCATAGGGTGAGTTTGCACGATATATTGCGGCATAGCTGTGCGCCAATACGCCTGCTACGATAGGAATGTGCTGGCCAGTGTGTGCTTTTAATAGCGCTACAGCCCAGCCCCCTATTACTTTCGTTTCCCCTACGCATCCTTGTCCAAAAGAAGTGACACGTCGCTTCTTTTTACGGACATGTACTGTGTGCCGAGGAATGCATCAGGTTATTACAGCACTCGACGAGCGCTATGAATTTACCGTATTTGTGGGGTGTATTTCGTGCATACTGCAGCACAATCACACACTGAAGTACGCCCCGCAAATACGTTGTGTGAACATACCCTTAGGAAATGTTCACACGGCTTATTTCGGGACGGATTTCAGCCCGTAATTCGCGCCGTACTATGCGAATTACAGGTGAAATCCGTCCCTGTCATTACTGTAATCCACAGCTGTCATAGAGAACTATGGATTCCGTCTCCTCTCTCCGCTCGCGAAATATGGTGAGCGGGGAGAAAGTGACATGCACATTATCCCGGTGGTAAACGCGCCATGGATAATGCGTGTCTATGGGGCCGGCGAGCTGATCCGTTCAAAGAATTGGCAGGTCAATTCTTGATTTGAAAGACCCAGCAGACGCCCTATTTAAAACTATAGGTTGCGTGTCTGCTGCAGCTAAAACACCCATCTGCGTGTTGGATGTGTTTTGGATCCGATTGACGCATTGCTTTTGGATGCACTTTTCAGATCCAAAACGGATCCAAAATCAGATCCAAAACGCTGTGTGAACATACACTTACCGCTCTTTATGCCTCTCCCACTATTATCCAAGGGGTAGGACTGGTGTGACATTCCCTTGTGAAGGTCTCTTTAGGAGTTGCCCATGTGGTCTTAAGACATCATTGCATCCAAGACAAAAGCGGGATTCATCATTAAGAGGATAAACCTCCACTCCACATTGTGGTCTTGCTTGTACCATGATAGCCTTTAAGAGCAGTGTCGTGAGGTCAATGGAGCACCTCAGGTTCACACCCCAATGTCGTTCAAACACCTTCAGATGGTTTTTGGGGATACTGTTTGCCCTCAGTCTTTGACTGGGATGTCCAATTTCCCTTGCCGTCCAGAATGGATCCTTATAAGCTTTTCGTCTCATCAGATGACCCATCCAAGTCGAGTTTCCCCTCCGCGCATCTTCTCCTCATTCCAGGTCTTGGTTGTTCTCCAAACCACCAGGACACACCCGTGCTGACATCTCAGCTTGGGCGCGTACTGATGTGCCAGATTGATAGCTGGCACCCTGGTCTCTGGGTTCTAGGGCTCCTTTTAGCTTATGAGAAGTGGTGATAACTGGCACGATGACAAAAATCGGACAGTCATTTCATATCACTTAATCGGATTTTTCAGGTTTCATGTGGCTAAAAAACTTTGCTCTTAATCGAGCTTTTATACCCTCTATCACATGCCACAGATTGGAGCCAAGCGCTACAAATCTGATCTTTTGCAGATCTCAGCAACACCTGCGACTTTCTCAATTTGCAAAACCTAAGGCTATGTTCACACGGCATAATTATGGCCCGCAATTACGCCGTGTGTTCGGGAGCTCCCGCGGGGCGGCCAGACATGTATTACTTGCGGTGCGTAAACGCCGTGAATAATTGACATGTCACTTCTCTCCCGCTGCGGCGTATTGCACGAGCGGGGAGGGGAGACGTAATCCACAGTTCTCTATGAGAACTGTGGATTACCGTAATGACTGGGGCGCATTTCACCTGGATTTTGTCCGGGAAGGTCCCAGTGGACCAAAGCCCCAACAGCGGGAAAACATAGTATGTTGTTAACCCCAGATTGGAATTGAAACGGCTATCCTTAAAAAAGGCAGTGGGTTTCATCTTCTTTTTGGGGTTCCCGCGGCCCAGTGCTGGGGGAATGAAGGCCCCCGGTTTTTATTGAAAAACCCAGCAAAAAAACCCAAACCAAATACGTTGGGTTCGAAATTTTTTAAAAAAACCCAAGTTATATTTTTAACCAGGACTTAAAGGAATAGTTGGGATTCTTTATAAAATCAACATATAAAAGACAGTACAAAAATACACTGTAAAATCAATGTGTGCTGTAGGCATGTCAACCACACAATTTAAGAACAATTTTTTCTTTAATCACCACAAAGATATTAACTGTTTTGTATTGAACACGTTTCTAAAATTTGGCCGGTAAAACCCCCTCAGTTTGTAAAGGAAATCCCATTTTTTAATACAACAGCACCCCCCAAAAAGCGGAAAGGATAATGTTTAAAAAAATGTAAGGGCCCTTTGAACCATGGTAAATAAGAAAAAAGGAAAACTTGTCTGAAAGGGTGGGGCCTATCTGCTTTGGGCCATGATTTGGAAATCCATCATGGGCATTTCTCAATATCAACCCTATCTGAAAGTATTGGTAATTGGGGGTTAAAAACCCCAAAAAGGTTTTCACACATGAGGGAAAAAAAAAAATGTGGGTAAAGTTTTTGGGGGAACATCCCACATTTAAACACCAAGAAAAAATTGAATACCAGAATGATAACCCCAAAAAAGGCATAAAAAAAAAAAATTTAAATCAAAATTTCTTTTTTCCCCCCGATAACTTTTCAGGGCTTTTGTTGGGGGAAACAACTAAACTACCACCGGAAAACCACCATTTACATTTTAAAAAAGCAGTGCTACCAAACAATTACCCAAGTTCCAAAAAAGGCATCAAAAAGGACTTGATTTAAAAAAAAATTATCTTTTAAAAGGAGATAAAGAAATAAGGAAAAAATAAATTCTCCGGGAAAGGGAATTTACTTCGCCCTCCCCCAAGGCCGGAAAATAAATTCACATTCTTAATCTCTAGTGTTCACGGAAAGTATGGGGGTCTTTATTATTTTAAAGTGGGACACACTGGCTGCTTTAAAGGGCATGTTAATTTTTAAACCCAAAGTCACCCAATAAAAAATTTTCAATAATTCCCGAAAACAAACCCAAAAAAGGAAAGTCTTGGGAGGGGAATTTACTGGAAACGTTAGAAAAATTTAGAGCAGGTCAATGAAAAATGGGAATTCATAAAATCCAAAAAATTCCCCCAAAAAGGGGGTGGCTTTTTTGTTGGGGGGGGGTTGGTTTTTAAAAGGGGAGTTAAGATTTAAAAAGAGAAAAAGTAATACCCTTTTTTTTTTTTGGGTTTAAACTTTTTGAAATACAACTATCTGTCACTGTCAAAATTACAAATCTATGAGTAATTTTCCCAACACGGGGGGTTTAACCCGTTATTGCAAAAATAAATTGTAAATAATACTTAAAAATTTCCAATAAAAGTTCATAGGATTTAAAAATATTTTAGTTTATTAACTCAATACCTCCATTTAAAAAAAAACCCCCCAAAAAAAAAAAAAGAGAAGAGTGGCCCAAAGTAATTTAAGGAAATTTGAAACAGGCAGGTCGTGAATAATGGGAAATTACAGGATTCTCACATTTAATTAATTCATGATTCAAAAGTGTTTTTGGATTTGAGAAGGGTCTGGATTAAGCTTCCTTTACGGCAACAGCCCTACTGTTAAACTCAAAGAAATATCCTAGGTCCAACCTGTTAGAAACAAATCATGAGAGTTGTGCCCCCAACAGCTGGGGCCATTTGCAAAACGCTTGGTAAAGTAACTCCTTTCTGGTGTTTTAAATAATTTAAAAGGGTGTCCAAACAAAAAATTTGAAAATGGGGGCCAAAAATTTAAAATGTTTTGGGTTTAACCTACAAATCCCATTTTAAGAGAACCCAACGGAAACAACGTTGAAAGGTGGACCCATATACAAAAGTTGTCGGGATTTGCCCCGGGTCCAGCTAGAAACCGGGTAAACAGCCTAAAAGGTGAGGCTGCAGGGGTGTTTGTAAAAAGGGGAATCAAAAAAGGGGGAAGAAGGAGAGAGAGGGAAAAAATAGGAAAAGGAGAAAAAAGTAAGAATAAGAAAAGGAGAGGAAGAAAAAAGAGGAAGAAAAAGAAAGGGGGAAAAAGGGGGGAAAAAAAGGGAAAAAAAAATGGGAAAAAAGAAGAAAAGGGGAAAAAAAAAGGGGGTAAAAGAAGAAGAGAAAGAGGGGAAAAAAAAGAGGAGGGAAGAGAAAAAGAAGATAAGAAGAGAGAAGGGAAAGGAAAAGGTGGGATAGAAGGGGAACCCGAAAGATAAGGGGGGAGGGGGAAGGGAGAGAAGGGAGGAAAGGAGTAGGAAGAAAAGGGAGAGGGAAAAGGGAGGGAGGAGAAAAAGGAGAGAAGAAAAGAGAAAAAGAGAGTAAGAGAGGAAGAGAGAGCGAAGGGAAGGGAGAAGAAAAGGGAAAAAAAAAAAAAAGGGAAAAAGGGAAAAGGAGAGAGAGAAACAGGAAAAGGGAAAAGGGAAAAAAAAGAGGAAAGAAAGGGTTAAGGAGAGGGGAGAGGGAAAAGAAAGAGAGAGAAGGGGAAAGAGAGAAAGAGAGAGAAAAAAGAGAAAAAAAGGGGTTTAATGTGAAGAAAGAAAGAAAAGAAAGAGAAAGGAGAGAATAGAAAGAAAATCTTTTAATTTTTTCCCAACCCAAAATAAGCTGGAAAATTTTTCCCCAGTCTTTAAATTAATTCACTTCCAAAGATGCGAAAATTCTCCTTCGGGGAGTAACACAACCCTCCATTTCTCAAGTGGGAACCCCGGGAAGAAAACACCCCTATTCACAAACCTCTTGGAACCAGCGAAACTTGCCGTTGAACGGCCCTTAAGAAAGGGGGAACCCTTCCCGGGGGGTTTTTGGTCCTTTAATTAAAAGGAAGCCTTTTCCAAAATGACTGAAAATACTTACCATGAACCATTATAAAGGGTAAAAATAACCGTCCAAGACCAACAGGATAGGTCTTCATCCCAACAATCCAGCCGGGACTGTTAACAACCCAAACCTTGAGTTTTGGAAGCTGGGTAAAAACCCCTTGAAAATTATCACCTGTACCCCTTTAGAAACATAATTTACACATTTATTGAAGCCTTTGTATAGACCTACCCCAATTATAGGGGGTTTTCTTCTCCAATTTTTTTTGGGAATCGCTTTTTTTTTCCTCGACAATTCCTTTTGAATCTGGCTTAGTCCGCACTGACCGAAAATCCCTACAGGTTTCTCTCCTACTATATTAAGGCTGGGTTCACATGCTGCGTTTAAAATGCACTACACGTGTGCTTTTATACTAAACTTAGATTTGGAACACACAGGTGAAATATCCCTACCTAATTTTTAAATTTGGGTCAAGTAAAAAAAACAACTTTTGTTGAAAAACGCATACCATTTTGATTTATTTTTTAAAAGCTGAAAAAAAAACACAAAACAAAAAAAACACACAAAATACCATGAGAACCCAGTTTAAATAGGCATAAAGCCTGCAGTGGAAATCTGCAACATAACTGACAAGCTGTGGATTTGGAAACCTGCAGCATATTTAAAGAAGGTTAGCTTTAACCATGTAGGCGGAGATAAAAGACTATTATCAAATATATTACTGCTTGGATTTTGCTTCCTTTCAGAGTTAGAGCATTTTTTATCTTCTGCTTGTTTACAGAAGGTTGCCTAGGTTGCCGACCACTCACTCTGCTGTAACAGTCCGAGGGGGAGGAGGGAGTGCTGATGTCACTGACTCCAGTTAAAACCCTTGCAGCCACTTATGTCCCTCTAACAGGCTCAGCTGGAAATCGCAGAGCTGAAATATCAGTCAATGCTGCAGAACTCCCCACAGCCTGAACAGGAAGTGGGAAACAGCCAGGTGGGGGAAAAAAAACCCCCATAAAACTTTCATTCTACAAATAAAAAGTCTGCAGCAGGTGAATGCAGGTGCCTAAAATCTCACCCACATGTATAGTAGTGTAATCTGCTGCAGGCTTTAATTGTGCAAATCTGCAGTGAAACTGCAATGTGTGAATTTAGCCAGAAATGGAGTAATAGAGACTGTGGAAGCTATATGGAGGCTGTGGACATGGCTCTGCAGGACAGCACAGAAGAGGAAAGTTTGAGGAGTTACATAATACACGTTATTTGTTGTGTTTAGGTGGAAATTAGCTTTCAGTGGGAGAACATTGGTATCATAATGTTTGGGAATCTATAAAAAGCAGCAGAAAATCTGGGTCTGCTGATGTATCAGTGAGTCGCTGATTGTTCAGAGCACAGACTGTATTTGTTTCCAACCGAAGCAACTTTTCCTACAACATGACTGCAGTTTGCTCTCATACAAGCCTCTCCCTTGTTCATAGCAAGGACCCCTTCACACTCAGCGGCTTTGTATTGTTGCCTGAACCCTGCGGCCAGATGTTTGTCAGGAGTCTGCTGTATGTAAATGGCCACCTACACAGCGTTGTGGTCTGCTGCATTTCACCAAGACTTCTGGGGTCAATGGTGTTTCTAAGTAAATCGGAGCTTGCTGACAGCATCGGGTGTATTCAGACATTGGTGTATGCAGGATTTTCAATATAAAATCAAAAACTCCCAGAAAACCCTGCACAAAAAGACACCATTTAAAAACTCTATACAGGCAGTCCCCAGGTTCTGAACAGGAAAGGGACCACAGGTTTGTTCTTAAGTTGAATTTGTATGTAAGTTGGAATAGGTTTATTTGTTACATGTAATGCCAGCACAGAAGGGTTTTTTTTCGCTTTGGAGATGCAGGGAAGGGTTTTACATTTGCTGTCTGTGCCCCTGTTAAGAAGATTTCACCTTATGTGCTGCTGGGGCATGCTGGCACTTGTTGTTCCACAGCTACTATCTGCTATGGGACATGGAACAACAAGTGCCAGCATGCCCCATAAGTCTCCGTTTGTGACTAGGGGACCGATGTAAGTCGAGGCCTGCCTGTATATGTATAGAAGACAACATTTCAGTCTGCGGGGACCCCATGTGATGGAGGCCAGGCATAGATACGGTGGATTAGCGGTGCGCATTCAGCACAGTGCACTTATAGTACAAGTGATTGGGGTTAAACTCCATCACCAGGAACAAGAAAAGAAATAAATACGGATGTCACAGCCTGATTTCCAAAACCACAGCATGCTCATCATGGTGCAAAAATGCTGCATATATTTGTTTAATGAGGATTCCACCCCTTCAGTAAATAAGAGTAATCTGCCGCAAAACCCACATATAGACTTTGTTGTGGATTTGTAATGAGATCCATGGTGAAAATAATCTATTGCATGTGATGCTTTCATGTACATTAATAAAGTTTGAAAGAATAAAACTACTGAGGTTAAAGGAGATGTCCAGCGAACCAAAAACAGTAGGGAAAAAAAATTCTCGATTTACTTGTTTGACTCTGTCCCATCTTGTGCCATACGTGCCCCCTACTCTGCAGCCGAGAAGCAGCATTTCCGATTTGACAGCCATTTCTCTTTGCGCTGTACAAATCCCAACCCCATTCCCCTTTGTTTTCTTTGTTATTTTCCCCTCTCAAAAGTCCCAGTGTGTGCCCCTTGTTTCCTACCTTATGTTGAAAGCTTGTAGAGGCAGGACCAAAAATGTGTAGATTCAAAATTCTGTCCTGCTCTCATGGGCTAACACGGAAATACTGCTTCCAGTCAAACAGTGAGTAAAACGGGGAACCCCCCAGAAAATCAAAGTGATTCAAAGTGTCTAACCCTAAAAGAGATCATTTAGAAAAGATTTTATTCACGTGACTACTATTGTAAATGTTAGCTGAAGTGAGGGCATGGGCAATGACCGTTAAAATCATTCCACACACTATTCTTGAACAAAATACCATGCCACAAATTTCTAATCATTTTTTTATTTTTATTTTGTAACATTTGGAAAATGTTTTTAATTTTCCATTTTTTAACTCTTATAGGGAAACTAAACCATTAACCACAACATGCCACCCAACAAGACACCTTAGGGGTGGCATACTGGAACTTGTCGTTCACAGCTACTATCTGCTATGGAATGTAAACAACAGTGCAAGCATGCCCCATAGCTCCGTTTTGGCTAGGGACGATGTAAGTCAGGCTGCCTGTATCCTTTATAGCAAGACAAATTCAGCGCGGGGACCCCATGATGATGGAGCAGCATAGATACGGATTAGCGGTCCATTCAGCACATGCACTTATAGTACCAAGTGATTGGGTAAACTCCCATCACCAGGGACAAGAAAGAAATAAATACGGAGTCACAGCCATTTCCATAACTCACTATGCCATCATGGTGCAAAATGCTGCTATATTTGTTTAATAGGATTTCCCCCCTTCAGTAAATAAGAGTAATCTGCGAAAACCCACATATAGACTTTGTTGTGGATTTGTAATAATCATGGTGAAAATATCTATTGCATGTTGTTTCTGTAATTAATAAAGTTGAAAGAATAAAACTACTGAGTGTTAAAGGAATGTCAGCAAACCAAAAACAGTAGGGAAAAAAATTCCTCGTTTACTTGATTGACTCTGTCCCATCTTGTGCCAACGTGCCCTATCTGCAGCGTAGAAGCTTGCATTTCTGTTTGACATGCATTTCTCTTTGCGCTGACACTACAAGGCCCCATTATCTTTGCTGTACTTTGTCTATTTTCTCCCTCCTCAAAAGTCCCAGTGTGTGCCCCTTGTTTCCTACCTTATGTTGAAAGCTTGTAGAGGCAGGACCAAAAATGTGTAGATTCAAAATTCTGTCCTGCTCTCATGGGCTCAACACAGGCAACTACTCAGCTTCCAGTCAAACAGCTGATGTAAAACTGCAGGAAGCCCCCAGAAAATCTAAGTGCATTACAAAAGTGTCTAACCCTAAAAGAGATCATTTAGAAAAGATTTATCACGTGCTACTCATGTAATGTTAGCGAAGTGAGGGCGGATGGGTCAATTTTACCGTTAAAATATATCCACACAGCTATCTGAACAAAATACCATGCCACAAATTTCTAATCATTTTTTTATTTTTATTTTGTAACATTTGGAAAATGTTTTTAATTTTCCATTCTTGAACTCTTATAGGGAAACCTAAACCATTAACCCCAAACATGCCCCAAACTACGACACTTGAGGGGGAATTGAGATCATTTAATACGCTGGTGTTAGATGTAAGACATTCAGTAAGAAACGTGTGCCAGATGTGAAATCTATGGCAGATCCTTGTCTGCCAAAAATTAGAATATATAGGGTAGCAGAAACCACACCCATCCTGCTAAGACCCAACTAAAATTCCCCAAAAGTGGAAAGAGCAGCATAAAACAAACCATAGTAACTCTGAGTGCACTGGCGTGCACCCGGCCAGCCTGATTCACATGCATTGTCAGTGGCGCTGGGGGGACGACGACGCATAATATATAGCTCTCTATGAGAGCTATGAGTTACTGTAATTGCGGCGCGCATTTTGCCGCGTATAAGGCACAATATGTGGCGTAATGCGCGCAATATGCATCAATTTAAGTCGTGTGAACATACCCTAAGGAACAGAGCCTCAGAAACTCTGATCTGCAATGAGGCACGCACTTGACAGACAACAAATATTGAAATGCTCATGGTTTAGTTCCTTCCCAATAGCCATAGCTGGCGTGAAACAAACTTAATTCTTTCTTCATTGCCTAAAATCAATAGTAACAATAAGGGCATGTATCCACTGCACGGGTTTTCGGACGGTTTTTCAGACTGTTTGCGGTTTTGCAGACTGTCTGAAAAACTGGCCGCAAACGAGCACAACGGGGCTCTATGGAAAACCCGAGCAGCAGTCCCCACCGCACGGGTTTTCTGCCCGCGGGCTGCCCGAAAAAGATTGAACATGCACATTCTTCTGTCTGGTTTTTGGACGGGATATGTGCACATCAATGAGAAGACCGGCATTGGTCCTTTGCCGTGGGAACATGTTCTAATACTGGAATTTTATAAAAGGGGAGAATTATAGACACAGATTTGGAAACGCATTGTTCCACCTTCACATCAGGGTTTGGGAGTTTTTTAGCTTATGAACAGCTCTAGTAGCTGGGCCAATATATGACCTAACAATGTCTATATGTGACCTTATTTTCTAAATATAAATTACACAAAAGCAGGAAGTCTAAGAATATGCATTCACAGAATCCTGTACAGATTTACAGAGAGAAAACTGAAAATTTAGAAGACTACATCATGTTGGGTTTTTCTGAAGGGGAACAACAAAATGAGAAGGATGGAATCACCCCATAAGATATGATGCAGCAAGATTCAATCAAATGTGCGATACCATTTGAAACATTGTGGAAGTACAGTAACAGGACATTGGCAGTGGTCCTTCCAGGCAGTGTACAGCATGATGGGAGGCATGGTGGCTCAATGGTTAGCTCTGTTGCCTTGCAGCGCTGGGGTCCAGCATTTAAATCCCACCAAGGACAACATCTGCCAGGAGTTTCTATGTTTTCCTTGTGTTTGTGTGGGTTTCCTCCAGGTACTCCGGTTTCCCTCACACTTCAAAAACATCCTGAGAGGTTAATCTGGAACCAAGACTGAGTCCAATGGGGACAGAAACCAATGAGATTAATGACAAATCTGTAAAGCACTGTGGAATATAATGGCACTATAAAATGAATAATGTGTACACTTCCAAAAAAAGTGGATTTCTAGAGGTAGCAGAGCAGGGGCGCACAACCTGCAGCCCACAATGCATTCTGTGCAGCAACCAATAACTGGGAGACAGACATGCTTGTTTGGCACTAAAAGGGAAAAGTTCCATTTAAAGAGGTGATCCAGGTATTTGTATTTTGAGGATTCATTTTGTCCCATCTTTTGTAATCGTGGAAACTCTCGCTACAGGAGACAGTGGAAGCAGGGTTCTTCTGGTCTCTAAGGTGCCAAAACTGCAGGGCATTAGGGCTCTTTTATACTGCACAGTTACCATATGTGCCAGAAAAATCAGGAAATCTCATATCCATAAGTAGTTACCTGACAGAGCCCCAAAGAATGTCATTCTGGTCTCTATTTGGGGGTATACATTGTGGTTTGCTGTATGGAATAGCACGGAGAGCTGTAATGTTCCTCAGCGCTGAATACAGTATACCAAAAAAAAGTATGCTATAAGAGAATATGTATTATGATCAAATGTTCTATGCCTACCACGTCATGGTAATCTTCATCACATGGGTTCTATAATTACATGAATTCAGTAGTTCTGTGGGTCTTGCTGTTTTGGGATTGCTGCTGATCTCTGTTATGTTTACAAAAAGATAAACAATATATATATATATATATATATATATATATATATATATACAATATACATCACATATATACATAATAAATATAATATATATATACACACACATATATATATATATATATATATATATATATATATATACACACATACAAGGAACCCTAGGAAAGATGGATGTGACCGAGTGGCATTTGTTTTAGGCATACACAGGTGCTAAATATCAGGGACTTAACCGACACACTGCTCTGATGGATACTGAGAATTTAGATAAAAGTAGCGTGAAGAGTCTCTCAAAACATCACAACAAATATTCTACACAATGAATAAGGTCAGTTACAGAACATAGTCATTTGTTAGTCTATCAGCAGATGAATACAGTAGTCCCTGAACAAAATATAAATTTGTTCCAGCATGCCCATTGTATGTTGAAACCATAATGCTATGGAAAACTGGTAATTGGTTCTGAGGTCCTAAAATGTCACCAATGTAATGCAAAATGAGGATTAAAGATAATGAAGCAGATACTAATACAGATAAAGTCCTTACACATAACATCAGAAAAAACTGCTGGAAGCTGGAAATCACTTTGTTATCATGGTAGCAGCTTCTGTGGGACATGTACTGTATACACAATGGACCAGAAAAAATATGAGGAGATAGGGGCAACAGTCACCTGGTGCCCAAAGGAGCCGCTGCTCATCCTGGTACATGTAAAAAGCAGTATAGGACACCCAGTACCGCACTGTAGAGAGTCGCTAGCACACTGCCAATCACTGCATGCACTTCACTAATACAGATGTTTTTTTACATACAATGTACATGATAATGGGCCGGATCAGTGTCTGTGACATTATACCTTGCAAACACACTCAATATACAATGTCCCAGGAAAGACCATTGTATTTTGAAAATATTATAACATTTATAAATAACCTTGAGCCCTTGTGTAAAATTTTGTCGAACTTTTCCCAACCTGAGAATCTAATAAGCAATCTTTGGCTACAGGAAAGGAATGGCTAACGTTAAAGTTCACACTTGCATCGGAGGATCCGAGCTGTCGTCACAAAGGTGGTGTCTGATTTACTCTATGATGGATCCCAATGAGAGCAGATCTTTCCATCGCCGATGGAGGATCCGGATGGAACCTGCGACACAGGTGTGAACCTGGCCAATCCGTCAGCATTTCTAACAGTAACACGAGGATTTGTTCTTTGTGGTTATCTATATCGCTCTTAAGCCTATTCTAGAGCGGATACAAAACCTGTAATGATTTCTATGACATTTGTTGTATATAACATTTGGTTTCTATTTTACACTATAGAGCAGTGGTCTTCAAACTGTGGCCCTCCAGCTGTTGGGAAACTGCAACCCCCATCATGCACTTATATAATCTATAACAGTGGGCATGATGGGAGTTGTAGTTTGCTACCAGCTGGAGGGCCACAGTTTGAAGACCCCCGCTAGAGAGTTAAAAACAGCATACATTTCTTCCAGTTGTACCTGGGTTGATTCGGAGATGTTGATTCGGAGATTTTCTACCTTGCAAGTGCACGGACTAGATGAACAATAAACCATATATACTAACCTTCTACATCAGAATTTTCCATGATTACTCTTGGAGAGACAGCCAATCTTTCAGAACTCTTACAGTAATATCTACTACTTGGGCCACAAATTCACTGGAACATATGTGCTGTATTTTCCACATTTCATTTAACACAACTGAGTCACATCTGGGAGACCTCAGGCACAGTTCCACTTAACTCCTTAGGCCTGGTCCAGATCTGGTAGATAATGTCTGTTGCGGAAACACGTGTTACAAGCGAATCCGCATTGCACAGAGTGAAATCTGTTGAAAAATTTTGCAGCACTTTCACGACACATGGAACATAATAAAGGTTGAAATAATGCAGAAGGCTCTCGTTTCCATGCAGAACTTTCCCTGTACATCTGGATGGGATTGTTAGGACTGCTAGACTGTCAGCGCCCCATTTACTACTAGAAAAAGAAAAGGTTCGATAGTGGTGTCAAAACTGCTAATGCTAAACCATCCATTAAAGGAGTATATGAGCGCTCCCAGAATAGGAAAGTGCATACAGTATGAAGCAAAACACTAGGAATGTCCAATCCCCAAAAAATAGTTGGGGTTTGCTTTATTTAGCACCTTAAAATGTATAAAAATCACAACACATTTCTCCTGTGCTCTAGACAGTATTAATTGAGGGGTGGGTGTACCCTGCAGGGGGGCATAACAATCACATATGTACCGTGGATTGCAGAAGCATCAATACCCCTTAGGGCGCATCCCCACAGCACAGGACAAATACCAGTTGGTTTATCCGACCCGTATTTGAACGGTTTTCGAGACGTGCAAATGGCCGCAGGGGGACGGCTTTTCTCCACGATTAGCAGAGAAAAGCCCTCCCCCTTCCCACTGACATGTTCATATTCCACCCGAAAACGGGACGGAAGAATGAACATGTTCCATGTTTTTTGGACCGCCCGGCTGAAATCCTGTTCAGTGTGTACCGCTGTGCGGGTTTTCCGTAGAGGTCCATGTAAAAGTTTGTCGGCCTGTTTGCAAAACCGAAAACAGTCTGAAAAACCGGCTGCAAACCCATGCCGTGGGGAACTGTTCATATACAAATAACGTAATAAACTTAAATGGTTGTCGTCACTACAGGGATTACTTTTTATGTTAAAGATTTGCAAAAACAAGTCACTTTGCAATATATGTCCGTTAACAGTGTCCTACCGATTCCTAGATATTCCTCTTGTTAGTGGCCTGCATCAGCTCCTCAGGTCGCTATAAGTTTTTACAGACCTGTTTGATCTAACCTGATAGGCTGCCCAGTGCTGTCGCTATAGCTTACAGACCTCCCTTTCTTCATACTGAAGCCTAGAGTACCAGTAAACACGGCCCTGAATTCAAAGTGAGAAAAAAAAAAAAAGATGCACCAAAATGCACTGAGTGAAAGCACCCTAATATATGTCCTGTGGACAGACCCCCCCACTGGCACTATGAATCTCTGCAGCTCTTCCAGAGCGACTCTTTTTGCTCCTCTATTCAGTGCTCTCCTTGTCTAGGCTGCCAGTTTAGGTGAACGGCCATGTCTTGGTAGGTTAACAGTTGTGCCGTACTCCTTCCATTTATGAATGACGGATTGAACAGTGCTCTATAAGATGTTCAAAGCTTGGGCTTTTTTAAGACCTAACCCTGCAATATACTTTACCAAAACTTTATTTCTGCGCTGTCTGGTGTGTTCCTTGATTTTCAAGATGCAGTTTGTTCACTAATGTTCTCTAACAGTCCTCAGAGGCCTTCATTAAACAGCTGTGGTTATAAGGACAATAAATTACATACAGATGTACTCCATTTACTATTTAGGCGAGTTCTAAAGGCAATTGGTCACACTGGATTGTATTGAGGGGAATGAATACATATGCACAACACACTTTTCAGTCTTAAATTGGCAAAAACAAGGAAAACCACGTATCACTATGTACACTTCACGAATACTTGTTACTTTGTGTTGCTCGGTCACATAATTATCAATAAATACATTTGTGTTTGTGGCTGTAATGTTTAAAAATAAGTAACAGTTCAAGGGTATAAATACTTTTGCAACCCACTGTACATATTCATTTTTCCCCCAACTCCCTCTCTTCTCAACAGGCATCTTTCCTGGCAAAAAGGTGGAGAGGGGAAAGAGTCTGAGTTTAGTGGCACGCTGTTACAGTTAGGACACCAATTCAGAACAGGTCAAATAATTCTTCGTCACCATAAATTCAACAGATTTGCATCAATCAAAAGTACTCTATTAGGCTATGTCCACACGCGCCGCAGTTCATTGTGCGTTTCGGGAGCTCGTGCTAATCAGCGCATTCTCCCGAGGTGCGGGGGGACCGGCAGCCCGTCGGCCTCATAGACGTCACTTATCTCCCCGCTCGTACAATATGAGAGCTATGGATTACCATAATTGCGGCGCACATCTCTCCCGTATTAAAGGGCAAATACACAGCGAAATGCGCGCCGCAATTACGCCATGTTAACATAGCCTTAAAATATAATAAATGTTATTAATCTTTATTATACACAACATATATGAAGAGAAACACAATATTTTAGATCAAAGCTACAGAAAAGATTAAAAATCATCAAAAAATATATACACAAGGCAGGATAGTATGTTGCCCAGAACACTGGGAAAACACAATGTAAATGAATAACAGTGCACCAATAGTAAATAGTAATATTAAAAACAAAAATAATAAATCAAGCGACATATAAGGTAAAGAGATGCACTGAAAAGTGATACAAAATATACCAATATATATATTACCAAGATGGCGTCATCACCCAGGAATGAGAGACATGCACCTTGACGCGCTTTTCGCTGGCTAGCTTTTTCAAGAGGCTGATACAGTTATCTGGGGCAGTTACTGGTGGCTGTGCATCATAGCACACCTCCTCCATAGTCCACTGCAGCCTGAGCACTGGAAAGCCGGCCCCAGCTTCCTATACACATCGGATCAAAGAGAAGGGGCACAGCACAGCGGGGTGCAGGAGGTAAAAGGGCAGCTCAGGAGCAGAAAGAAATGTGGAGGTTATTTGGGTTTCTTCAGTAAGGATGCAGGTTTGGTGGTCATTTTTTTTATTTTTTTACTTTAATATATTTTATTTTTAAGGCAAAGCTAGAGCTAATGAATGGCGCCAAAGCATACGTTAGTAATAAATCAGGTTACTCTACATCAGTGTTTCTCAACTCTAGTCTTCAAGACACACCAACAGGCCATGTTTTCAGGATCTCCCACAGAATGCACTGCCAATAATGATATCACCTGTGCAGAATGCACTGACAATAATTCTATCCCCTGTCAAAATGACTCAAAATTATACTTCAAAATTTACCCAAATGTATCCCTTGAGAACACTGCCCCAATAAATCACCTTGCAAATGCATAAACCCTAATAATACACCTTGCAGAATGCACTGACCAAAATGATATCACCTATGCAAATGCCTGACCATAATGAATCACCTGTGCAGAAGCCTGACAATAATGAATACCTGTGCAAATGTACTGACCTAATGATATCACCGTGCAGAATGCACTGACCCTAATAATATCACCTTCGAATGTACTGCCCAAAAAAAATATACCTTGCAAATGCACGCCCATAATGAATCACCTTCAGAAAGCCTGACCCTAAAAATATCCCCTGTGCAGAATGACTGACCAAATGATATCACCTGTGCAGAATGCACTACTATAATGATATCACCCGTGCCAAATGCATGCCAAAAATGATATCACCTGTCAGAATGCACTGACCATAATGATATCCCCTTGCAAAATGCACTGACAAAATTTTCCCCTGTGCAGAAATGCACTGCCCTAATAATATCCCTGTGCAGAATGCACTGACCATAATAATATCACCTGTGCAGAATCACTGACCATAATGATATCACCTGTGCAGAATGCACTGACCAAAAGATACCCACTGTGCAAAATGTACTGACCATAATGAAATCCCCTGTCAGAATGACGCCCCATAATGATATCACCTGGGGAAATGCACTGACCATAATATATCACCTATGCAATGTACCGACCATAATAATCCACCTATCAAAAGGGCACCGACCATAAGATATCACCTGTGCAAATCCCCACCAAATGATTCTCCGTGCAAATGCACGACCATAATGATATCTCCTGGCAGAATCCTGACCAAATAATATCCCTGTGCAGAATGACGACCATAATGATATCCCCGTGCAGATGCACTGCCCCAAAATGATATCCCTGTGCAAATGCACTGACCATAATAATACACCTGTGCAGAATGCACTGACCATAATGATATCACCTGTGCAGAATGCACTACCATAATGATATCCCCGTGCAGATGCACTGACCATAATGATACACCTGGCAGAATGCCTGCCATAAGTATCACCTGTGCAGAATGCACTGACCAAATGAATCACCTGGGCAGAATGCACTGACCTAAGAATCACCTTGCAAAATGCACTGACCAAAATGAATCACCTGGGCAAAGCACTGCCCATAATGATATCCCTGGGCAAATGCACTGACCAAAAGGGCCTGTTCACAGGCTTTTTCAAGCCGTAATTGCGGGAGGGATTTCCCCCGCAGTTACGGCTTAATAAGGGGTGGGGGGCGGGGGGGAGCTGTCGCCGGCCCCATAGAAATGCATTATTTACGGCACGTACGCGGCGTAAAAAATGTGCAGTCACTTTTTTCCCCCCGCTGCGGATTCCCAGTGGGGAGAGAAACCCGGGAAACCCTAGTTCTCTAATAACTGTGGATTACCGAGTTATGGGGCCGACTGAAGGCAAATACGGGGGCGCATACGGCTCCCAATCCGTCCCAGAATAAGCCGTGTGAACATGGCCTAATGATATCACCTGTGCAATACTGAGGAAATCCTAAAAAACATGACCTGTTGTTGGATCTTGAGGACTGGAGTTTGGAAACACTGTTCTACATAGACATCACTGTCTTTCGCGGCTTACTGCGCTCTTATACGAGCGAAAAGCGTCCCAGTCATTACAGTAATCCACAGTTCTCAGAGAACCATGGATTGCGCCATCTCTCCCCGGGCGTACAATACACCACGCGGGGAGATAATTGACAAGTCATTTATTCACGGCGCTTAGGCCGCGCCCCCCCCCTCCAACACCCGCATTGTGGGAGTATGCGCGATCGGCGCGAGCCCCCGAACACCCGATGTAATTGCGGGCCGTACTGTACGCCCTGCAATTAGCCGTGTGAACTTAGCCTTAATGTCAAATATACAGCAAGTAGTATTACCAATCAAAGAGATTTTCTGGTTTTAACAAATCAAGTTTATACATAGTATGAATTCCAGAGCCATGCAGGCAGCCAACAGGAACCCTGGCTGTTTACTCCCAGATGATGTGTCTGGCCTAAACAAGTGACAGAGTTGGTCGAGTGCAGTAATTGGAGACCTGCCGTATAACAAGCAGTGCACCTCTGTGAGCTTCAGGCTGTGTCTACACAGCACAGAAATGCTGTTGGATTAAAAATCCGGGGAAATATGTAACATGTTGCATATTCCGCCGGAGTCCCGTACATTCAATTGTATGAGTCAACGGCAAAAACTAAAACCAACCGCGTTTTTTGCGCAAATCAGTGACAAAAAACAAGGTTCTGCAGAGGACAAAATGGCATCGGCTTTCCAACCTTTTTTGTCCTATGCTGTGTGGCCGACGTCAAGCATACTTGTGATCTCTTCTATGTACAAACAGGGTATGTCTATTGCAATCCTCCCATGTGGAGTGAGTGAATGTATGCTCCATGCATGGATCTGCACTTTAAGATCTCTATTATAAAACAAGATTACGAAGTTATTAGACAAAAAAAAAAAAGTTTTCAGGTCAACTGCCCAACAACATGACAATACCCCATACACAGTCGAATCAAATTATTATGACCACTTCCAAGTTTCATTGTTGGCAGCATGTAGCTCACGAAAGAACTCATGTGACTTGGATTTGTGGGGAAATCAGGTGTGCCAGAGGGCTGCAAAAAGGCTTATGGGAGAAGCGTGTCCTTATGCCTTAAACTGTGGAGTTTGTGAACTGTTGGCGTATGCCAGGAGTGGATAAATGGCGCTATTCTGAATAAGCAATGTGGAGACTGCGGCACACCATTTCGGTGCGTTATGATGGATGGACACAATACAGTGGTGCATCTCACCATTAATGTGAACCAAGGGGCTAACGTGTGTCTTAAACAACTCAGCAAATTTCACTGTGTATGTTTCTACAAACCAGACGAGTGGTCGTGGCACCAATGTTAATTAAGATGCATCAGCAAAAAAGGCTTAAATTTTCACATCGGTATCAGAATTGGACATCAGTCATATTTTGTGCTTCACTAAACAGATGGACAAGTCATGTCATGAAATACGTAAAGGGTGTATACAATTAAAATCTACCTCTTATTGTAAATAATTAAAATATAGAAAATTATCAATGCTGTCAGACTATTACACCTAATGGGAACCGAAAAGAAAAAGAGGGGGGGGCGGCGGAAGGGAGGAAACGGGAGAAAAAAAAACTAAATATATACCTTATACTCACCCTAATAGAAATACAGGAGAGTCGTCCCGTTAGGACGGTCCTGTCACGAACCTTACCCTATCTACACTATGCTATACTACTACTATACTAAAACTACAAGACTACCCTAATAATTGACAGATAAGTCTAATAAGCAATAGTTAGTTGCCAAATAATAGACAAATCCCTTTAATGGTGCTTAGGTCCCAACATGTTTCGTGTTGCCAGCATTCCTCAGGGGACTAGTATGGCTAAAAGGCACTTCTGAGGTGGGACAGTAGTCACACAGTTCCACTCAAGAAGGGTATACCTAAAGGTCAGTTCTTGAGAGTTCGGAGAAACTGCTCATCAAGGAGTGAATTTAAGAAACAAGCAGGTTCTTTACATTCCCGATTTAGAGAGAGAGGCTATCAAGATGGCATTTTGAGAGAAGCTTTCAAAAATGCCTCATCACTACCGAGAGAGTCATTATTGGTTCCCAAAGATAAGAATCGGGATGAAGAGGATTCAGTGTTCCGCCTAATTGCGGATTTTGATGGGGCAGCAAGTGATGTGAGGGAGATCATAACCAAACATTGGCCTATTTTGAGATCTGATTCTGATTTATGTGGAGTAGTAGGGCTTTATCCTCACATCACATACAGGAGAGGTAAAAATCTAAAAGATTTGTTGGTACACAGTCACTTCTGAAGCCCTAGAACCAATATTATCTGGTTAGGGACAAAACCTAAGGGCTGTTATAGATGTGGCGGATGTGTGGCATGCCCGTTTATCGACACAGGAGGTACATTCTTCAGTAATGTTTTGTCAAGGGATTTTGAAATTAGACACTTTGCTAATTGTAAAACAAAGGGCATAATTTATAAAGCTAAATATAATTGCGGACTAGAGTATGTTGGCAAAACCTTCAGAGAATTTCGAAGAAGGGTAAGCGAACATATTAATGACATCCGCCGCAATCGCGACACTCCGATAGCGCGTCATGTTAATGCAGCACATGGGGGGGGAGCCCGCATGTATAAAATTTAAAGCTAATGATGTGATCAAATCCCCTGATAGGGGTGGAGACTGGGACAAGTCACTCCTGCGGCGCGAAACATTTTGGATCTTTAAATTAAAGACTGTGGCGCCACCGGGGTTAAATGAACAATTAAATTTCTCCTGTTATATTTAAATATTCCTGACACTCTGGAAATGGCCTTGGCTAGTGAATTTACTGCTTTTATTTAAACCCCCACTTGTAAATTTATGAAAATTATGCTGCTCGTTTATTGAGGGCTTTTGGTCCGTACCAGGGTACTGCATGAGCGGGGTGCGGCGCTCGGTATTTTCGTGGCTGTGTGGGCCGGTGGTGGGTGTGCGGGGTGACTTTGTTTATGGTTGCACCGCCGCCCCCATCAGAGCAAGCGTGCTGAGGGTTCGTCTCCGCCATCTTACTCTTGGCAGTGTCTAGGGGAAAAGACCTTTCTTCCAGCATGCTTTTCGGTGCGCCGGAACCGGAAGTGCGTCAAGTTTTGTATTTAAGCGCGGTGATCTCGGCACTTGGCGGCGCCGATAGAGCAGGGTGTATTACTCTGTCAGACACCTCACCATAGGTGCGTCCTTATTGGTAATTGGAAGTGTCGGATCACTTGGTAAGTTTCCTTGCATCTTTGGAAGCTTGTTTGCTTTGTCATCCCGCAGGGTGGGCATTTTATAGCAATACGTATTTTTGTATCCTATAGATGTGACGACACCTGGGGGTTACCTTACCCCAATCTGGGGCTACCTTACTCCATATTATACTTCTAGACTACACAAGTAAGTCAATATATGTTTTTCATCTCAAGAGACATACCTGTGAATGGAGATGGTACAGTGGAGGTACAATCTCTAGAAATTTCCCTTTTTACAGGCATAATTAACCCTTTAGAGTGCCTTTTAGCCATACTAGTCCCCTGAGGAATGCTGGCAACACGAAACATGTTGGGACCTAAGCACCATTAAAGGGATTTGTCTATTATTTGGCAACTAACTATTGCTTATTAGACTTATCTGTCAATTATTAGGGTAGTCTTGTAGTTTTAGTATAGTAGTAGTATAGCATAGTGTAGATAGGGTAAGGTTCATGACAGGACCGTCCTAACGGGACGACTCTCCTGTATTTCTATTAGGGTGAGTATAGGGTATATATTTAGTTTTTTCTCCCTATTCCTCCCTCCCCCCCCCCCTCTTTTTCTTTTCGGTTCCCATTAGGTGTAATAGTCTGACAGCATTGATAATTTTCTATATTTTAATTATTTACAATAAAAGGTAGATTTTAATTGTATACACCCTTTACGTATTTCATGCTACAATTTCGGTGTTTACATTGGTGGTCATTGATTTTCCAATTTCTTATCAAGTTTTCCACATGTCATGCCAGAAATATCACAGAGCAAACACCCTGAGCCCATTGTTAGAAGAAAACAAGTTGGTGGTGGCAGCTTTAGGGCGCATCCCCACGGCACAGGACAAATACCGGTTGGTTTATCCGACCGGTATTTGTCCGTTTTTTATGCCGTGCACATGGCCGCAGGGGGACGGCTTTCCTCTGCGATGACTGGAGAAAAGCCCTCCCCCTTCCCACTGACATGTTCATATTTCATCTGAAAACCGGAGGGAAGAATGAACATATACATTGTTTTTCGGGCGGCCGGCAGTTTGAAAAGCCGCTGGGCGGAAAACCCATGCAGTGGGGACTGCTGCACGGGTTTTCCATAGAGCCCCGTGTAAAAGTTTGCGGCCAGTTTTTCAGACGGTTTGCAAAACCGCAAACCGTCTGAAAAACCGGCCGCAAACCGGTGTCGTGGGGACATGGCCTTATGATCTGGGAAATGACAAAGGGGGCGGTCCCCAAAACTTAGCAGGTGCAAACGAGCACAGAGGTGATGGAGACCACACGCTCAGTGGAACAGCACGTCTCAGCAATATAACAAATCTGCATGGACTGTAAGGTTGGACTTTAGAATCTTACTCGAAACGGTTACCTGTATACATTTTGAAGAAGTTATCATTGCGCTATGTTTGCACATTTGTATTGATTAAAGTGAAGGAAAATTTATAAAGTTGTGGCAGCATAATATATGAAGTTGTAGTTTCCCAAGAGCTGGAGGGCTGCAGTTTGACACCCCTGCTCTAGATATTAGCTGCTGGTCATAATAAAGTGACTCAACCGGGTAGGAAGTTACTTTGTCATTTCACGCATATAAATGCCCTTTTCAAACACACAATACATTGCTGTACATACCCAAATACGCAGGACATAAAGCCGCATCCGGTAAAGCAGAACAAGTGGGGCTGCAAATGACCATTTAGCATGAAAGAAAGGTCGTGAAATCCCCCTGCTGTGTGATGTCATTATACAGGCACAGTGCACAATGGGAGCCTTTCAAGCTAACATATACATGAGGCCCCTGAAGAAAACCATTTTCCATTGACATCTTTAATAAGAATTCATTCGCCCTCCTTCCTGACCAAAACAAGCTCCGACTAAAAGCAAACTCAAATAAATGCTACGACTGCAGAAGTACTAGAACCACGGAGAAGCAGCTGCTCAGTACCTGCAATCCGGGTCATCATGGTGTACAGAACATTCCTATTCAATGCTATTCTAAAGACGCGATTGCTTTTAAATATTTTTTTTTTTGCTACATCTTAGCAACAGGAAACTTTACTCAAACTTCTACAGCAAAAATATTCCAGTGGCCAAGCCCCAGGAGAAGAAAGATAATCTCAGCCGAAAGAGAAGTGTACTTAGAGCTTGGAAAGCGAAGAGCTCCACTTGATCCCGTGCACCACAGGATGTACTTTGTGGGACAGGCAGCTGAAAATGGTGGCTTTACGTGTAGAAGTACAAGTTGTGCTGGTGTTTTTCTTATGAGAAATGTTTTTCCTTCGTTGCCAAAGAACACAGCACACAAGTTAACACCCTGGTGTTAGTCACCCAAATTACCTCCAACAGGAGGAAGCCATCACTTGCAAGCAAGCGTGCAGGGAGAATGTCCTCAAGCATGTGGCTAAGAAAACTCAAACCGTTTGTGATGTTAGAGCAGTTTCCATGTAATTGTTCTAATTATATGAAGCGAGCAAGTCCTGAAAGTAGGACAGAAAACGGAGAAAACCGCTCCAGTCACAGCTGCTTCAGTATGGCATGTTATCACTATGTAGTGGATTACACAAGGGTATAGGCACAAGGACAATGTGTGTATAGTCTTAGGCCATGTTCACACGGCTTATTTTGACGTGGTTTTGGATGAGGTTTTTGGAGCGTTTCCTCGCCCAAAACGCTTCCAAATCGCCTCCAGTTCATTTGATTCCTATGTAAAACCTCAATGTAGTTCACACACAACTAGGTTTTTACACGCTTCTTTGGAAGCACTGAAAAAGTAGTGTCATGTCAATTCTTGAAGCGTGTTTTAGGTGCGTTTTAGGCGTGTTTTTCCTCACGGTTTTTGGCACTTTATCAGCGCAGTTTTTGTCCTGGCTTGTATGGGTGAAAACCTCGTTGAGAAACGCCTCTAAAACCTCTTCTGAAGAAACGCGGTTCGGGCGAGGTTTTGGGAGCGGAAAAGCCCCGAAAACCTCATCCAAAACCATGTCAAAATAAGCCGTGTGAACACACCCTTACAGTTTGCGACACTTAAAGGGGTGTTCCTACGAAGTAAAGTCCACTGCCGAGGTCGGCTCTCAGCTGGCTGACCATGCTTGATAAAAACCGGGGCGGAGCTTGTGGCCGTCCTCTTCATTCACTACTATGGGAGCTCCCGAATACAGCCAAACGCGCGCGCATACGCTGCTATAGTCAGAACTCCCAAAGCAGTGAATAAAGAGGACGGCCGCAAGCACTGCCCTCCTCATTCTAATGCATGGTTGGCACTCAGCTGACCGAGAGCCAACCTGTGCAGTAGACTTGACTTAGTGGGAACACCCCTTTAAGTCGGTACTACCTGTGAATACAAAAAAACTAACCCTGCCGCCGCGATATTTGCTTACAACAATTTTTTTTACCCCCACTTTCAAAAACCATAACTTTATTTTCTATTCTATATAGAAATACAAGGGTTTTTTTGTTGCAGTACAAGTTAAACTTTTTCAATGGTACCAGTTATTGTACCATTTAATGCACTGGGAAACAAAAAAAAATAATTATTTGTGGGATGGAACAAGGATAAAAACACAACTGTGCCACTGCTAAAGAGGAGGTTGGGAGAGTTGCTTTTATGGAGTTCACTGTTTGGTATAACTTACCCGCTATCGATTTCTATGGACGTGGCGATACCACTTACATTTCACTTCTTTTTTTGCAAAATGACAAAAGAGGGTGTGTGTTTCGAACCATTATTTCTTAAATATTTTGAAAACTTTTTTTATTTGTACTTTAAAGAGGTGTTCTGGGACTTACAAAAGTTTATTTGTCTGACGGAGAATGATTAAAAAAAAAAAAAAAGGAAAGAATCATACTTACCTCTGTGACACTCCTGTTCCATCCTGGTGGCCACACCATTCATCTCGCTGTAGCACAAAACATTCATTATTCACATGCAAGGCGCAGTCAATCACAGGCCACAGTAATCATGTGCACGGAATGGATCGGGAGTGTCAAGGAGGCTTCTTTTTTCATATTTTTCATCATGTCCCATCAGACAAACAAGCTTTTGTAAGTCCTGGAATGCCCCTTTAAGTCCCCCTTGTGTACTTTACCACAAGGGGGTATGATCACTTTTACACTGTTCTGCAATAGATTTATAAGACAGGACAGTGTACAATAAGGCCGTGTTCACACGGCTTATTCCCGACGGATTTGAGCCGTATTGAGCTCACAAATCCGCCGTGAATAAGGGGCGGGATGGGGGCGGGGCCGGAGCGCGGCGGGGGCGCCGCTCCCGGCCCCATAGACAATGCATTATCTACGGCGCGTACGCGCCGTAAATAATGTGCATGTCACTTTCCCCCCGCGGCGGTTTCCCGCCGAGCGGGGAGGAGCGACGGATTCCACTGTTCTCTATGAGAGCAGTGGATTACCGTAATTGCTGCCGCGGATTGGCGCCGTACTGCAGCGCTAATCCGGCGCGCAGTACGGCGCCAGTCCGCGGCAAAATAAGCCGTGTGAACGAGGCCTAATGGTTCTCCCATTACACCCGGCCTAACAGCCGTTACCTGTCCTTTACGGAGTGGACTCAGGGAGTGAGTCTGCTCTAAACATCCTTTCCAACATTATGATGCTCATGTATGTCAAATGTCAGTAAGTGGTTACAAATTTAGTAGAAACCGCTCCCATGAGTGCAGTGCCCCATTTCCTGCCTTCACACTCTCTCTAAGGGTCAATCCACACAGGCCAGAATAACTGTGGATTTTACCTGCAGGCCAAATCCACAGCAGATTACAGTAGCAGGCATGCAACTTTCTTTTGTGGAAATATGAGCATACTGTGTATTTTTACTACAGCAGATTTGATCACTTTCATTGTAGCTGGGCAGCCCTCCTAATCTAATAGTATGGGTGTCACTAATCGGCTGTAAGCCAGCATGGTGTACCACACATATCTATATTTATGGCACCCTTCTGTATCGCCTTATTATATGCAATTGTAGTACTAGCAACCACCCCCCTCATGTATTGAGGGTATGCAAGTGGTTGTTTTATTGGTATTTTTGCATTTGTGCAATCTCCTCATGCATTATACTGAGACTTTTCTGCACATTGGTGTGAACAGGTATTAAGTTAATGTGCAGTTTTTTATCTCATTGTTCCCCTAGCAGTGGGGTGTGTGAGCTGCTGCTCAGCAATAAGCTGCACCTGTTAGGCTATGTTCACACGGCTTAAAATTGGACGTATTTCAGTCCGTAATTACGCGCCGGAGTGCGCAAATTACGGCTGGAATACGTCCCAGTCATTACGGTAATCCACAGTTCTCATAGAGAACTATGGATTACGTCTCCTCTCCCCGCCCGGCGAGCCCAGTCATTGAGCTGTGAATATGGCCCAAAAAATTGTAGAGGTTTTTGAGTAAGTAATGTCCCATTTTTTGTATGCGTTTTTTCGCTAAGCTATAGTCTCTATTAGCTTCTGCAGGACACTCATGCTGTGAGAAGGAAAGGAGAGACTTCTGATAAGAGAACAATTGTCCAACTCCACACCGGGATGTCTGCGCACTCGGCAAAGGCAAACGGGTGCACATGCTGCGGCAGTAACAAGTGAACAAGACCACAAGCATAAGAGTTTGTCATTAATACCAGTTTTACCATAGCTGGTGGCTTAGGTCAGCCGTGCAGGGACTGATCCACCATCACCAATGCCTAAACCAGGCATTTGTCAAACTTAAAGGAATTGGCGGCTGCCATTGCTGCACTGTAGGACCTCAGTCTCAGAACTAAAATGAGCAGACCAGACATTTCTGGCTGAGCTATACCCAATACACATCTACAACTGCCGAAGCAACTAAATGCACAACTCAAGGTCTTTAACACAGAGCAAATGTTTGCTAATTAGACCAAGATGTGACTTACCAGTTTTGTTCTGGGGCTGAGCTGTAGTTTGCCAAAATCCACTTCGTCATCTACTTGATTATCTTGACATTCTGCTGAAACACACAATAAATAGTTAATTAGTGAATAGTGTTAAACATTAATAAATGAGTCTACAGACCTGAAGGCCTTACAAGGATGCTATGTTCTCACATTAAGGGGGTTGTCTCACTACAAAGATTGCTTTTTATGTTAAAAATCTTGCAAAAACAACTCAATATGTGTCCATTTTCCGTGTCCTCCCTATTCCTAGATATCCCCTCTTGTATGGGCTGCATCAGCTCTTCAGGTCGCTATAGCTACAGACCTGTTTGATCTCTCCTGATAGGCTCATAGTGCTGGTTGCTATAGCTACAGACCTGGTGTCCTCAGCAGCTCCTCACTGCAGACCAGTAGTTGCCAGCAAAGCCAGTAAACACAATTCAAAAATGAAACAGAGAAAACCAGACTGAGGTAGGATGAATCATTGTAGTGAGACAACCCCTTTAAGGGTTTTCCATAAGCAAATCTACAGTCATTTTTCAATCAATCCATGGTAGAAGTCCAAGGCTGGCACTTTGATTTCTGCCACAGATGTGCAAGCGGATCTGCATGAGTATTAGCTCCATTATTATTCAACTAGGATAATCCACAGCTTTTTCATGCAAAATCTGCATAAATACAAAGCACACTGCAGATTTTAAACTTTGAATCCTTAATCTCTGTGGATTTTTTCCACTGCCTTTCAATAGGGTATTCACAGCATTAGGTAGTGAATATCAGCAGATCTGATGAGCATTCACTTGTGGATTCTGAATCCAAACCCTTATCGAATCCTTAAAGTGAATGTGTCATCAAAAGATGAGTCATTGTTTAAATCCCATTTTTGTGTTATGATTTTTTTATTTTTAATTTTTCATATTACTTTCAATATTTTTTATTAATTCTTAAGTCTTGCAGTTTTCACTTTGGCCACTAGGCCGTGTTTGCACTGCTTCAACAGCAGTCAGAGATGCTTTACAGTAGCTTCATGCACATAGGAGACTGAAGACGGACTCAGTCCCATAAACTTCTATAGGAGTGTTTTCTTCTCATGCTCTGTGACCTCGGAAGAAGTAACTGTTCAGAGAGGTGAAAGGGTGAACTGTGACTATCTCCTCTTGCGATTGGTGGATCCTGTGTTATCTATTCACACTGGTGTCTCCTTTCAATTTGACCCTCTTTGTTCTAATAATGAGCAGACAACTGAGAACTTTTCTGTACAGAACGGAAAAGGGTCAGACTTTTAAATAGGCTTAGGGGCCAAAGTGAAAACTGTAGGATTTGGTTTTAAAAAAAAATATTAAGTGATAGGGGAAAATGAAAAAAATTTTAAAAACCCAAAAAATTCTTAAAAAATGTGTTTAACATAAAAACATGAGTTAAATGTGAAGAGCAGGCTCTGAGAAGCAGCTTATATTGAAAGATGCTCTAGAATTATTTAACGGGAAATCATTCTCAGTAAAACAAAAACATTTTTTTTTTTTCGGAAAAAGAAACCCTTTTTCTTGGTTTTCCCAAGGGTGTAAAAACCCCTTTTAAAGGGTTGTATTTTTATTTTTAAATGTCTTAAAATAAGGGACAGTGAAAACAAGAAAATTGAAATTTAATTATTTGTAAAGTTTTCCTTGTTTTCACTGTCTCCTTACTTGTTTTGTGTAAAAACTTTTTCCCCGGTGGTTGGATCCCCCCCTCCTTGCTTTTCATTGGCTGATGCTCTACTAATTTAATTTGTCTGGCCCCCATCAGGGGTATTGTATTACGGGGTTGTACATTCAGCCTCTCTCACCGAATGGGGGTTTGGGCAACATTTCACTACCGGGAGCTGCACGTAACCTGCAGCACTTCTACAATCAGAAAACACAGAATTGTTTCGGTGCCATTGCCCTGCGTGTAAACATAGAAGGAGACAGATCTGTGCTGCTCGATGGTTCATAAAGACGGGATTCAACTGTAACAAACCCCGCTGTGAAAAGAATCAGTGCTCTGATTCATAAAGACTGTCTAACAGAATGCGCCTTACAAAATAAACTGCATAGGGAGAGGAACGCAAGTGACTTTGGGGCCTCAGAAGAGAGACAGGGAGGGGGGGGGGGGAAAGGGGAGATCAGTGATGTGCTACCCCCTCCCCATCTCAAACACACACCTGACTCGGAGCGAGCATGAACTGGAAGGGGGGGGGGTGATTTTCTCCCCTTCAGTTAAAAAACACCCAGTGGTGGGGGAAAAAAACGCCCCTGGTTTTTCGGGAACGAGGAAGAAAATACAATGAAACAGATTGAACTGATAAAGCGATACATCCCCTTTAAACAATAAGTCATTTTTGATGACACATTCCCTTTAACAAGTGAAACATAACCCAGGAGCGCAGATAAGAACCAGGAAGTCCATGAGGAAAGAATAATCATGACATGCTGAACGAAGGACCCTGCTGCACTTATCCAAGAGGATGACTACCATTGGCTCAGCAAAGTCCTGCTATGACATGCAGCCTTCAGCTTTCATGGCATGCTGGCACTCCGCAAGAGCTGGAGAGTCACAGGTTGTAAATATATAAGGCATATTTCTGGTTCCTGCATTGTCAGACACGCCCCTGTTACCCCATGAGAATGTACAAGATTCCCTATTACTGAGCCAGCACATCACTTCTTCAGAGAGTTGACAAAGGATGTTTCACTTCACCAAAAGATTCATATTTTTCTGTACCCTGCTGAAAGATATTAAAGGGGTTGTCCAGGGTCATAAAAACACAGTCGCTTACTTCCAACAGCGGTGCCACACCAGCCCCACGGGATACGGGGCTTACAGCTCTGCTCCATGAGGGGGAATTCTCCCCAAAAATGATTACTTTAACCCCCTTTAAGGACACGCCAGTTTTGGCCTTCCGACAACCCCCTATTTTTGAAATCGGGATGTGTCACTTTATGTAGAATAACATTTTGACACTTTTCCTATCCATGTGATTATCCAGGATTAGAGATTGTTTATCGGCCCCTTTGTGCTTAACCCTTACCGCCGGAGCCAACTTTGACCTTCCTGACAGAGCCCCAGTTGTCACTTTATATGAGAATAACTTTTTAACACTTAACACCATGTATTCAAGTCATTTTCTCGGGGACACATTTGCTTTAATTTATTAAAAAAATTTTGGCCCAAAAAAAAACCTTGTTTTTTGTGAAAATATCAAAATATCATAAAAAATTTGGGAAAAATTTGCATTTTTTCAAATTTAAAAAATGTCGCTGTAATTTTCCACTAAAACAATTTTTTAAAAACATCTCCATATGTCTACGGGGACATTTAAATTTTTTTTTTTTTAACCACTTTAAGGGGGCTTAAAAATTTAGTATCAAGCACTACTGGACGGGTCTCTTTTTTCTTTAAAGATTTTATTTAGGTCAATTTCAGGTTTCAGACACCTAAAGTGAAAACTAATAAACCCCCCAAAAAAAAAAAACAAATTGGAAATACACCCCAAAAGGGATAATCCAGGGGTGCAGTGGTATATCAACCCCCAGGTTTTTTTCCAAAATTTTTTGGGCGTTAGGCTCGGGAATTTTAAAAATTCTTTTTTCCAACAATCTGAAATTTTAGCTGAAAATGTAAAATTTTTACAAGGAATCCTGGAAAAAAGGCACCCCAAATTGCGTTACGCTATTTCTTCCAAATTCGGCAATATCCTACTTGTGTGTAAAAAGGAAGGGAGCGCTATTTGGCTTTTGGAACGCAGATTTTGGTGGGGCCATGTCGCATCTGCAAAGCCCCCACAGTACCAAACAGGTGAAAATTTCCAGAAGTTGTATTTTAGATTCAACACCCCTCAGGGATTCATTAGGGGTATTTTGCATTTTGGGTGCAAAGGGTTAAATAGTTTTTTTTTGGCTTGGGGCCCTGAAAATGGGGGGGGGGAAACAGTTCCGTTTTTTTGGGCTTTATTTTTACAGTGTTTTGCCATAGGGATACTTACAGTAAATTTTCTATGTGGATCAGTGCATTGCAATGAAATTTTAAATTTTTTTAGTTTTTTTTTTTTTGTACACAATTAAAAAAGCAATCATAAAAATAGTATTTTTATGTTGTCCTATTTTGTAGCCATAACTTTTTTATTTTTTTTTATTTGGAGCATTATGGGCTTGTTTTTTCGGGAGAGTTGAAGTTTTTATTGGGACCATTATTGGGGGCATATGACGCTTTGATCAATTTTTATTAAGGTTTTTGTGAGGCATTTTGAACAAAATACAGCAATCCTGGTAGTGTTTACTTTTATTTTTTACAGCGATCACCGCGTGGTATAGAGGACTTGCTAGCTTTACTCAGCAGCTCAATACAATTTCAGCGATACCCAATTGGTATATTTTTATATGTTTTACTGCTTTTACACAATAAAAACTTTTATTCAAAAGGGAAAACATGTTTTTTGTCACCTATCTGAGAAACCATAAGTTTTTTATTTTTCGTATAGATTTGTTTTTTGCGGATGATTTTAGGGGTTTTATTGAAAAATTTTTTTGGGGGGGGGGGGGGGGGGCGGGGGGGGGGCGGGGGGGACAAAGCTTTTGTCGCTTTTTAAATCGTTTTGTGGAAAGCGGGTAAAAAATAAAAATCCTAGTGGTTTTTTTTATTTTTAAAGCGTCCCAGCAGTATTAAATGCAGTATGCCCTTCTTTGATACCCATAACGTTTTAATTATTCTTTTAAACAGAGTTGTGACGTTTTTCCTTTTGGGGGATAAACGACTTTTTAATTGAAAAAACTTTTGGGATTTTAAGATTTTTTTTCCTTTTTTTTCCCTTTTATTGCTGCAGGATGAACAAAAAAACGCAATTATTATTTTTTTTTTTTTTTTGGGGTTTACCCTGGGTTAATTAACATACATTTTAGGGCAGGTTTTTGCGCACGTGGGGATACCCAAATATGTGTACTTTATTTTTTATCTTTTTTGGGACGATTGCCGTTTGTAAAGGGGAAAAGACCAGTGTACGTGTTCGTATTTTATCTATCTTGTTTTACTGTTTTTTAATTTTTTTTTTTACATTTTTTTTTTAAATTTTTTTCCCCATAGGAATTTGAATCAGTGACTTCAATCACTCATTAATTAACGTACACAGCTGTCAGTTAGGAAAACCGCAGCCCCCCCCTTTAGTTATCGCGATCGCTACATAGCGATAACTAAGGGGTTAATCGGCTAATGTTGCGGGATGTCAGCTTTAATATATGTTCAGGTACGTTAACCCCCAAACGACCTGGACGTATGCATACGTCCAAGGTCGTTGTGGGGTTAAACATGTAGGCAGAGGTAAAAAGAAGACTATTCCCAAATACATTCCTCTTCGGATTTTGCTTCCTTCCAGAGTTGGAGCACATTTTATCTCCTGCTTGTGTCCCTGGTCCCCCTTTCTTTTAAATTTTGCTCCGCTGCCCTGCTGTGCTTATCGTAAACAGGAGCTTTTTTACTAATTACTGTCTAAAAATTTAAAGGGGGTTTTTTTCATTAAAAGATCATACATGAATGAGGGGAAAACAGTAAAAAAAAAGCACTTTTGAAATTTGGGTTTTGCATTGGCCTAAATCATTTCAATAGCAGTATTTTTTTAATCTTTGTGTGTCTAGGCTAAATCGGGGTCGGGCCACCCCCCCTTTGTATGTTTGGCTGACTGATTTTCTTTCACCCTGTGAGACACCCCCCCTGAAAAGCGGCACGTCCTTTGCTTTGATTGGTGCCTGCATTTTCTCCCCTTGACGTGAAAATTTTTAAAAGGGAAAAGGGGCTCCCGTCTGTATTTCTTTGTTTTTCACTATACCCTGGCTGTTAAAAATGGCTGTTTAGCTCCTATGCCCCTTCTCCCTGACGCTCTATGTGAAGGATCTGCAATTCCCGAGTCTCTAGCTGCTAGATTCACTCTTCCCCCCCCCCCCCCCCCCACCCAACATATAAAAAACCTTATACACAGAGAGGATATCACAGCACTGCAGACCTCCTGCAGTGGTCAGTTCGCATGGCAGAGCTGTCACCTCCCTACAAAATCCTTGTGACTAGAACAACTGTAGTGGTGTAAGCAGCTATACATACAGCCTGAAATGATGAAACCAATGCGAGAAATGCACTCTTCTCTTCCCCCCCTTAAGGCCAATTTTGAGGGAGGCTGGTGCTTTTCCATTAGTTTTTTATAGTTTTTTATGTGTATGTTTAATGGTTTACAGCAATGCAGGTGTTCTGGTTACAAGGAGCTTGTGGCGGGAGTTGACAGCTCTCCATGCCCGAGAAGTGACCACTGCCGGAGGTCTTCAGAGCTGCGACATCCTCTCCCTTCCACTGCTCACACAGAATGATGATGTCATCACTGCTCAGTGAGGGAAAACATGCTTACTGGGAGGAGAGATCTGTCCCTGGATTTGAAGCTGTAAGAGAGAGAAAAGCTTAAGATGCCCACGAAAGCCTGTAATAAGAAAATCCCTTTAAGAACTCTGAAGCCTTCTGCTCCGTTACCTTCTCACATTCTTCTACTGGCAAGTCTGTGTCACAGTGCACAAAGCTCATCTTTCACAGTGCAAATTTATTTTCAGCGCTGAAAATCCTCACATAGTACATAGAGGCTAAAAATCTGCCTCTGAAATAAGCTTTAAATCCATGTCCAAAAACCATGCTTACTGGTGCGGATTCAATACCAAATAAGTGCTGAAAATCAGCCATGTGAACATACCAAAACACTGCAGGAACAAATATGGATGACAAATGTACCTATTGTGAGAAAAATGCCTCATCTTACAAAAGAAAGTCTGCACATGGATGCTGGACACAAAAATTCAAAAATTAAGAGGGTGTTCCGACGCTACATAGTGCTCATTACTGTGTCATGGCATGATGAAAAATAGAAGAAAACAGATGCTGTCATTTTGTCACTGTGGCCGTCCTGGTGGTACCGGCAGTAGACTTGCCCATTCATACTTCATGTGGCCGCTGTGGCCTGTGAATCGCTGCACTGGTCATGTGAAGGATGAATGGGCAATTCTACTGTTGGGATTAGCAGGATGGCCACAGTGACAAAACAACAGTGGTCAGAAGGCAGGGCTGTGGAGTCGGCAAGCCGAAGCCCCGACTCCGACTCCTCAATTTCCCAAACCTCCGACTCCCTCATACACGGCGCATGTTTAAGTGATAACTTTACTGTAGTAAAATGGCCCCCATCATGCTGTTTACCACCTTATGATACAATAACAAGCTATTTAGGTAGAACAGACACTGACAAGCAAAAGGGAAAACAATGTTTTGATCTTTTGAACACTTGTGGGAGAGTTGAAGAAAAAGCTGTTTTGTATCCAAGTCCAGTCTGCACCAACATTGGGAATGGTAAAGAGACCTGGTCAGATTTTGGTCAAGATGTGTTGAACCCTTATCAAGCCAAAGGATTCAGGCAGTATTGAAAACCAAAAAGGAGGATTTCCCAAATATTAACAAAATAATAAAAATTAACACTTTAAATTTTTAGGAGCAAAATTGTAACTAAGCAGATGCAAAATACTTGCAAGTCACATTTATGTATAAGATGTAAGATGACTGTATATTAAAATTACAGTAGCCTCATGTACAAAGCTGTAGTGGATGGGTGAGATATGGAGCCTGAAAGTCACAAGTAAAATTGTTACCATTTTGCTTGTCAGTGTAAAAATATATTTATTGGGAAGACTTTAGGACACAAAAAATGAAAAATATGCAAAACACTCAGGAACATTTGTGGAGTTCTCTGAATTTTTTCTGAGAAATAGTATTGCCTTTCCCTCAGAACCTGCATACATGACCTCACATCTGATCTCATTATTTCCAGGCTAGAGAACGGGCCCTCTACACTAAATTGGGTTGGGGCAAAGCGGTTTACCACGGGGGCAACATCTCTAACAATTTCAGGGTATAAAGGAATTGCCTCAGCCACAGTCAGTGTTGATGAATGGTGCAACTCTTCTACTTATTTGAAAGCAGGTGAAATATTTTGCTGAAACCTGTTTGCCCTGGGAGCAGAATCTTTTCCCCTGGAGCAGCGCTTTGCCTGCTCCATGTCATCAATTACACTCCTCATGTGATGAGGCTGAAGATATGGGAGCAGTAGCACTGGCTGGACCCAATGCCTCTTGCTCTTTGCATCGCACTAACTGGACCAACTTATTATATATTTTGGGAGTCGGAGTCGGTCCATGTTATGACGACTCCAACTCCTGCAAAATAGCCACCGACTCCACGACTCCGACTCCACAGCCCTGTCAGAAGGTGAGTATTCTTTTCTTCTATTTTTCATCATGCCCCGCGGTACTAATGAGCACTATGTAACGTCGGGACATTGCTTTAAAGTCATGCTTAAATGTTACAGAAAGTATAACAAGCATTTTTATCAAACTTGCTTTTTTACGCACAAAGGTCAAGTTCACATCTGCACGGTCATTTACAGTGTTCTGTTATGTCTAGGGAGCAAAGATCGAAAAAAGATGGAGAGCCGATTGATCACATAATGGACAGTAAGAGCATCTAACGGACCTAAAGACTTAATAGGGGGCAATGATGGATCTCGATGGAGGCTGTTCTTTTGATGGAAGGAACAGCAGTGTATGCGTTGCTCTGATACAGATGTACACTCAGCCTATGAAGTCTCATACTAAGGCAGCAGGGAATTCAGGTAGTCTATACTATGTCACAACACTAAAACAAGAAAAGAAAAAAGTATCGTCAAATATGGTCAGCAGAACTCATAATATTCTGCTACACTTAGTTACATAGGTTGTAAGGCCGAAAGAAGACAGACATCCAACCAGCTCAGCCTATTGTGCTATGGTGTTGATCCAGAGATAGGCAAAAACCTCCATGAGATTGAAACCAATTGTCCTCATTTTAGGGACAATATTCCTTCCCGGCTCCAATCTGGCAATCGGAAAAATCCCTGGATCAACGACCCCTCTCCAGAATCCCGGTCACTATAACTTATTATATTATTACACACTAGAAATTCATCCAGGCCTTTTTTAACTCTGTTAGTGAATACACCATGCAAGTTTCTCTGGCAGAGAGTTCCACATTCTCACTGCTCTTACAGCAAAGAATCCTTTTCTATGTTTTTGTAGAAACTTTCTTTCCTCTTGGCGTAGAGGATACAGTCCTGGGTATAAATAGATCGAGAGAGAGATCTCTATATTGACCTTTGATATATTTAAACATATTTAAACATTTTTTCCCCCTGAAGCCATCTTTTCTCTAAATAAATCAATTTTGCTTATCTTTCTGGGTATTGCAGTCCACCCAGTCCTTTGATTGTTTTTACTGCCTGCCTTTGAACCTGTCCTCAGTGCTATGATTTTAAAGCGTATTCCCCAGCATGGCGGGACAAAGAAGTGACATGTCACTTCTTCCTGGCACATAACTGAATGGGGGCTGGCACAGCGCACTTTAGAAGTACATGCTGGCCAGTGTATAGTGGCGTGTACATTAAGTGCCGCTATATGCCAGCATTCAGCCGTATGAACTTACCCTTATTCTACACACTTAAAGCAAACCTTCAATTGTGACAATTTTCCATAAACCAACAGTACAAATAAAATAAGAAACTTTGTAATAGATCTTATTAGAGAAAAAGACTTAATTCTTTAATTTGCCACCTTTCCCCCTTAAAGGGGTTTTGCCACAAAGTTAAATTAACGTGGGAGGTTTGCAAATTAAAAACATTTTCACCATTCATCATTATTACACATTCTCTACCAGTTTTGGTTAAGCTGCCACCTTAGCGATCCATAGTGTACAGCTCATCTCCCGGGGAATACGACCAGTGATAAGAGCTCCTCAGTAGCTGCCTGAGAGGAGAGGTGGGTGAGCTAGTCCCTTCCCTGCCTCACATACAATCACTCACTGCTGAGCGAGTGTAGAAGCCCCAGGTGCTGTCATTCTACTCCTGTCCTCTGTACTCCTTAGTGATTAGTCAAACCGTGCAAATAAATAAAAAAACAAACCTCAATAATGCAAATGCATGGATAAAAATAAAACATCCTCATTTGGAGATCTGACCTCCCCCCGCACTTTGTGGTGAAACCGGACGGAAGAATGAACATGCTCAATGTTTTTGGAGCGGCCTGCCGGCAGAACAACGTGCCGTGTGGACTGCGGCACGAGATTTCCAGAGAGCACCCTTGTGCTCATTTTCGGACGGTTTTTCAGGCAGTCTGCAAAACCGCAAACCGGCCGAAAACCCGTGCCGGGGGGACATGCCCTAAGAGTTCAGATAACAGCTGTCCAAAGAAGTCTAGTGAGAAGACAGAGGGCGAAGGAGAGGTAGAGAAACAAATGGAGATGTGTCGGCTATATCGTGAGTGTTTCACCTCACATCAGTGCTAGACTTACAGCTACACTGCTCCTCAACTGTAGTTCACATCTATATCAGTTCATTTTTGTCTTTATTCCGCCGACACAGTTTTCAACAAGAGGAGAGAGCGAGCAAGAGCAAGTGAGACTGAGCAAGACAGCGAGCTAGAGAGCGTGAGGATAACATTATTAGTTCCCCAATCAGGGCAGAAATCTGCGGACTTCAGTAGTCAACCAGGACTTATTTTAGTAACTAGACAAGAAGACCTTCTACAGCAGTGTTTCTCAACTCCAGTCCTCAAGACCCACCAACAGGTCATGTTTTCAGGATCTCCCACTGAATGCATGGACAATAATGATATCACCTGTGCAATACTGAGGAAATCCTGAAAACTTGACCTGTTGGTGGGGCTTGAGGACTGGAGTTGAGAAACACTATTCTACAGTCAGAGCGGCAGCGCTTATGGGGAGAGCACACTAACGGGGCGCGAGCGATAGCGAGAGAATAGCATACGAAGTTCCCCAATAAAGGAGAAATCTGTGGACTTCAGTAGTCAACCAGGACTTCAGTAACTAGACAAGAAGATTTTCTACAGTACCAAGCAGAAAACGTCGATCTTTGGCAGACAGGATTCCTTACGGTCAGATGAAATAATCTAGTTCTGGTGCAGAAATCTGTGGACTTCAGTATAACCCCCAGGATTCAGTAACAACAAGAAGATTTTCTACATTCCCAAAACAAAAACTATGCTTTTCAGACGGCCCTTTACTGTGTCATGATGAAATCAATCCTGGTCTTGGTGCTAAATATATAGCTAGAGGTGGCACACATGCAATCTCCCCAAGACTGCGAGGCATTTATTCCAATGTGAAGGAGGTTCATAGCATTTCAAGAGGTACTGTCCCAAGAATAGAGAAAAATCATTTAGAAGCCTAAATGTGGTGTTCTAGCCTCACACACATATCCTCTTACTAGGGGCTGTAATTTGTGCACCACTGCGTTGGAGATTTGTACAGATCCTTTTATGAATAACATTAAGTGGCAGAAGGCAGGTTTCTCCAAAATAAATAATAATGATCTTCCTTGGAAGGAAAAAAGAAAAACCTGACAGCTACCAAAATTATTGCAGCAATTCTAAAAAAACAGAAGAGCACCTCGCCCTAACCTGTTGGGAGTTACAAGCCCTGTTCAAAAGGAGACTTGTAACCTCCTACTCAATTATCACATAGTTTTGCTCTGACTTGTGTTTGTCCATTGAATGTTGGCATCAAATCACCAAATACCAGGAGGCACGAATAGTTTGGGGAGCGCCTCAATACAATGATTTAGAAACTTGTTAATGATAAAGAACCCATTGTGCAACGTTAAGTTGGGAATGTCTACATATAAACATGCAAACACACAGTATAGAGACGAGACTAACCATGTAAAAGTGCAAACGTAAAATTCAATTGCAGAAAAACACAAAATGGAATACACACATCTGACTTTTTGCATTCTAAACCTTATGCACATGGATGTATTAAAGCTGCATTCTGCACAGAGCCTTAAAGAGAATATTTGCCAATATATTTTTTCACTAATTAAAAACAGACCCAGATACATATTCCATTCTTCTGAGCGGTTTTCATTTTTGATTAAGATTTTTTTTTTTATTTCGGTTTGCTGTATCCGATTATGGGAGCAGTCAACTTGCCTCAGCTGCTATTAACAGCCTTTGGAGAGATGCTTTACAGCAGCTTCATGGACATAGGAGCCTGGGAACAGGAGCAGCCACATTGACTTCTATAGGAGAGTTTTCTAGGCGTGATCTGTGACCTGGGAAGTCGTCAGTGTGCAGGGAGGGGGAAAGGGCGACCCTCACCTATTGTGACTGGTGGATCAAGTGTTATCTATACACATTGGTGTCACCTTTCAGTGTAATCCTGCTTGTACTGATAATGAGAAGACTGCTCAAAAGTTTTCTCTATAGAATATGAAGTGTCAGACTATTAGGTCATAGTGAAAACTGCAGGATTCAGGAGGTTTTAAAACTATTGATAGGGCTATGGGAAATGTAAAAGAAAACTGAAAATTCTTTAAGTGTGTTTAACATAAAAAAAAGCTAAAAAATTATTTGTTTGACGATACATTCCATTTAAATTAAGAGCACGGAAAAGCAAGGAGCCTTACCCTATCTCTGTATGCTTTCACTTTCATATAGAGGCATATAGTGACAATATCCCCAATATGTGTTATCCAACAGAGAACCTATGTGTTTCCATACAGCCTCAATTTTACAGGCCAAAAAGACTTGCTCTCCATGTAAACATCTAATATCAGCAGGATCAATATGAAGCTCCTGGTACAAAGCCTGGGGCATGGTAAAGCACAATCCACATGTAGAAAACAAGCACTGAACAGGATAAGGCCTAGCACCTATAAATGTTTTTCGCTATATGGCTCCTTTAAATTTCACATACAGATGAAAACGTATACACTGATCTGATGGAAGGTGCAATTAATGACTGCCTACAAAACAGTAGTCAGACCAGCCAGGCCAGAGGAAAACTAGCAGCTAGCGGCAATTATCTCTGCTTGGTGTCAGCTTTCAGCCACTCCTATATAGGGCTGAAAATGTCATCTTTTCCACTGCTCAACAGAATAGCACTGTACTAGGAAGGAAGCAGCAAGTCTGCAGCCAATGAACTATTTTACGACTGAATTACCTAGGGCACTGTATGCAGGGTGTGAATGTGTGCCAATGGAGTGCATAGCTCTTTGGAAGACCTTTATACAAACTAGTAGACGTTTTGTGGGTGGATCCAATGTACAGGGTTACCAGGACACCCCAGCAGCCATCCTTCTTCAGGACAAAAGGGTGAAAGTATAGAACTGTTCTGGCGACCCCCCCATCACTTCTCTGTGTATACAAATGAGCGTGCACTAATCTGAAGTCCACAATAATTGCATGGACATTCTGCCAGCGGGTAGCTAAAGTGTATCCGTGTGTGTGTGTGTGTGTGTATATATAGACACACACGCAAATACATTAATATATATATATATATGTATGTATACATACACACATATATAGATGCGCAATACGTATGAAATATATAAATATATGCTATACAAATATACATACACAACACATGTGCATGTATGTGTGTGCGTATGCATATACATAAACATGCGTGTGTGTATATACATATTAGGATACAATTGTGCATGCCTATTTACCACATCAATGTAACCCTCATCCCATGGGTCCTGCAATCCCGTAGATTCAATGATTGCAAGTGTCTGAGCGTTTCGAGTGCTGCTGTGTCTCTGCGTTTATTTTACAAAACTGTAATATAATTATGAAGGAGACCATGTATGCACATGTGTGTATGTACATATATACACTCATACACACACACACATATATAAATATATATACACACACACACACACATATGTGTGAGTGTGTACATATGTATGTATGTCTGTTCAAATGTTCTATGCCCACCTACCACGTCATGATAACCTCCGTCACATGGGTTCTGCACTTCCGTGAATTCAATGGTTCGGTGTATCCTGCTGTTTTCGGAGTGCTGCTGATCTTTGTTATGTTTAGTTTACAAAACGGTAACACAACAGTAAAGGAGACAATGTAATTTACCTGAAGCGATCTCTGTGTCAGAAATACTAGGGCACAGGGTATCCTCCAAGTTCACAGATAAATCCAAGCCAGAGTCATCGTCTTTCAGGATATGAAGACTGTCACCCGGACCTCCCACATCAATCCGCTTGCTCTGGGATGATTGGACACTGGAAGACTGAGGGACTTCATTAGCCGGGACTTCCTGAGCTGGTCTGACCTCCACCAAGCATAGGTCTCCATTAGAAGTTATTAATGAAGTCTCAACAGTAACAGCCTCCTCATCATCGGACAAGCAATCCACAGCCTGGGAGAACAGGTCGACCGTTTGCTCTTCATCTGCACCTACAGACTTTTGGGAATCGCTGATGTCAGAGGAGGCGGTGTCCTCACTGTTTGTAGATGCCGTGTCTGAAGTAGATTCACCATTGAGTAATGTCTCCTCTGCTATGGGATGAAGCGAGGCTCTTGGGACTTTTACGAGTTCAGAGTCCTCCTCACCCTTGTCACACTCTACATCAGACTCCTCTGTACTTGGGTTTCCAGACTCTGACGGAGGCTTGTCATCCACAGGACGTTGACCTGAGAGTGGTAACATGGCAGTGTCCTCTCCTGCGAGCTCTGCATCACAGTCCGTCACTATGAGGTGACCTCCTCCATAGTCCTCTTCACAGGTGAGCTGTCCGTGACCAGTGCTTGGCTCGCCGGCGGCCGTCACGGCAGCCTCCTGCATTTCAGCACCTGCATCAATGCCAAGTGAATCCACGCTTAATACTTCCTGCTTTTTTAGGCATTCACAATCATTAACCAGAGAGGGAGTGTCAGAGTCTGTGTGTGTCGTGCTTTTAGCACATGGTAGTGCAGCTTCTTCCTGCAGTGATGCGCTTGCTCCAGCAGGTGACAGTGTTTCTAGTCTTTCAGAGCCGACATCCTTGCACCGCTCGCTCTCTTTTTGGACAGATGTCGCCTCCTCTGTCAGTTCTAGGATGTTTTGTACAGAGAGGGTCGCCTGCTCCTCAGCTCTAGAATCTGGTGTAGTAACAGGTGTTGCTTTACCTTCTACTCCCTCTACACTTCTCAGATCAGACAAAGCACAGAGCTCCTGAGATGATGATGGTTCAGGACAAGGACTCGTTAGTATTTCAGGAGCTGCACTTTCTGCAGCCATGCCATGGGGTGCAGTATCAGGAACCTCCACATCCCTGTGTGTTTGGCTGCAGCCACGTGACATGAAGTCTCTAACCGCAGGTCCTGACAACACTTCCTCTTGAGGTTTCCTCTCCATATCTTCTGAAGTCTCAGTGCAGCCTGCTTCAGTAACCGTTACAGTCTCATTAGATGTGGCTTCCAGCTCCACAAAGCTTGCACTTATTATTGACGCCACTAGATTATCAGCAATCGTTTCAACATCTTTGCCTTTCTCTAGCTCCCCACCATTAGGATGGTCTGATCCCACGGCCAGGATTCCACCTACCACAGACAGGACTAGACTATCAGCAAACTGCTCCAAAGCGCTGGTTTTAGCCTCAGTTTCTTCACTTTTAGAGTCACATGTCTCATCGCCATCTAAAATACTTGTCCTCGAGTGCCCTGCCTCAATGGATGAACATGCACTCGGCTCTCCTTGACTGAAGCTGTCACCAGAATCATTACTAGGCTCATTGTCTCTACAAGCTGGCCCTGGAAGGGTTTCTACAGAGACGGCTTCCTGGTCACTACTCCCAGATTGGCAAGGGGGGTGTCGGGGGGTGCCGGGGCACAAAGTCAATAGCCAGGCCCCGGCCCTGCCCCCATGTTCACATTAATGTCTTGGGAAAGTTCAGCTTCTGCAGAGGTGATACCTGCAGTGCGCCCCTCTCCTTCAGCTCTCATTTCCTCATCTACGTTCTCACTTTTGCACAGTGCTTTGAGGTCCGAAACCATTCCAGTTGAAGTCATTCCAGTTTCCTCATTTGTGTTGTCACCGGAGGGAAGCGTTTCAGCAGCCTGTACCTCAGTGGAACAGCTTGGTATGTGCTGGCTTGTATTCTTTGCCTTTAAAATTTAAAATTCGGTCCCACCCTTCTTCCTTTTTGGGTTAACACGTTATGGGAAATTGGGTAGGGCCTCCCCCCAAACAGTTTCCCCCAACATTTTTCAAAATTTACCACAGGGTTTTGGCATCTTCATTTTCTCTCTAGCACTTCAAAAGTTGCCTGCGAGTCCTCAGCGTTATCAGCAGAAGCTGTCCTGACTTCCCTGGTGCCGGCCGAAAGATTGCCCTGGGTTTTTTACAATGCTTCTGCGTTTGTTTTTCTGGGGAAAGAGAATACAATTAGTTTTTCCATTCACGGGACACAATTATGTTCTCTATACTCTATATAAATTACTCGAGAACAGAATATTAATGAAAAACCTCCTAGCACATTAGCAAGCAGGATACCATGAGCCCCACCTGTATTTGTGGCAAGTGAACCACTTCCTGCAATTTTTCATTCCCCAAATTTCAGAAAATAAAAGGAATCATAAACGTCATTTTTTCCGTGGGGCTGGGTTCACATTTGTTATTTACAAACCTGGGGTTTATTCAGGGGGCGGGCCTTGAAAAAAAAGATACCACGGCAGATTTTGGGGGACAAAGCCGCTCCCACCCCCTTTGGATTTATAGAGCAAACAGTCTTATGTGGGCTATGTTTGCTCCAGGTGGTAAGTGTTCTGCAGGGAAGGTGCATACTACAAGGAAACAGAGCAAGGGTAGCCCACAAAGGACTAAGTTGGCTCTATTAAGGCATGTCCCCACGGAAGGGTTTGTGGACGATTTTTCAGCCGGTTTGCGGTTTTGCAGACCGCCTGAAAAACAGTCCGAAAATTAGCACAATGGTGCTCTATGGAAAACCTGTGCAACAGCCCCCACTGCACGGGTTTTCCATCCGGCGGTTTTTCCGCCCGCGGTCCGCCCGCAGAACATTCGACAAGCGCAATCTTTCGTCCGGTTTTCGGACGGAATCTGAGCTTGTGAATGTGAAGGAGGAGGGCTTTTCTCCACTCACCGTGGAGAAAAGCCATCTCCCCCCCACAGCATCTGTTTAGTTCTGCAGATTCTTGTCATGTAACTGTATAGTTACTGTTTTGCTCCTAAAAATCAAAATGTTAATTTTTATTATTTTGTTAGTATTTTGTAAATCCACCTCTAGCTTTTAACACTGCGTGAATCCTTCTGGGCTCTGGATTCAAGATTCAAGCATGTCTCAATCGAAATCTGATCACAGGTCTCTTCTACACGTTCCCAACGTTGGTGCAAACTGGTTGACTCACTTGGGTACGAATACAGATTTTTCTTCAACTCTACCAACAAGTGTTCTATTGAGTTGAAGTCTGGGGACTGTGGAGGCCAATACAGCAACTCTACTTCGTCATCCTTTTCATACCCATAGTACGAATTAACAGTGTACGAAGTAACTCATCTTGTAGGATACTCAAATATAGCTCTGCATGGAGACCACAATTGGTCCTGGTCAAGTATCCAACATCTTTGGCTGTGAAACAACCCCGTATTGATAAGGCTTCTTCCACCAAACCTTCCTTCAATTTCTCAATCGGTTAGCTTCCTTTTCCGTTGATTCTTCCAAACCCATTTGCCCACATCAGAGCCCGGTCTATTGACTTTCGTCTAATCGCTCCAAATCGCCCATTTCGACTTTTCATACTTTTTTGCAAACTCAAGTTAACACATCTCATGATATTGAAGTCAAGGCTTCTTCACCTTTCTTCTGTCCACTATTCAAGACCTGTGTAGTACGTGTCACATGGTGCTTGCATGGACTTCTGTGATCTCACCCGTACGAAGCATACGAGCCACCGAACTGATAGACCTTGTAATGAGCCAACTTGTTAACTCTGATATTTTGCCTGGATGTCACCTCTTGCCTTTTGAATGGATGGACTTCATTTCATATTCTTCCAGCTCTCATGGCCTCACATGATACAGTTTAACAATTATCTTGGTGCAGATACACTATCGATCTGGATGATGCGGTTTCTCTTTTGCTGGGAAATCTTCTTCATGGCTGCTCCTCAAACCAGTGACCTTTTGCTTGGAAATCAACCTAATAACACACTGAGCTATTAGAGAATGTGAGAACAGGTTGTAACTTGCAGTACACAAGCAGAAAAAAAAAAGACTGCTCCACCACCAGGAGCAAAACAGTAACAATGCAGTTACAGGACAAGAATCTGCAAAACTAAGTATATAACAACTCTGGCTCCACCAAAATGGACACCAACTCCACAGCCGTGTATGTATGTATATATGTATGTATATGTGTGTATGTATATATATATATATGTATATATGTATGTGTATTTATACATGTATGTGTATATAATATATATATATATATATTATTATATATATATATATATATATAGTATATTATATATATATATATAAATACATACACACATACATACATATATATACATACACACACATACATACATATATACACACACACACTTGAAACCAGAGGTTTACATACACTATATAAAAAACACATATGCATGTTTTTCTCACTGTCTGATATGAAAACAGAATAAACCTTCCCTGGTTTAGGTCAATTAAGATTACCAAAATTATTTGTATTTGCCAAATGCCAGAATAATGAGATAATTTTATAAGGCATTCTTATTACTTTCTGCAAAGTCAAAAGTTTCCATACATTTCATTAGTATTTGGTAGCATTGCCCTTAAACTGTATGCTTTGGGTCAAACATTTTGGATATCCTTCCACAAGCTTCTCACAATAGTTGGTAGGAATTTTGGCCCATTCCTCCTGAAAGAACTGGTGTAACTGAGTTATGTTTGTAGGTCGCCTTGCTCACACCCGCCTTTTCAGCTTTGCCCATAAATTTCCAATAGGATTAACATCAGGGCTTTGTGATGGCCACAAAAAATTGACTTGGTTATCCTTAAGCCACTTTGTAACCAGTTTGGCAGTATGCTTCAGGTCAATGTCTATCTGGAAGACCCATTTCTACCCAAGCTTTAACTTCCTGACTGATGTCTTGAGATGCTGCTTCAGTATTGCCGCATAATCTTCTTTCCTCATGATGCCATCTATTTTGTGAAGTGCACCAGTCCCTCATGCAGCAAAACAATTCCACAACATGATGCTGCCACCCCCATGTATCACAGTTGGGAGGGTGTTTTTAGGCCTCCAAGCTTTTCCCTTTTCCCTCCAAATGCAACGATTGTAATTATGACCAAACGGTTCAATTTTATTTTCCTTAGACCACAGGACATGTCTCCAAAAATGTAGGTCTTTGTTCCTGTGTGCATTTGCAAACATTAATCTGGTTTTTATAGGTTTCTTTAGGAGTAATGACTTCTCTCTGGCAGAGTGGCCTTTCAGCCCATGTTGATACATTACTCGTTTCACTGCGGATAATGACACAAATGTACCAGCTTCCGCCAGCATCTCCACACGGTCTTCTGCTTTTGATCTTGGGTTGATATGCACATGTCAGACCAAAGCACGTTTATCTCTGAGACACAGATCCCGTCTCCTTCCTGAGCGGTAGATGGCTGGACATTCCCATCTTGTTTGTACTTGCAATTGTTTATACATATAAACGAGGCACCTTCAGGTATCTGGAAACTGCACCTAAGGATGATCCAGACTTGTGCAAATCCACAATTCTCTTCCCGATATCTTGGCTGATTTCCTTAGCATTTCCCATGAAGTGTGTTTCTGGTGTGCCCTAAAATACATCCACAGGTGTGTCTCACATGTTGCCAATAAACCTATCAGAAGCTTCCAAAGACATGACATCATGCGTTCTGTCCCAAATTGTTTGAAAGCATAGTAAACCTAGTGTAGCTAAACGTTTGGCTTTGCAGAAAGTTATAAAAATGGCTTAAAAATTCTGTTATTATTCTGGAATTTGGCAAATATAAATCATTTTGGTAATGCTAATTGACCTAAAACAGGTAAAGTTTATTCTGATTTCATGTCAGGTAGTGAGAAAAACATGCAGATGTGTCTTTTTGTATAGTGTATGTAAACCACATATACACACATACATACATATTTATTATGGGTTAATTTTACTTTTCACTGCACCTTTGCTTGTTTAGATTCACTTGTGTATAAAGCACAAGTTTGTTACAATATCTGGATGCATGAAGCCTTAATTTTCAACATAGCAAGAACCAACTGATCATACAGGAGCTAAATTCTACATGAATTAGCAACCTGAGCAATGAACACAAGAGAAATTATTGGTAGTTTGTAGGTGCCCTATCAACCCCATCCATATGTACTATACTGTAATCTGCTGGGGAGCTGCACTGCAGAATCTGCACCACAAATCAACTCTAAATCTGCAATGTCTCAACTTAATCAAAGCAAATATTCACTGTTTTTCAGTAATGAACTATTAGTTTTAAGCAAAAAAATGGGTAGATGGCTTTGCTGAGCTGAAAAACACTTCTGCAACACTTGGACATAACTTCCATATATCATGTATAAATATTATATCTGACATTACCTCTATCAATGGCAAGTCCCACAGAACACCTAAAATTTATAAAATCAGAACCCAATTTGTGTGTATTTTTTTTAAAACCCATATGTTAATGTTACTGAATTTTTGGTAGCCCTTCAAAAATTATATGCCCTGGTCGGGAAATTGGTGAACAAAAAAACCCCACACAATCTGAAGCAGATAAAGTTCTCAATATTCTCACAGGTAATAATACCAGTAACAAGAGCTCACCAGTCACAATACGACATTCACTGAACTCTCAGTACAAGCAATTACGGTGATTATTTTTTGTGAAATAATACGACATATGTCATCAGAATGCTCAACATGACCATGTTCTTCAGAAGCAAGAACAAGCTGCTCTCTTTCTTCCTAGCTGCTGTACAGATGCCTCTACCCTGTGCCATTGGCTGCATTGGTTGTCCTTTCAGCACACAACATTATTTTAACTAATTCACTCCCAATAAAAATTCCCGGTGCTTCCCCTTCCTACATCTTCTCCCTTACCCCTATCTACCATCACACCCAGACCATGTTCTGCTGCTGATCTTATTCCTCCATCATCCGAACTGTCCATCTTGCTGAAGACTTTGCATGGTGCACGCTTTCGGGGAAAGTGCCACCCCCTGAAAAGAATTCACAGCATAGTTGTAAAATGTGCCCTAAAAATTACATCTTTTTAGGGCTCTCCCTAAAACCTTTTGCAACCTTTTTTTCACACATTTTTCCTGACACTTCATGCACTTATGCAGTGTGTGAAGATGTCTGTCAGGCGGGGGTGTAATTTTATGGTGTACCCTATATTTTTTGAACGATGGCTGGGCCATGTGTAAACCTTGCATTCTCACCTTCTGTTCATGCCCATTTCCACTTGATTGTAAGCTTTGGAGCAGGGTTCCTCGCCCCTTGTTGATTGTTTTTAGGTTTGTTTTTTTGTATGCACTGTTTTGTCTGCACCTATACACTCTGAATTCTAAAATGTTGTGGAGTATGTTGGCACTATATACACAAAAAGACTGGTATAAAATTATTAATATTTTATTATTACTTTGTATGTCCTTCCCACTCAGGGTGTCTTTTTAAAAAATATGTAAAATGGTTATAAAGTACCCTTGAAAAGGGGGTGGATGGTGTTTCTGAACATTTTCGCATTTAAAATTCCCCCTTTTGTTTACAAAAAACTTAGGACATTGAGAAGACCCTGAAGTATTTTCGCTTGTCTTTAATATTGTCCTCCATGTTATCAGGTGCTGCCTCCTGGGATTTCTTCGTAAAAGTGTAAATGTTTAGTCCATAATGATGTTTTACCCAAGAGTCACCAGAATGCTCAACATGAGAATCTTCTTCAGACTCGAGAACAATGTTCTGGGGATCCACTCTACAAGAAAAGAAAACAATGCCAAATGAATATGTAACTGGAATGGAATACATACATAATAACCATGTTCACTAGAAAAGGTTTCTAATGACAGAAGCAGAATACATATGTTGTCTTAAATATACAAAGTAAAATGAATAATAAACACTGATTAATTCATCCAGTAACAATAGACAATAAGGGTGCTTTGGTACAGTTTTAACTCTGCCCCAATTAAGCTGCCTTTATTACCAGCAAGCTTCTTTCACTTATCTAAACTGTTTGGAAAGTGAGTTATCAATTAGTGTGTTTAAAATTCACAAGACTTCAAACACCGTAATTGATTACTTACTGGAAACACCTTTCTGAACAATTTAGACAACTGAAAGAAGCTTGCTGCTAGTAAAGGCAATTCAATTGGAGATTGCATGTAGATTACATGATTACATGTAGATTTAAAAAAAAACAAAAACAAAACATTAATGAATAAAAATCTGCTTTAGCCCAGTGACAGAGACAATCATGTCTATGGGCTATGGTCAAGTGGGGTTGAGCTGCAATTCATAACCTATGAATAAGCGTGACATTGTAGAGAACAAAAGCAGACCATTATGCTACACTATCACTCTGATAACCCCTTTATGTACATGGGAACATCAGATCTTTTTGCACATTGTTAATGCAATACTTCAAGATTCACCAGCTGCCAGGCATTTACACTGACATTTTTGTACAGGATTTGCGTGTGCACTTTCAATGTTTAGTGTTTCTGTAAAGGGTTTTTTCTCCTTTTTTTTAAATAAATTTTTGCTAGTGATGCAGCTATCAAATACAAAAATCGATTCCCCCTCCCCCGTTTCTGAACTACTGCTGCCAGTCCTCTCCCAAGGTCTTCTGCTTACCTCCTGCTCCCCGAGATCAGTGGTCACTTGCATTTGCTGTGACATCAGGCAATGACACGTGATAATCCAACCGCCGGGGGGTAGGAAGTAATCAGAAGACCGAGTAGAGGACTGGCAGCAGTAGTTCAGAGAAGGAGGTTATTGGGGAGGAGAGTATGTGCTTTTGTATTTAATACAGCATCACTGCCTAACATTAGAAAAGCAAAAAGGACATGTCCTTTAAGACATGCATCTAGTAAAATCAGATGAGTAGATTGCAGCACCATCAGTAAATAACTAAATTAAGTAAAAAATGAGAAGTACATTAAATAGATACTGAATATCAAAAATATATACTTAAAAATCCATAAAGTATCAGATAAAAACTACTGAAAATGAGCAAGCAAGCATCAGTAATGCCAACTTGTCTGTATCAGAATGTCATACATATAAAACCACAACAACTTCTAATAATACATAAAAAAAAGCTACCAAAAGAATCCGAAATCATTACAATAGGAACAAATCAGAACTACAGGAAGAATGAGGCTAATACGAAGAGGATACAGACTAGGAAGCACTGAACCCCAATGTGTGTTCTGCCCTAGCTTCGCCGAGGTGTGAAGAGCTGGTTCCTAGCTATAAAGGCTAAATTACAAAACCAGTTTTATGTCCTGGTCTACATCTGGTGCAATACTGTCTGTGCACGGACCTGATGGAATAAATGGGACAATTCAGACCCAAACCATAATATGGATGTGCTTTCAGAACTTCATATGGATTAGAAAAGGTACTTTATTTTCTGGACGCAATATGGCCATGTTTTCCAACATTTAGGGTCCGTCCACATGACAAGCATTACCAGTCGGAAAGGACTCGGATTTCTGAGGTCGGATTTAAAAACATTTTTATAATGATAATACTAAGAACAGTCTCAATCTTCCGACATATTTCACTTGGGAAAACAGTGGAAAATATACTAGAATGACATGAAAAACGTCCAGAAATTTTTGTGTGTGGATTTTGTAGTGGATCCACATCCAAAAACTTAAAGGGGTTTTCTCACTACATCGATTCATCTTACCTCAGTGTTGTTTTCTCAGTTTCATTTTTAAATTCAGGGGCCTGTTTACTGGCTTCTAGTAGTCTGTAGTGATGATCCGCTGAGGACACCAGGTCTGTAGCTATAGCAACCAGCGCTGGCAGCCTATCAGGAGAGATCAAACAGGTCTGTAGCTATAGCAACCTGAGGAGCTGATGCAGCCCATACAAGAGGGGTATCTGGGTATAGGCAGGACACTGTTAATGGACATAAAGAGACTTGTTTTTGCAAGATCTTTAATATAAAAATTAATCCATGTAGTGAGACAACCCCTTTAATAGTGCTCTATAATGCAAAAACGATTGAAAAACCAAATCCCAAAACCACATCAAAAACCCAATGGAAATAGGTGTAAAAGAACCCATCAAGCAAGGCAAACAGTTGAAAATCCTCGGGTTCTTGTATATATAAAAAAAAAAAAAACACTGTTGAAACACTTGCTGGACGGTGCGGTTTTAGAATTCAGAATCCGGTGAGTATCTTGTCCCCTGTCGTGTAGACGCAGACTTATGGGATAATATCCTGTGTTAAAGAAATGTTACAGGATCACATGCGTACACCTTGTTTTAAATTATGTAAAAGAATCTCTGTCCCTTTATCTCCTGTAATATTACTGAGTCGACGTACTGGGTGTATAATAAAGATCTAATAGCAATCATTTATTAGACTATAACAATCATCATTATTTATCTCCATTAGGCCGTGTTCACACGGCTTATTCCCGACGGATTTGTGAGCCGGATTGCACTCGCAAATCCGCCGTTAATAAGGGGCGGTATGGGGGGGGGGCCGGAGCGCCGCTCCCCGGCCCCATAGACAATGCATTGTTTACGGCGCGCCGTAAATAATGTGCATGTCACTTTCTCCTCCCGCTGCGGTTTCGCTGAGCGGGGAGGAGTGATGGAATACATTGTTCTCTATGAGAGCAGTGGATTACCGTAATTACTCCGACGGATTGGCGCCGTACTACCGCGCAAATCCGGCGCGCAGTACGGCGCCAATCCGCGGCAAAATAAGCCGTGTGAACGAGGCCTTAGGCCATGTTCACACGGCTTATTCTGGGACGTAATTCAGTCCGTAATTACGTGCCGAAGTGCGCCAATTATGGGCTGAATCCGTCCCAGTAACTACGGTAATGCCACAGTTCTCATAGAGAAGCTTTGGATTAGTCTTCCTCTCCCTGCTCGGCGCATATGCCAACGGGGGGAGATTAAATAGTCAGGTCACTTTTTCTAGCGGCGTAGTACGCGCCTAGCTAGAATGACTGTCTATGGGCCGGCGAAGTTGCCGCCCCCCCCGCTCGTCACCACTGCTCCCACCCCCCGACGTATTGCGGGCGGGAATTAGGTCCCGCAGTTTTTAAGCCGTGTGACAAATAGCCCCCTACAAGTGAACTTCCTTCTGTTTCTTTCGATAGCGCGCTCTCGCGCATGAATGTGTGTGTGTGGCCGCACAAAGTCAACTTCCCTAGCAAGCAAAACCTAATACAACGTAATCAGTATTTTGAGAGACACTCGTTCCGCCCCATGGCAAAACTCTTCTTGTCCCTTCCAAAGGTCGGCGCGCTAAGCGCTTAGAAACATGTTCGAACACAATGCTTGGAAACATTAGGCCCACTTATGGACTAGCTTCTTTCACTAAAGTTCAGGGGTAAATTACTTTTGATCAGTAAAATCCCAAGGTGCTCGAGCGTGAACTGCAGATATATTAGTATCCATTAAAAAAACATAAGTGACAGAGTTGCAATCGCTTTTGGATAGTTGCTATTACTGCGCGCGCTTTCTTGATTAACAGACGTTGTCCTCACCTTTACATTGAATATTATGCATACAGGAAAATTACTTGCCAACGTTTCAGCCTAGGCAGGTTATACAAAACAAATATACTAGGAAAAAGTTCTGCATATGGTAAAATGTTCATTTGAAATGCACTATACATGAGTGTATTTAGGGCGGGTTCACATGTCCACCCCTAACAAGGTAGAAATCCAACGTGGTTTAATCTGAAGAAACCAAGAGGACACCTTTGGATATCTAAGCAGGCAGACTGTACAGAAAGGATATCACTACAAAGACTAGCTTTCAAAAATACATGAAGGGAAATGGTATAAATGAAGCAATGAAGATAGGATGACAGCGGTTCAAGAGGAATTCAGTAAAAATTCAGACGTTTATTTCCAGATGCATTTAAAAGGCAGGAAGAACCCTCCACGGCATAGCAAAAAACAACCCCAATCAATGCCGCCGCGTTTCGGGTGATAATCCACTCTTAATCACGGCATTACACCCGAAATGCGCGTGCTTTGATTGGGGTTGTTTTTTGCTATGCCGTGGAGGGTTCTCCCTGCCTTTTAAATGCATCTGGAAATAAACGTCTGAATTTTTACTGAATTTCTCTGGAACTGCTGTGTCATCTATCTTCATTCATTGGACGTCTTGCTCTGGACGGGACATGTGCGGATGCCATATACATTGGGTGGTGAGCTGGCTAAATATGTTGTTTTTCTACCAATGGTAAATGAAGACCTTTTCCAAATATATTACTTTGTTTATTTTGTTTGATTGAGGAGATGAGATTTTATCTCCTCCGAGAGCACACAGGTTTCTCCCACCTGCTCTTTCTTCTTCTGCTCTTTGTCTTATCCGAGAGCAGGTAGTGATGTCGCCACAGTTCAGCATACGGGACGGCCAGCAGCTTCAGAACAGAGGAGACTATTTACTTTTGTTTACATTGAGCTCTGTAGCTCTCTGCTCTATACATAACATCTCCTGCTGTGAATACAGAGCTGATATGCTAATCACTGATATAGAACCACCCACAGCCCAACAGGATGCATGAATCTAAAGCGGCTTTTGGCTCTGTGAAACAGCATGGTAAGACCACGCCTTTAACAGAAGAGTTTTTTGCCTCTGCTTTGGAACGCACAGTTAGCTCAAAAACATGCGAGGCTAAACCACATCTTCCTTCCCAAGTGGGTTCCAAAAGAGAATTTGCACAAATGAATGAACATCTTAATCTTTCATTTCCCGCATCACGGATTTGAAGTACATGGTGTTGGAAACCTGGGCTCTAGTTCACTGTGTGAACTACAGGGTGGACTGGCCATTGGATTGCACACTGATTTTAACGAAGAAGCTGTGTTGAGTTCTTTATTAATATCAGTCGTGTAAACATACCCTTACGATGTATGGCATAAGACGACCGGCTACGACCTTAACCCACCAGTTAAATAACGACACACTCATCTGTGGTGTGAAAAGGCCATAGCTACGGAATTAACACTTTTTCTAAAACAAGATTAAAATCACAGCAAAACAAACTTATCCCCTAACTCATTGAACCCGCAACTTATATTCCAGAAAAACGGAAGGAAGGTCCTAGAAGGCAGCACATTCACCATTTCAGCACCATTGCTTAGGCCATTTTACCATAAGCCACTATCACCGACCAAAGAACATCAAAAGAAAAACCTATTTCTGAGTCTGTTTTGCCCAAAACCCCTATTTTCAACTTTCATTCCCAATATGGTGCACGCTCCTTGTTCTCCATGACCTTCTAGTTAAACTTTCACCGCTTCCAGAAACCCCGCATCTTCCGCACCATTCACTGCCATGACTCTTCTCAGCACCTCACAGGACCCATACTAGGGTGGGAACTTCTCTTGCATCAACTGATAAAAGGGCCCCCCACCCCTTCTTTAATGCCCCAACCTCTCCCAATTTTTAACCTCCCCCTGTCTAAGGTTTGCAGTCCTAATGGGGGCCTGTAAAAAATATCCCACCAAACTTTTGGGAGGCATTACGGGCCCAAAAAGGGACACAGCTTAAGAAAACCCCCCAACCCCAAAAAGGGGGGGACCAGTCTGGATTTTGGGACATCAAATACCCACTCATGAGCAATTCCCCTAATATAAAGGGGGTTTGACTATGGGTTCCAAATCCCCACATTATGCATTTAAATCCCTTCTAGTTAGGGGGTTTTCATCGATCACAGATGTTTTGGTAAATACAAGATGCCAACTTTATAAAGGTGAATTTATCACTGGAGAAAAAAATGCAAGTGGCGGGTGGGATGTAGGTTAGGGAAAAAGCCTACATTGATATTCCCCCCAAAAATTGCAAAAAACGGCTGATCGCTAGAATATCCAACTTCCAGATCGCGGGGGTTCCAACTGCCAGCCCCTTATAAATTTTCCCCCTAATAGGAGCTGAGCATTATGTAAGCACTGGGGTCCTTCACGGAGACCCACTGTGTAATAACAGCAATATAACCATATTCCTGGAATGGATTTTGTTGTATTTACCTGCAAAAAGGGGTGAAGTGCCTCGCTCTATAAAGTTAAGATCAGTCGGAAGGGGCTTCTACAATTCGAAACAGTCACCATCTGATGCCCACCTTTTAAACAAATGCCGCAGTAAACTATCTACTCACCATGTGGTTAACCCCTATAAAGTTTTTTCCATTTTCCCACAAAATACAATTTTAAAATACTGAAATTATAATTAAAAATGAACATGAAATTATTTTTTGGTAGATACCAGCAAAAAAAGTGGTATTGTCCCCCAATTAAATCCTTTTTGGTCCAGGGGGATTTTGGGGGAAAAGACACTCAAACATATACAAGGAGCCAAATAAAAATGGGGTCTTTTTGGACAATTTTTGCCGGGTTTTATATATGGAAAAAGTGACACAATCATGTAAAAGAAAACGGTCTTAAAGAAATGATGTTGCCCTATAGCCCCTTTTACGCTCCACCGCCTATTTTGGAATATAAAATACGCTAAAAGCATTTTTAAGGGGGCTTTATTTGGGGGACTTTTGTGTTTTCTTTTAAGGGCCCTTTTCACCTCTTTATTACCTACATGGGATTCATCTTTATAATTTTGCCACTTGTCTTTATGTACAAAATTCCTAAAGGAAAACTGATGTCCCCCTTGCTAGAGACATTGCTCCACTTCCTTCCATTCATCTTGATCATTCCTTATTCTCAGCTTCCCTTTCTAATAATTGGGGGGGTTCCCCCACGGGCTTTTTCAAAAGCTGTCTTCACAGCCAGCTTCAGATTTACTTTTCCTTTTAGTTGTGGGGGGTCTACAGCATGACTGAATTTCCCATGAGTCTGAGAGGGGACATTCTGAATGAGGGGTTTTAAAGCGGGGCCAAGGTACGAGCTTTAAAAGGGGTTGGGTTGGTCGTAAAAAAAAAAACTCCTATGCTGCTGAAAAACACAGGGGAGGATGTCATCATCCCCAGGGCTGCTAGGCAGAGAAGGGGATGGAAAAAGGGAAAAACCTTATAAACAAGCACGAGAGAAGAACTGCGCTAATTTTAAAAATGAACAAAGTCAAACACCAATCATTTCTAATACCTTTAAAAAAACTTTTGCCCACTGTTTAAATTAATCAATGCAGGGGAATCCCCCTTTAATGGTTATTTCTTTCTTGTAAAAATGAAAAAGTAAAAAATTTCTGTGCTTCATCAACCAACATTACAGGGGGGCGCAAAACAAAAAGAAAAAATGCACAAAACAAAAAGGATATAAGGTGCCTTTTATACCAGGGTTACCACCCAAATTATTTCCCATTTAAAAACAACACAAAGTTCTCCTCTGTAAAAGATGATGCCTATAACCCTTAAGCAAAAATTTTGAGCTGTCTGAAAATTTAATTTTCCTGCTTCCAAACTGTAGGGGGTGGGGGTAGAAACTGTTTTTTAAAAACAGACATTTGGTTAAAATAAAATTTAAAAACTTACATAAATTTTACCAGGGCAAAAAAAAACAAGACTTTGGGATTTCAGAATACTAAATAGGGGAACATTTAGATATGCCCTTTGGAAACAAAAATACATTAGACAGCTCTCCCACATCTTTTTATTAAAGCCCCCACATATGGTTTTCTCTATGCACTTTAAATTTTTGGGGTTAAATTAAAAAGCGGGGTCAGACATCAGGGGGGAAAAAAAAGTTTTGATACACGGAAAAGTTCAATTTTCCCCACTACAAAAAATGGAAGTCTGTAATTTTTGTGGGCCCCTTCAACTGTAGAGACAAAATCTAAATTAAAAAAAAAAGAATCCAGAAAAATACCTTGTATGATCTTTAAATAATTTGTATTTTTTTGATAAAATTTTTTGGTACAGAAACTCTGGGCAAAAAAGGTCAACTTTTGGGGGCCCCCCTTCATGCCCCATTTTTTTTTGGCTTTTTTTTTTTGACAGTTGTGGATTTAAAACCGTCTGAAGACCGAAAACAACCCATCTCCATAATTTTAAAATAGAAACCCGTTCAACGGTCCGCAACGAACAATTTTCTGCTGGACTTTTTCGGGACGCAGGCTTTCCCCAAAAATATCAGAAATTTCATTCTCTGCACGTTCTGCACAGAAAGTTAACAAGAAGAAAATGGAACCACAAAAATTTGGTATTTGTGTCCTGTTTTTGTCAGGGTTTTTGGGGGGCCTTTTGGCATTTTTATTAAATATTACCATACTTACCAGCAAAAAATAATACACACACAAACACACAGTTGAAACCAGAAGTTTACACATACTATATAAAAAGCTTTTAAGCATGTTTTTCCACTTTTGACTAAAATCAAATAATCCTTACCCCTTTAGGTAATTAGGATTCCCAAAAATTATTTATATTTCCCCAAATCGAATAATGAAAAAAAGTTCTTTTAAAGGGCTTTTTTATTACTTTTCTTCAAATCAAAAGTTTAATACACTGGGAAAAAAATTTTGGGGACAGCCCTATGAAAATGTCCCTCCGGAAGCTTCTATGGGTTTTTTTTGCCCCCACATAGGCAATAAAAGGTTTTAACGGGTGGTATATAGGACAACTTTCCTACCTTCGTATCCAGAAATTGGAGCAAAAGGGCCCCAAACAGGCTCAGCTTGTAAAATTTTACACAGTGTATGAAACAAATCGGTTTATTCACCTTGGATACAGCAAAACACGATGCAGAAAAATGTGGTTATCTTTTATAGTATAAAACCTTTGTGCGTTTGTTTTTGTGCTGCTGTTTGTTTTGCTGTTCGTTCTTTCTGCAGTTTTGTTTTCTTTTTGCTGAATTCGCTGCAATTTGGGGAGTTTGTGGTCAAAATTGATTTTGCTACCCAAAAATTGTGCTCCTCACTTAAAATGAAAATAACTAACAGGGAAAAGACAAGCAAAAACTTAAAAAAAACACCCCTCAGGAAAAACTTTACGAACAAAAACAGAGGGGGCCAGTAAATTCGGTCACGGGGGCGGCAGCAACAATAAAAATAAAGAATGGAGGGAAAAAAAGGATGCAATAAAATATACATTGAAAAAACAATCCCATAAATAAAAGAACAACACTCCCCTCGAAATTTCCCCTAGGGGGGGGGGTTTCCTATAAAAAATGTCATAAAAAATAGTCCACAAAAAACCCCTTTAAAAAAAAAACATGTTAGAATGCAAAATAAACATAAAGGGAGTCTTTTATCAATGAGGGAAATGGAACAAAGTTTGGCCCCTGTTCATCCCTTTAGGGAAATCCTCAAGGGAGTATTAATGGGGGTTTTTTGATTGGCCTTGCAAATGTTTTGCTCACCCTTCCCGGGTATCTTTAAATCCACCTTTGGATCTTGCCCTCTTTGCAAAACTTTTTAACTATCCCTAGGCCAGTCAATCGTTCTTTTTTTCCTTCATCAAGATGGGTCTTTTTCTGTTGGGGTTACCATTTCTTTTTCTTCGGGGAAATGCAGCTGGGGGGAAGGGGTACATTGGGGAAAACCAAGGGAAATGGGGTATTGGAGGAACCCCTGGGGGCAAATATTTTTTATCTCCTTTGTAATTTCCCGGGCCCAAATGATAAGTAGGTGACTCTGATGGAGCTAATGACGGCTTTGGTAGGGGGGTTTCCAAGGGTTTTTTTCCCTTTTTTCCCCATGGGTTTCCTTTTGGGGTCCAGCGGTGTTTACGACTTTTGATTGTTCCTTGGGGACTTTGGGGTTCCTTGGGAATCAGTGGTCACCACTAAGGTTCTGTCTGTGTGGGTTCTCCCCGTTTTTTTTGGGGGTATTTTTTCCGAATTCAAGTTGGCCCAATTCGCCCTTCCCTGAAATTTCTTGCTTTTTTCAAACATTTCAGCTTGGGGGGTTTCAAGAAATGAACCGGATTGACCAATGAGATGGCCCCCAAGAAATTGGGGGCTCATGTGGCCCCAAGGTGATTAGGGGGGTTTTGGGTGCAGCATGGAGGGGGGGAAATCTCCTTGTCAATGAAATGGGAAGTTCCCATGCGTACTGGGCCTTTCTTCTTCCCCTGTCTCGAGAAAATTATGGAAGGGATTTACTTTCCCTTGGTCCGGGGGTTTCCCCCACAAAAACTGTCACTTCTTTCGTGCCCGGACCCAAACAGTGGGTTAGTACTGCCCCCGGTGTTGGGCCGGGAGGTAAACCTTGTTCTGTTCCTCAAAACTGCTATTCTTTTAAATTACATCATATGTCTTTTATGCTTTCAGGGTCAAAATTACCAATGGTCACCCAAGATCTGAGTTTTTCCCTTTTGGGCCCACTTCTCTTTTTTGCTTCCAGTGGGGAAAATTTGCTTTTTTTTTTGGGAAGCATTCTCGCTTCTTGCCTCGAATATTGAAAAGCAAAACTGTGTGATGGCTGTTTCTCTTATTCTTTCATAAAATTTGGGGGGTTGTGAGGGTTGGAATATGCTGGGAAAAGGGGCCCGTTGGGTGCAAATGGCTTGGAAGGAGTTTTTAATCCCAATCGCCCATTCCCGCATCCTCGTTCTTCTTTAGGGATGGGTCGGGGGCTTCATGGGTTTTTGGGAAAATTCCTCCAAAAGTGACAAGTTTCCTATTTTATTTGCTTTTTGGGGAGCGAAAAAGATTAAATCTTGAAAAGCTTGTTCCCCCGTTATTTGGAAGTCCCCTTTTCTGGAAATGGGAAGGGGAATGGAGAAACCCCTTTCGGTTTCACCTTAGAAACTCACTGTCCCTTATCTTGAGGGAAATTTTCTTCTTTTACTGACAAGGGACTTTATCGTCACCTTTGTTTGAAAAAAAAATGTCTCCCAGGTTGTCACTAAGGGGGGAATGAGTCAGGAGCTGTAAGATTTTAAACTTCTCTTTCACCCCATATATGAGGGGACGTTTGGGTTTGATTGGTCCGTCCCTTGCACGCAAGTCTTTAAAGGGGTCAATTTTTGGTTATCTAACCTACCCTTTCCTATGGGCTACCCCTCCCCAAATCATTCGGGGTAGGGGGTAGTCGGGCCATTCACGTGAGCCCTTGTGTACCCTTAGATGGTCTCTGCCAAGCAGGGTTTGAATCCGGGTCCCCAATCCAAAAGGGGGGAAACGTGGGTATCCCTTAATGTGGGTTTGGGGAAAGGGAGCTTTCTGGGGTAGGAATTCATCTCTGTGATCGGATATGGGCGCATTCGATCTGTAGGTGGGGGATCTCTTATCCCCTTGATAGGGGAAACGATAATCCCTGTGCTCTTCCACAAGTATCTATGTGCCCGACAGGATTTAAGGATAGGGGTTTTTTGGGCCTTTTATCCCAAATGTTCAAAAACTTGGGGCCACTAAGGGCCCCGGGTTCTTTGGGCTCAAAGATCCTACATTTTTACGGCCCCTTTTGGTTGTCTCTCGGGGAAACCTTATAAGACATATTTTTGGGACAACATTTGTCCCTTTTTCCTCTCCCCAACCTCCGGGATCAGGAAACATCTGTCAGTTTAGATGTTTTTGGGGGCTCCCCCAGGTTTGCGGGGAAAAATTTACTGCAGGGATAAACCGGGGGGAAGGGGTTGGGGAATACGTCCATGTCTTCGTTGAACTCCTAACTCAATGGCAATTTACATCCTTCCCTATGCTCCCTGAAGGCGCATCTGAAACTACCCCTACTCAGTGAGGTTTTTTTTGCGCTCCTGTATGGTTTGGGCCTAAATCCTCTGCATTTGTTTATGATAGGGTTTTTTTTGAATGGGGCATTCACTTTAAAATTTCTCCGGGATTGAATTGTGTTTTCCCCTGGGGCGCAGGGGGTGGGGAGGGGTTTTTTTTAACACCCCACACTGTTCTTTTAAAATCTCTGGTTTCGTGTGACGCCCTTTATACCTTAAGATGATGCGTTGTGGGGGGGTTGATTTAGGAAAATCAAGACTATCTTTTTCACGGACCTGTCATCGATAACCTGCAGAAATAATGAACGGGGGAAAATTGTGTTCCTTGATTTAGACTGTTTGCCCACTTTTCTTGCAAACTGTAAGGCAGCTTTTAAAAAATTGGATTCACCCCCTGGGCGGATCCAGTCATATCCCAACAGACGAGGGGCTTTTTTTCGGTTCCAGTTCCATACAGATCACTTATCCGAAACTTGTGGACTTCCTTGAAATTTAAAACTTTAAATTTCTGCGTCTCTTTAGGGCTTTCTCATCCTTTGGGGCCGCCAAAGGTATTCAAGTCTCTGCCAGGCAGCGGCAAAACCGCTTCGGGTTGCCCACTAATGGTTTTTGAGGTCTTGATGCGATTTGTAACCTGGGCCCGCCATTTGCCATGAGATCAAACTCCTGCTCTGCAGTTTGGTAATTCAATGGCGCTTGAATTCTTTCCCCGGGGTCGTACTCTCTCCGGGTCATCAAATTTTGAAGACTTTGGGGTTTAAACCTCCCTGCTAACCTGTAACCCACGAAAATCAATATTCTTTTCTTGCTTTTTGGGTCAACTTGTTACCCCCTTGGGGGTTTTGGGGGTGGGGAAAGGGGGAATGTTCCCGGGGAAATGAGTTGCTGCGGGGGAGTGTTTTAGCCCCTGGGAATTTTGATTCCGCTGATGTTCGTTTTCAGGTCGTTTTTTTTTCAGGGGGGACTAGCCTAAAGGGTTGTCTCACTGCATACAAAAAAAAGACCTGAAAACGAATTACTAAAAACGTTCATGAAACTGAGTTTTCTGTCCAATGCCTGTCAAAAGCAGCTGAAAAAACGTCAGTTTTTTGGTGTGTTTTTCGTTTTTTGGAGCATTTTTTGAAGCGTTTTTTGGAGCGTCTTTGCTCTGCTTTTTAATGTATGCACAAATTAAGCCATTGGATGTAAACTACACCCTACAGGTGGAGTTAACATGCTAAGAAGTCACTTCCTTTAGATCACTGTAGCCATTGTGAGCACATTGTCCTTTGTGTGCTGTGCGTGCTACTGCTTTATTAAATTTTGCACCAGATTCTTGCACCAAAATCCACAAAAACCCACATTATCTTTGCATACAGTAAGATAACTGTATTAGCGTAAAAATCTGTAAAGAAAAGGATTTTAGCGCCAAATTCCCCAAAAACGCATTATTGCGCCAAGTTCCGTAAAAAAATAAAAAATAAAAAATTTTAAGATATAGAACTAAGCCCCCAAATCCGTCAAAAAACGGATTCTGGTGCCGAAATCCGTAAAAAATTTATTTGTTTGCGCCAAAAGCTAGATCACTTTATTAGCGCCAAAATCTGTAAAGATACATATTTTAGCCCCAAAAGCCATAAAAAAGGGATTCTTGCGGCAAAATCCGTAAAAAACTTATTTTTGGCGTCAGAAGCGAGATAACGTTATTAGCGCCAAAAATCAGTAAAAAAAATTATTTTAGTGTCAAAAAACGTAAAAAAAATGGATTCTTGCGACAAAATCCGTAAAAAAACCGTGTTTTTGGTGTCAGAGGCGAGAACGTTATTAGCACCAAAATCTGTAAAAAAAAAATTATTTTAGTGCCAAAAAACGTAAAAAATGGATTCTGGCGCCAAAATCCGTAAAAAACGTATTCTGGCGCCAAAATCCGTAAAAAACTTATTTTCAGCATCAGTAGCAAGATAACTATTAGCGCCAAAATATGTTTAGAAGAGGATTTTAGCATCAAAATCTGTAAAAAAAAAAAAAAAAAAAAAAAAAAAATGGATTATGTGCCAAAATCTGAAAAAAAAAGTTTTTTAGCAAAAAAAAATATAAATTTGCGCAAAAAATCGTTAGGACCAAAAAGCATAATCATTTGATTACAAAAGGTACAAAAAAAGGGGAACATCAGACATTTGTATGAGATTTATAAGATAAACTTTGTTACCACCCATTATAGGGGGGACTTGGGTCTCCCCGGGGGGTTTTCTTAAAAACGCAGCAAAAACCCGCAAAAACGCCCAAAAAATGCGCCAAAAGGGTTTTCCCGGGGTTTTTCCCTAGACTCCTGTAGTAAATTTTTTGCCCCGTTTTGGCATTTTTTGAGCATGTTGCAAAATCGTCCAGTAAAAAAAAAACGCAGAAAAAAGAAGCTCAGTGTTGACAGAGGAGGTTTTTACAAAAGAAGTCTATGGGGGATAATTTCCCGTCGTTTTTCCGCGTTTTTTGAAAATGAAAACGGAAAAAAAACAAGTTTTTCTGTGCTGTGTAGCCAGAGCCTTAAGAGAAAGACTTTAGGTAAAAAAAAAAAAAAAAAAAAACGGTAGAGAAACAATATGCCACAATTACAGCATGCTGTGGTTTGAAAAACAACCATCACAGAATTTAACACAAACCAAACAGAGAAAAACAGGCAACAGTGGCTGGAAAAATTACTAAACAATTGTCATAATAAAAATCTGGATTACTCTCAAACACTGTGTTGACCCACATGAAAGGTGTAGTTTTAATATTTTATTAACAGACCTAATAAAGCACTAGCAGTTTCAGAGGCTTTACAACTAAAAGAGTAAAGTGAAGACTTGTTTACATGCAGTCTATTCGTGTGCGCTTAAGTGTTATAAATGAAGAAATAAGGGTATGTTCGCACGGTGTATTGCAGCGCGTACAGTATGCGCCTCAATACATCGTGTGTGTTTGGGAGCTTGCATACTCCCGAGGGACAGGCCGGACGCTGGCCCCATAGACATGCATTACTCACGGTGAATAATTGCCACGAATAATTGACATGTCACTTATCTCCCCACACGTACAATACGATCGTATTGTACGCGCAGGGGGATGAGGCATAATCCATAGTTCTCTGAGAGCTATGGATTACCGTAATTGTGGGCACATTTCACCACGTATTAAGCACAATACGCGGCAAAATGTACCCCAAAACATACCCTAAAAGTGCACCAATCAAAAATGAATAAATGAATACTCCATACTCAGTTAACACGTGATGCAACTTCAGGAAGCCTCGCTCCAGAGCCAGGGTTACAGGCGTAGCTCCTTCACGATTGGCAATGGCCAATGATGTTCTCCCTCCTGGTTGTTCCAAAAGCAACTTCGCTCATGCACAGAGGCCAAGCCTTGCAGCAAAGTGCATCAGCGTCTCCTTCCCAGGACCATCTAAAACAGACAGACATCAGAACAGGTTACTCAATACATGCATGAGCATTTACAAGTTGGGTTATATGCAATATTTAATGTTGATGGTCTGTGAGGACAATACAATGTCCCCGCCAAAAAGAGAAGCCGATCTTATTAAAAAATACAAATATGGACTGTAATAGCCCTGAAATTAACTGCATAAATATCTCTCATACGGAGGAAACTGCTATTTACATGACCTGCATGCTAACAAAAAGGCAAAGATCTTAAAATGGGACCTGTCTATAGTTTTACCGTTTGTGATGCTAATTAGCAATTACAATGTATGGTTCTCTAATAGTCCTCCACATCTCACTATGAGGGTGGAGGGTTTACTCATACTGGTGAGGCAGATCTTCCCGTGTTTTTCAGACCCCTGCTCTAACTATAGAGTTTATTATCAAGCACTTACAAAGTATGAGTATGAAGAGTATTGCTAGTCTGACTGCTGCTGTAGTGTGAGCACATTGCATCTATTCTTCAGAAACATCTATAGGCAGCCTGAGCTCAGCTCTGTATACAGCTGCAAGATGCAGCTGCAGATAAAGTACTTCCTGCCCTCTGTTTAGTTAGTGCCACTTTGGAAGTTGAATTTAAGCGCAAAGCACAAACCATTCCATATACTGTACTGTATGTACACAACCACTTCAACAATGTAACTTAAAGGGGTTTGCCAAATCCTTTCTACCACCTTCAACTCAGCTAAAATAGAAAATGAACCCACACTTACCTCTCCCATCACTGTTCCAGGGCTGCCAGAGCTCCAGTGCTCCCCCTGGTCCCCTACTGTTGATGTCACGTTCATGGATTACATTGTACTGCAGCCACTCTCTGGTCTCAGCAGACACACACCCGCAAGTGACCAAAGAGGTCAGTGATTGGCTATAGAACCATGTGATCCATGAACGTGACATCATCAGCGATAGACCAGAGGGAACACTGGAGCACCGAGCTCTGGAACATTGGTGATGGGAGAGGTAAGTACGGGTTAATTTTCTATTTCAGCAGAGTTGGAGGTGGTAGGGAGGTTTTAAAAGGAAAATCAACAAACTTGGTAAACTCAAAGAACGAAGTCTTTATCACCAGTACATACAGGGGGAAAAAAAAAATTTATTTAGTCAGCCCCCCCCAATTTGGGTGAAAGTTTCCCCCCTTAAAAAAAGATGGGAGGCCTGAAATTTGACTTTCATATTTTAGCCACCCCCAACAAAAAAAGGGGAAAAAAAAATTTACGAAATTTCCCCCCAAAAAAAAAATTGCCCCCTGATTTGGAAAAAAATTTAGCAAAAAAAGGTGGAAAAAGTATTTGGTCCCCCCAAAAAAAAAAGCAAATTTTTCCCTTGGTCTCACAGGAACCTGTAACAACTTCTTTAAAAGGGGGCTAAACTGTCCAAAAATCTTTCCCGTATTTTAATGGGCCTTTTAAAACTTTTTTTCAGTAAAAAATAACACCTTTTCCACAACCTAAACAGTCCACCCCAAAAACCCCAAACCTGGTTAAGACCAAAGACCTTTTCGGGGGACCCCAAAAAACAAAATTGTACCCCCTGCACCGGGCTGGGAAGCTAAATTCCCAATAAACACCCACTAACGGCTGTTTATATGTCATTTTCCTAAAAATTGTGTGTTATGGTTTTTTCATTTTGCCTTAAAGCCCCAGCTCTGTTTTAAAAATTAGAAAGTGTTTATATGTTTACGGAAAGGAAACACCAGTTCCTTTTGGGAAGCATTTCCTTTTCTCCCTATCTCTTTGAAACCCCCCACCCTTTGTCCCCTTGAAAAGGCAGTGTTTTTAATCTGGGGCCCTTATTTTCAAGCCTTTTTGGTTGCATAGACCTTTGGTCTGCCGCATTTTTTAAATTTCCAGCTTTTTTTAAGTGACAGTTTTTCAAGGATTTTATTGATGTTTTTTGGGGACTAAATTTAATGGTTAAAGTGGGAAAGGAAAAAAAATTTTTGAAAGTAACTGGGTTTCAAACCCTACAGTTTAAGTCACCATGCTTACATTTGCAATCTATCTTGCTCCCTTTTTCCCCCTTTTCCCCTACCCCCCGGGTTTAAAAGCCTCCTAAACAACTCTGTCCTTTTTAGCCCCCCTTTTCCTTCCCCCTAACCTTTGCACGACCCAACCAAATTTTTTTAAATTATTTAAATTTTTACCTCCCCCAAACCACCCCCCCCCTTATGGTGCAGCACAAACATCGCTCATATTCACCCATTTAAAACCTTTCGGCAATCATTTTTTCATTCCCCGGTTCTTGCTGCAGAAGATATCTCCCCCAAACCCCCGGTCCACCTTCCTTTTTTTTAACCCCCATCTCCCCCTCTTCCTCCCACAAAAAACTTTGCCCCTGCGAAACCCTTCTTTGGGTAGGGCTTTTCCTCCCCTTTTAAAATTTTCTCTGTGGAACCCCCACCCTTCTGTAAAAAACTAAATGCGTCCCATGACCTTTTCCCTTTCGAATTTACCTCACCCCCAAGCTCCCCCAGAAATTTGGGCCCCAGCCATCTACAAACGTTTCCCTTTGCCGCTCTAAACCTTTACGGCGGCCTACATTTTCACCCACACCCCCCGGGCCCCCGGGTTTGGAGGAGTCGGTTTACTTCTTTCTTCACCTGCACCTCCCCCGGCCCTTTCCCTCCTGAAACCCTCCCCACTTTCCCCCCTTTGGGTCCACACCCTCAGACTTTTTGGGCCCAAATTTTCCATCAGAGTCGGGGTTTGTCCCCCCCCCTTTTTTTTGGTTCTTTTTTGCTGCGGGTTTCCCCTCATTTCCTCTCTAGAAAAACCAAACCTGTTCGGGGGCGTTTTCAACATCCCCAAATTGACAACCCCTATGCCCTCCTCCCTCTCAGTTTCTTTCACAAACCTCTTCTCTTGGGCCTCCCCGCTGTTTCCCTGACTCCCCAACTCAAAAGGGAAAGGGAACTCCCCTTGATTTTGGTTTTGTCCCCTCTGCTCAATTTCTAATCTTACCAACTTCCTTATAAAACTCTCGTTTGCAACCTTACCCCTCACAAATCAAAAATTTTTCAGCCTTTCTCTGGCCCAACCCCCCCCATCCCCCCTTTTTCCCGGGAAATTCCACTCTATAAACACTCAGGAACGAAAAGACCCCCATACATCCTCACCCCCCCAAACCCCTCACTCTCCTGTCCAAAACCTGACTGTAAAACATTACAATGAAACTCTCTCCCCCCAACCCCGGGACATTTTGGCACCGCTCAGACACTGACCCCCAGAGTCAGGCGCCCGCCCCCTTGGGAAACACACCTCGTTCCCCCTATGCAGCGATTTTTTTCCCCAGGTTTTGGTGAGGGGGTGTGGAGAAAGTTGAAGCTACCTGCAGATTTTCCTCCATTAAAAATTTCATGCTCGGGACTTATCACACGCCCTTAACTGCACCAAACAAAAATATTTCACCCCCCTAAATCTCAAAACTACACAACAACTCAAAACGGGCCCGTTTGACACCCCTTTCCCCTCCCTCCTCAGGCCCAAAGCCGACCCCCGTCACTGACCTCTGTGCTTAAGATCGGCCAATCCACTTCAGTCAAAAAGGACAGTATCTGGCAAAACATCACATCCCCAATCCCCCAAAAAATTTCCCTTCCCGTCCCCCCCGCACCCTCCATTTAATTGCTCTCAGACCTTGAAAACCCCCGTCCAAAAAGTAGTTGTTTCCGGGAAACTCCTGTTGCTCCCCCCCACCCCATGCTCAAATGACCCCCCTTCCCCCCCACCCTTTTCCCCCTCCATTTTCCAGTGTCCCTCTCCCCCCTACAAACTGTAAACCCCTTTTCTCCCCACTGGGGGTCTTTCCATCCCTTTATTAAAAAGGTACTATTTAAACCCCCTTACTAAAAAACCCACTTCTGGCCCCCTCCTGCGCTGCCAAAATACCGCCCGTTTACTAAAACCTTTTCCCCTTTATCTCCAAACCCTGGAAAGCTTTTGGGCCACTCTCCCTTAAACCCCTATCTCTCTGCTAAAATCTCCTTCTTGACCCCTCTGCAATCAGGGTTTCCCCTCTTCACTCCACAGAAAATGCCTTTTCAAAGTTTCCAAAAAGATCCCCCTGAAGCAAAAAACTAAGGGAAACCCACTCATTTCTGCTTCTTCTGGATTTCTGCCGCATTTGAACTGTTGATCACCACCGCCTCCTCCTCAACATGCTCAGTGCCCCTTGGCCTCCCGGCTTTCCCCTCTCTCTTGGTTCTCTTCCTACCTCTCGAAACCCCTCCATTCCCGTTTTTCATTTTCCCGGGTTTTACCTCCTCATCTTGCTGGTTTTTGGGTCCTCAGGGATCCGTTCTTGGTCCCCTCCCCTTTTATAAATTTCACAGCCCCCATTGGGCAAACTTCAGCAGATTTGGCTTTCCAGTACCATCCCCTATGCCCGATGACACCCCAACTTTAACCCCTTCCCTTTACCCAGACATCACTCCTGCCCTTTCTACAAAAAAAACCAGTGATGTTGTCCGCTGGGCTTTTGACATATGTCTTCCCCCAAACTTAAACTAAAGCTCACCCAAAAAGGAAAAACAGTCATCCCACCATCAAATAACCAAAAACCCCAAAACCCCGCTTTTCCTTCTGTGGTGGGGACCCCCATAAATCTTAAAGGGAGCAGGCCCGCGGGCCCAGGGGGTTTTTTTTTGACTGGAAACTGACAAATTTAAAAACCCTATAAACCAATCCCTTGCCCGGTCCTGTCACCTGCACCTCAAGAAAATCTCCAGAATCCCTCCTTTTCTCACTGTGGAAAACCCCAAAATTTAAACTCTAAATTTTGGTCTTTTTCTTTCTGTCTTGACTACGTAAAACTCCCCACCCCGTGGTTTTTTCCCCTCTGTAAACTCTCCCTCTCCAATCCCGTCCCGAAACGCAGCCAAGGCTTGTCTTTCTTTCCAGCCACTTTTTCTGATTTCCTCTACCCCGTGTCAGTCACTGCCTGGGGTGCCTATTCAGTCAGAATTTCAACAACCCCTTTTATCTCACCCCATTTGGCTCTTGGCCCCCAATCCGGGCCCCCCCCACTTTTCCCTTCCTTTTCTTGTCTAAAAACCCTACCCCTTTTCTCCCCTCTGCTTTCTGATCTAAGCTACACACCCCCACTTTTATCCAACCCCATGCCCGTTCCAAGATTTTTTCTATTGCCCCAGTTCCTCGGGGAAAAAGGGCTTTCCCATGTGAACAGGCACACTCCCCAAACCTCACAGTTTTAAGTGCGCTCTGAAAACCATCTTTCTTAACACGCCTACCAAGATAAAAAAACTGTTTTTCCCCCCCAAATTCTTCCCAAATTCTTTTTTTTTCCCCTGCCCCTTTGGCACCCACAGGCCCTTTCTGTATTTTAGAGTATGGGGGGGAAATGGCAGGGTTCCCTTCCAAATTTTTTATGTATACAAACCCCATTTTTAATGAAAAAATGGCGGGAACCATTGGAAAAACCCAAGACTTGTCACTTTTTTTGTTTCCCCAATTAAAACCCAAAATAAAAAGTAAGCTCTTGCGAGCAGGGCCCTCACACTTCTTTGCCCTTTTTGGGTCAGATTTTTTTTAAACAATGTAATGTCGGGTTTTTGGTCTGTGCTTTTTCCCCTCTATACTGTGCGGAATTTTTGGGGCGCTACTAAAGTTTTATTTTTTAACCCTGCAATAGGCAAAATTTTGGTGCTGATTTAAATTTTTTTTTTCCTTACATTTTCAAAAGGAATTTGGAAATACACTTACCAATCACTTTTAAAAATTAATCCAAAATTTATGAAAATTTCAGGAAAACCCCCCCCCCCCCCAAAAAAAAAAAAAAGGGTAATGTAAAAATTTTTTAAAATTTTGTAAATGGGTTTTTAAGGGCAAATAGTTTTTTGGATTTCTCTAACCTAACACTTGGGGTTAATTACATGGACCTTTCTTTTTCCATGGGACTAAAAATTTTGGGGGAAAATCCTTAAACTATCTTTTCTAATCAGTTATGCAAAATTTACCACTTGCAATTTAACACAGGATTTCAAATGGTTTGGGGCTTCGACTTCCCCTTGGAAATTAATAAAAACCCTTTGGGTTGGGGCACCAATTCATTGGATGATTTTCCGGAAAAACTATTAGGCAATTTTCACAGGCTAATTGCCAAGAAAATTGCGGGGAGGGAAATTTCGCGGGTATAGATTTTCCCACTGGAAAATTTTACCCCAGTTTTTTGGTGAAATTTGCTGTCCATGGCAATTTCAAAAACCCCCATGGGTCGTTTTTGTATAATAATCCCTGGTTGTTGGGGTTATATCCTGTATGGGTCAGAAATGGTAAAAAAGCACCACGGGGCTGGGATTGGGGGAATTTGGGGGAAAGCCCGGAGCCTTTTTGCAGGGGTCGGGCATTAAAAAAGGGACCGTTCCCAAAATTTTAAAATTTTGGGTTGGTCCTTTTTATTTTGAGGGCAAAGCAAAGAGTTTTTGGAAATTGGGGTTTTCCCGGCCAGTGCTTTGTCTCCCTTATCTTCACCCTAAATCACATGGGGGAGGGGTAAGTGTGCCCTTGGGCAGGCAAAGCGTGCTAGGGGGAAAAGTTTTCTGCCCCCCATGGCAACAGATTTCAGCAAAATTTTTTCCCCCCTGCTTTAAAAAGAAGTAAAAAGGTTAAACCCATTCATAAAAATGACGGGCGGCTAAAGGCATTTCCCTTTTATACCCGGACATTTTTTAGAATTTCCATTTTGGTCCCCGTTTTTGCCCCCCCCCCCTTTTTTAACCCGTAGAGGGGCCGTTCTTAGCCGGGAAAAAATTGAGATCAGTTGTAAAGGTCATGTATGCGGGGAATTGATGGAGGCGATACTATTTCCAGAAAAAATTTCCCGGGGGACCCACAAATTTTTCCCTGCAGCGTTTTCCCATATTTAAAATTTTTTTTTGTGTTCTAAAGTCATATCCAATAAATACAAGCAAAAGGGTTTTAAAACCTTGTGAGATTTTCCCGGTTTCCATACCCCCTTTAAATAAAAGCACCTTGTACATGAGGCTACTGCCCTTTTTTTCTTATAAAATAAATGTCTTGCAAGTATTTAGCATCTGCTTAGTTTTGAAATTTTTCTTTCCGGGAACTGCAGGGTTACTGTTTTGCCCCTTTAAAAATCAAAATTTTTAAATTTTTATTATTTTGTTAAAGTATTTGGGAAATCCACTTTTGGTTTTCAATACTGACTGAATCCTTCTGGGCTCTGAATCAGATTCAAGCATTTCTTGACCAAAATCTGATCCCAGGTCTCTTCTACACATTCCCAATGTTGGTGCATACTGGACTTGGATACAAATACAGACTTTTCTTCAACTCTACCCATAAGTGTTCAAAAGATCAAAACATTGTTACCCTTTTGCTTGTCAGTATCTTTTCTACCTAAATAGCTTGATTATTGTATCATAAGGTGATAAACAGCCTGATGTTACCATTTTACTACAGTAAAGTTATCACTTAAACATGTGCCATCTATGAGGGAGTCGGGATTCGGAGGTTTGGGAAATTGAGGAGTCGGGGCTTTGGCTTGCAGACTCCAAAGCCCTGATAGCACCTGGTGGTTGTGTCTATATCCTACATGGGTCAGCACTGGTATAATAGTGCCTGGTGGCGGGATCTATATCCTGCATGGGTCAGTACTAGTATAATAGCACTTGGTGGCTGTATTTATAGCCAGCATGGGTCAGCACTGGTATAATAGCGCCTGGTGGCAATATCTATATCTACGCAAAACACAACACAATATCAGTAGCACTCTATAGACACTTAAGTCAAAAAGGACATAAGAATTTTTTGGAACAGCATTTCTGTTACTGTGGAATATATGAAAAAATGAGGTTCTTAGTGTATATTTTTTATTAAAAATTGTAGGTATTTACACCCACCTACCTCAGAAAGGTGACCCCAATTCAGGTGGGAACCTATTCTACATGCCACCTCTCAGTGTCTGTTCAGACCTCCACATTTCAGGGATAGAAGGTTCCAGTTATAAACCTGATCTGATTAAAAAGCCTGTGCAGGTGGGTGGAGTGCATAAACCAAGCTGGGGACTAGCCACTTCCCATACAAACAAAACAAAAAAAAAAAAAAAAAATCTAGTCAGCACATCCATTTTGAAGAATAAACATAGGTGCACACTGGTGTGGCAGTCAAAAGCTATGCAAACACATCAATATCCCGCAGCACTCTAACGGGATAAAAAACGGTCAAAAAGGACAATATTTTTTGGAACAGCATTTCTGCTACTGTGGAATAGGAACCCCAAATCCAGATGTAAAATCTTGTAGCATCATTCCCAAGAAGACTCATGGCTGTACTAGCTCAAAAAGGAGCTTCACTCAATACGGAAAGGGCAA